>JASTWF010000250.1:106399-188899 GCA_030390025.1 Squalus acanthias | reverse complement strand
CCCTCCGACAGTGCGGCGCTCCCTCAGTACTGACCCTCCTAGAGTGCAGCGCTCCCTCAGTACTGCCCCTCCGACAGTGTAGCGCTCCCTCAGTACTGACCCTCCGACAGTGCAGCGCACCCTCAGTACTGCCATTCCGACAGTGCAACGCTCCCTCAGTACTGACCCTCCGACAGTGCAGCGCTCCCTCAGTACTGCCCCTCCGACAGTGCAACGCTTCCTCAGTACTGCCCCTCCGACAGTGCAGCGCTCCCTCAGTACTGACCCTCCGACAATGAAGCGCTCCCTCAGTACTGACCCTCCGACAATGAAGCGCTTCCTCAGTACTGCTCCTCCGACAGTGCAGCGCTCCCTCAGTACTGCCCCTCTGACAGTGCAGCGCTCCCTCAGTACTGCCCCTCCGACAGTGCAGCGCTCCCTCACTACTGCCCCTCCGACAGTGCGGCGCTCCCTCAGTACTGCCCCTCTGACAGTGCAGCGCTCCCTCAGTACTGCCCCTCCGACAGTGCATCGCTCCCTCAGTACTGCCCCTCCGACAGTGCAGCGCTCCCTCAGTACTGCCCCTCCGACAGTGCAGCACTCTCTCAGTACTGCCCCCTCCGACAGTGCAGCACTCTCTCAGTACTGCCCCCTCCGACAGTGCAGCACTCCCTCAGTACTGACCCTCCAACAGTGCAGCGCTTCCTCAGTACTGCCACACCGACAGGGCAGCGCTCCCTCAGTACTTCCCCTCCAACAGTGCGGCGCTCCATCAGTACTGACCCACCGACAGTGCAGCATCCCTCAGTACTGCCTCCTCTGACAGTGGAGCGCTCCCTCAGTACTGCCCCACTGACGGTGCGGCTCTCCCTCAGTACTGCCCATCTGACAGTGCAGCGCTCCCTCAGTACAGCGCTCCCTCAGTACTGCCCCTCTGACAGTGCTGCGCTCCCTCAGTACTGCCCCTCCGACAGTGCAGCGCTCCCTCAGTACTGCCCCTCCGACAGTGCAGCGCTCCCTCAGTACGGCGCTCCCTCAGTACTGCCCCTCCGACAGTGCAGCACTCCCTCAGTACTGCCCCTCCCACAGTGCAGCACTCCCTCAGTACTGCGCTGGGATTGCCAGCCTAGATTGTTGTGCTGACATCTCTGGAGTGGGACCTGAACACTGCAACCTTGGGACTCAGTGGCGAGAGGGCTACCCACTGAGCCATGGTGGACACTTGTGGCAACGCGTCTATAAATCAGAGGATAAGTCATGTCACACCATCCAACACACCATGTATTATTCTGCTGCTAAGATGCAATGTCCTGCTCCAGAACTGCAGCAGGGGACTGTGCTCGCTGGGACAGTAGAACGGGAAACTGCACCCTCCCAGGTGAATTACGAGTCCCTTCACATCAAGGGTCAGGAAAGCTCAGCTGGGAATGTGCGATTCCCTGCTATATACACACCAGAAGCACTGGAGCGGGCAGGGGGCTGAAAAAATCAGTACCCTGAGGTTCCCATTAACAAGCATAAATCTAAGGATAATCGGAGATGGAGAGATACATGGAAAGATAGACAAATCAGTGCAGAAATAGAGAGGCATGGACAGATAGAGAGATGCATGGGAAGATAGATAGATGCATCGGAAGATAGAGAGATGCATGGAGAGAGAGTGCTACATGGAGAGAGTGAGAGATACATGGAGAGAGAGAGAGATACATGGAGAGAGAGAGAGATACATGGAGAGAGAGAGAGATACATGGAGAGAGAGAGAGATACATGGAGAGAGTGAGAGATACATGGAGAGAGAGATACATGGAGAGAGAGAGATACATGGAGAGAGTGAGAGATACATGGAGAGAGAGAGAGATACATGGAGAGAGAGAGAGATACATGGAGAGAGTGAGAGATACATGGAGAGAGAGAGAGATACATGGAGAGAGTGAGAGATACATGGAGAGAGAGAGATACATGGAGAGAGAGAGAGATACATGGAGAGAGAGACATGGAGAGAGAGAGAGATACATGGAGAGAGTGAGATACATGGAGAGAGAGAGAGATACATGGAGAGAGAGATAGATACATGGAGAGAGTGAGATACATGGAGAGAGAGAGATACATGGAGAGAGAGAGATACATGGAGAGAGAGAGATACATGGAGAGAGTGAGAGATACATGGAGAGAGTGAGAGATACATGGAGAGAGTGAGATACATGGAGAGAGAGAGAGATACATGGAGAGAGAGATAGATACATGGAGAGAGTGAGATACATGGAGAGAGAGAGATACATGGAGAGAGAGAGATATACATGGAGAGAGAGATAGATACATGGAGAGAGTGAGAGATACATGGAGAGAGAGAGAGATACATGGAGAGAGAGAGAGATACATGGAGAGAGAGAGATACATGGAGAGAGAGAGAGATACATGGAGAGAGAGAGAGATACATGGAGAGAGTGAGAGATACATGGAGAGAGTGAGAGATACATGGAGAGAGAGAGTTACATGGAGAGAGAGAGAGATACATGGAGAGAGTGAGAGATACATGGAGAGAGAGAGAGATACATGGAGAGAGTGAGAGATACATGGAGAGAGAGAGATACATGGAGAGAGAGAGATACATGGAGAGAGAGAGAGATACATGGAGAGAGAGAGAGATACATGGAGAGAGTGAGAGATACATGGAGAGAGAGATAGATACATGGAGAGAGTGAGATACATGGAGAGAGAGAGATACATGGAGAGAGAGAGATACATGGAGAGAGAGAGATACATGGAGAGAGAGAGAGATACATGGAGAGAGTGAGAGATACATGGAGAGAGAGAGATACATGGAGAGAGAGAGATACATGGAGAGAGAGATACATGGAGAGAGAGAGAGATACATGGAGAGAGTGAGAGATACATGGAGAGAGTGAGAGATACATGGAGAGAGAGAGATACATGGAGAGAGAGAGAGATACATGGAGAGAGAGAGAGATACATGGAGAGAGAGAGATACATGGAGAGATGAGATACATCGAGAGAGAGAGATACATCGAGAGAGAGAGATACATGGAGAGAGAGAGATACATCGAGAGAGAGAGATACATCGAGAGAGAGAGATACATGGAGAGAGAGATACATGGAGAGAGAGAGATACATCGAGAGAGAGAGATACATAGAGAGAGATAAAAGAGAGAAAGAGAGATACACGAAGAGAGAGAGATACATGGAGAGAGTGACAGATAGATGGAGAGAGTGAGAGATACATGGAGAGAGAGAGATACATGGAGAGAGAGAGAGAGATACATGGAGAGAGAGAGAGATACATGGAGAGAGATAAAAGAGAGAGAGAGAGATACACGAAGAGAGAGAGATACATGGAGAGAGAGATACATGCAGAGAGAGAGAGATACATAGAGAGATAAAAGAGAGAGAGATATAGGGAGAGAGTGAGAGATACATGGAGAAAGAGAGATACCTGGAGAGAGCGAGAGAGATACATGGAGAGAGAGAGATACATGGAGAGAGAGAGATACATGGAGAGAGATAAAAGAGAGAGAGAGATATATGGAGAGAGTGAGAGGGAGATACATGGAGAGAGAGAGATACATGGAGAGAGAGAGATACATGGAGAGAGAGAGAGATATGGAGAGGGTGAGAGATACATGGAGAGAGAGAGAGAGAGAGAGATACATGGAGAGAGTGAGAGATACATGGAGAGAGAGAGATACATGGAGAGAGTGAGAGTTACATGGAGAGAGAGAGAGATACATGGAGAGAGAGAGAGAGATACATGGAGAGGGTGAGAGATACATGGAGAGAGAGAGAGATATGGAGAGAGAGATACATGGAGAGAGTGAGAGTTACATGGAGAGAGAGAGAGATACATGGAGAGAGAGAGAGATATGGAGAGAGAGATACATGGAGAGAGATAAAAGAGAGAGAGAGATATATGGAGACAGTGAGAGATACATGGAGAGAGAGAGATACATGGAGAGAGAGAGAGATATGGAGAGGGTGAGAGATACATGGAGAGAGAGAGAGAGATACATGGAGAGAGTGAGAGATACATGGAGAGAGAGAGATACATGGAGAGAGAGATACATGGAGAGAGAGAGAGAGATACATGGAGAGGGTGAGAGATACATGGAGAGAGTGAGAGAGATACATGGAGAGGGTGAGAGATACATGGAGAGAGAGAGAGATACATGGAGAGGGTGAGAGATACATGGAGAGAGTGAGAGAGATACATGGAGAGGGTGAGAGATACATGAAGACAGAGAGAGATATGGAGAGAGAGATACATGGAGAGAGATAAAAGAGAGAGAGAGATATATGGAGAGAGTGAGAGATACATGGAGAGAGAGAGATACATGGAGAGTGAAAGAGAGAGATAAGGAGAGGGTGAGAGATACATGGAGAGAGAGAGACAGAGAGAAACATGGAGAGAGTGAGAGTTACATGGAGAGGGAGAGAGAGATACATGGAGAGAGTGAGAGTTACATGGAGAGAGAGAGAGATACATGGAGAGAGTGAGAGTTACATGGAGAGAGAGAGAGATACATGGAGAGAGAGATACATGGAGAGAGTGAGATACATGGAGAGAGAGAGATACATGAAGACAGAGAGAGATACATGAAGACAGAGAGAGATACATGGAGAGACAGCGATACATGGAGAGAGTGAGATACATGGAGAGAGAGAGAGATATGGAGAGAGAGATACATGGAGAGAGAGAGATACATGGAGAGAGAGAGAGATATGGAGAGAGAGAGAGATACATGGAGAGAGAGAGAGATACATGGAGAGAGAGAGATACATGGAGAGAGTGAGAGTTACATGGAGAGAGAGAGATACATGGAGAGAGAGAGATACATGGAGAGAGAGAGATACATGGAGAGAGAGAGATACATGGAGAGAGAGAGAGATACATGGAGAGAGTGAGAGATACATGGAGAGAGAGAGATACATGGAGAGAGAGAGATACATGGAGAGAGAGAGAGATACATGGAGAGAGAGAGAGAGAGAGAGAGATACATGGAGAGAGAGAGAGATACATGGAGAGAGAGAGATACATGGAGAGAGAGAGATACAAGGAGAGAGAGAGAGATACATGGAGAGAGAGAGAGATACATGGAGAGAGAGAGATACATGGAGAGAGAGAGATACATGGAGAGAGAGAGATACATGGAGAGAGTGAGAGTTACATGCAGAGAGAGAGATACATGGAGAGAGAGAGAGATACATGGAGAGAGAGAGAGCTACATGGAGAGAGAGAGAGAGATACATGGAGAGAGAGAGATACATGGAGAGAGAGAGAGATACATGGAGAGAGAGAGATACATGGAGAGAGAGAGATACATGGAGAGAGAGAGAGATACATGGAGAGAGAGAGAGAGAGAGAGAGAGAGATACATGGAGAGAGAGAGAGATACATGGAGAGAGAGAGAGATACATGGAGAGAGAGAGATACATGGAGAGAGAGAGAGATACATGGAGAGAGAGAGATGCATGGAGAGAGAGATACATGGAGAGAGAGAGATACATGGAGAGAGAGAGATACATGGAGAGAGAGAGATACATGGAGAGAGAGAGAAATACATGGAGAGAGAGATACGTGGAGAGAGAGAGATACATGGAGAGAGTGAGCGATACATGGAGAGAGAGAGAGCTACTTGGAGCAAGAGAGAGATACATGGAGAGAGATAAAAGAGAGAGAGATAGATACAAGGAGAGAGAGAGAGATACATGGAGAGAGAGAGTTACACGAAGAGAGAGAGTTACATGGAGAGAGAGAGATATACATGGAGAGAGAGAGTTACACGAAGAGAGAGAGTTACATGGAGAGAGAGAGAGATACATGGAGAGAGACAGCGAGATAAATGGAGAGACAGCGAGATAAATGGAGAGAGAGCGAGATACATAGAGAGAGAGATACATGGAGAGAGAGAGAGAGATACATAGAGAGAGAGAGAGAGATATGGAGAGAGTGAGAGATACATGGAGAGAGATACATGCAGAGAGAGAGAGAGATACATGGAGAGAGAGAGATATATATATATGGAGAGAGTGAGAGATACATAGAGAGAGAGAGAGAGATATGGAGAGAGTGAGAGATACATGGAGAGAGATACATGGAGAGAGAGAGAGAGATACATGGAGAGAGAGAGATATGGAGAGAGTGAGGGATTCATGGAGAGAGAGATACATGGAGAGAGAGAGAGATACAAGGAGAGAGAGAGATACATGGAGAGACTGAGAGATACATGGAGAGAGAGAGAGATACATGGAGCGAGAGAGAGCGAGATGGAGAGAGAGATACATGGAGAGAGAGAGAGAGAGATGGAGAGAGAGAGGTACATGGAGAGAGAGAGATACATGGAGAGAGTGATACATGGAGCGAGAGAGAGATACGTGGAGAGAGCGATACATGGAGAGGAAGAGAGATACATGGAGAGGGAGATACATGGAGAGAGAGAGATACATGGAGAGAGAGAGAGAGATACATGGAAAGAGAGAGAGAGATACATGGAGAGAGAGAGATATGGAGAGACTGAGAGATACATGGAGAGACTGAGAGATACATGGAGAGAGAGAGAGATACATGGAGAGAGAGAGAGAGAGATATGGAGAGAGAGATACATGGAGAGAGAGAAACATAGAGAGAGAGATACATGGAGAGAAAGAGAGATACATGGAGAGAGAGAGAGATACATGGAGAGAGAGAGAGAGATACATGGAGAGAGAGAGAGATACATGGAGAGAGAGAGAGATACATGGAGAGAGAGAGAGATACATGGAGAGAGAGAGAGATACATGGAGAGAGTGAGAGACACATGGAGAGAGATACATGGAGAGAGAGAGAGATACATGGAGAGAGAGAGAGATATATATATGGAGAGAGTGAGAGATACATGGAGAGAGAGAGATACATGGAGAGAGAGAGATATGGAGAGAGTGAGGGATTCATGGAGAGAGAGAGAGATACATGGAGAAAGAGAGATACAAGGAGAGAGAGAGATACATGGAGAGACTGAGAGATACATGGAGAGAGAGAGAGAGATACATGGAGAGAGAGAGAGAGAGATATGGAGAGAGTGAGAGATACATGGAGAGAGAGAGATACAGGGAGCGAGAGAGAGATACATGGAGAGAGAGGGAGAGATACATGGAGAGAAAGAGAGATACATGGAGAGAGAGATACATGGAGAGAGAGAGATACATGGAGAGAGTGAGAGAGAGATGGAGAGAGAGAGATACATGGAGAGAGTGAGAGAGATACATGGAGAGAGAGAGATACATGGAGAGAGTGAGAGAGATACATGGAGAGAGAGAGAGATACATGGAGAGGGAGATATATGGAGAGAGAGAGATACATGAAGAGGAAGAGAGATACATGGAGAGAGAGAGAGAGATACATGGAGAGAGAGATACATGGAGAGAGAGATACATGGAGAGAGAGAAACATAGAGAGAGAGATACATGGAGAGAGTGAGATACATGGAGAGAGAGAGAGATACATGGAGTGAGAGAGATACATGGAGAGAGAGAGATACATGGAGAGAGAGAGAGATACAAGGAGAGAGGGAGATACATGGAGAGAGAGAGAAACATAGAGAGAGAGATACATGGAGAGAGTGAGATACATGGAGAGAGAGAGAGATACATGGAGAGAGTGAGATACATGGAGAGAGAGAGATACATGGAGAGAGAGAGATATACAAGGAGAGAGGGAGATACATGGAGAGAGAGAGAGAGAGAGAGATGGAGAGAGAGAGATACATGGAGAGAGAGAGATACATGGAGAGAGAGAGATACATGGAGAGAGAGAGATACATGGAGAGAAGAGATACATGGAGAGAGAGAGAGGGATACATGGAGAGAGAGAGAGATACATGGAGAGAGAGAGAGATACATGGAGAGAGAGATACATGGAGAGAGTGAGATACATGGAGAGACAGCGATACATGGAGAGAGTGAGATACATGGAGAGAGAGAGAGATATGGAGAGAGAGATACATGGAGAGAGAGAGATACAGGGAGCGAGAGAGAGATACATGGAGAGAGAGGGAGAGATACATGGAGAGAAAGAGAGATACATGGAGAGAGAGATACATGGAGAGAGAGAGATACATGGAGAGAGTGAGAGAGAGATGGAGAGAGAGAGATACATGGAGAGAGTGAGAGAGATACATGGAGAGAGAGAGATACATGGAGAGAGTGAGAGAGATACATGGAGAGAGAGAGAGATACATGGAGAGGGAGATATATGGAGAGAGAGAGATACATGTAGAGGAAGAGAGATACATGGAGAGAGAGAGAGAGATACATGGAGAGAGAGATACATGGAGAGAGAGATACATGGAGAGAGAGAAACATAGAGAGAGAGATACATGGAGAGAGTGAGATACATGGAGAGAGAGAGAGATACATGGAGAGAGAGAGATACATGGAGAGAGAGAGATACATGGAGAGAGAGAGAGATACAAGGAGAGAGGGATATCCATGGAGAGAGAGAGAAACATAGAGAGAGAGATACATGGAGAGAGTGAGATACATGGAGAGAGAGAGAGATACATGGAGAGAGTGAGATACATGGAGAGAGAGAGATACATGGAGAGAGAGAGAGATACAAGGAGAGAGGGAGATACATGGAGAGAGAGAGAGAGAGAGATGGAGAGAGAGAGATACATGGAGAGAGAGAGATACATGGAGAGAGAGAGATACATGGAGAGAGAGAGATACATGGAGAGAGAGAGATACATGGAGAGAGAGAGAGGGATACATGGAGAGAGAGAGAGATACATGGAGAGAGAGGGAGATACATGGAGAGAGTGAGAGATACATGGAGAGAGAGATACATGGAGAGAGTGAGATACATGGAGAGACAGCGATACATGGAGAGAGTGAGATACATGGAGAGAGAGAGAGATATGGAGAGAGAGATACATGGAGAGAGAGAGATACATGGAGAAAGAGAGAGATATGGAGAGAGAGATACATGGAGAGAGTGAGAGTTACATGGAGAGAGAGAGATACATGGAGAGAGAGAGATACATGGAGAGAGAGAGATACATGGAGAGAGAGAGAGATACATGGAGAGGGAGAGATACATGGAGAGAGAGAGATACATGGAGAGAGAGAGAGATACATGGAGAGAGAGAGAGATACATGGAGAGAGAGATACATGGAGAGAGAGAGAGATACATGGAGAGAGAGAGATACATGGAGAGAGAGAGATACATGGAGAGAGAGAGAGATACATGGAGAGAGAGAGAGATACATGGAGAGAGAGAGAGATACATGGAGAGAGAGAGATACATGGAGAGAGAGAGAGATACATGGAGAGGGAGAGATACATGGAGAGAGAGAGATACATGGAGAGAGAGAGATACATGGAGAGAGAGAGAGATACATGGAGAGAGAGAGATACATGGAGAGAGAGAGATCTATGGAGAGAGAGAGATACATGTAGAGAGTGAGAGATACATGGAGACAGAGGGAGAGATACATGGAGAGAGTGAGATACATGGAGAGAGAGAGAGACATGGAGAGAGAGAGATACATGGAGAGAGAGACATGGAGAGAGTGAGAGATACATGGAGAGAGAGAGATACATGGAGAGAGAGAGAAATACATGGAGAGAGAGATACGTGGAGAGAGAGAGATACATGGAGAGAGTGAGCGATACATGGAGAGAGAGAGAGCTACTTGGAGCAAGAGAGAGATACATGGAGAGAGATAAAAGAGAGAGAGATAGACACAAGGAGAGAGAGAGAGATACATGGAGAGAGAGAGTTACACGAAGAGAGAGAGTTACATGGAGAGAGAGAGATATACATGGAGAGAGAAAGTTACACGAAGAGAGAGAGTTACATGGAGAGAGAGAGAGATACATGGAGAGAGACAGCGAGATAAATGGAGAGACAGCGAGATAAATGGAGAGAGAGCGAGATACATAGAGAGAGAGAGAGATACATGGAGAGAGAGAGAGAGATACATAGAGAGAGAGAGAGATATGGAGAGAGTGAGAGATACATGGAGAGAGATACATGCAGAGAGAGAGAGAGATACATGGAGAGAGAGAGAGATATATATATGGAGAGAGTGAGAGATACATAGAGAGAGAGAGAGAGATATGGAGAGAGTGAGAGATACATGGAGAGAGATACATGGAGAGAGAGAGATATGGAGAGAGTGAGGGATTCATGGAGAGAGAGATACATGGAGAGAGAGAGATACAAGGAGAGAGAGAGATACATGGAGAGACTGAGAGATACATGGAGAGAGAGAGAGATACATGGAGCGAGAGAGAGCGTGATGGAGAGAGAGATACATGGAGAGAGAGAGAGAGAGAGATGGAGAGAGAGAGATACATGGAGAGAGAGAGATACATGGAGAGAGTGATACATGGAGCGAGAGAGAGATACATGGAGAGAGCGATACATGGAGAGGGAGAGAGATACATGGAGAGGGAGATACATGGAGAGAGAGAGATACATGGAGAGAGAGAGAGAGATACATGGAGAGAGAGAGATATGGAGAGAGTGAGGGATTCATGGAGAGAGAGAGAGATACATGGAGAGAGAGAGATACAAGGAGAGAGAGAGAGAGAGATATGGAGAGAGAGATACATGGAGAGAGAGAAACATGGAGAGAGAGAAACATAGAGAGAGAGATACATGGAGAGAAAGAGAGATACATGGAGAGAGAGAGATACATGGAGAGAGAGAGAGAGATACATGGAGAGAGAGAGATACATGGAGAGAGAGAGATACATGGAGAGAGAGAGAGATACATGGAGAGAGAGAGAGATACATGGAGAGAGAGAGAGATACATGGAGAGAGAGAGATACATGGAGAGAGAGAGAGATACATGGAGAGAGAGAGATACATGGAGAGAGAGAGATACATGGAGAGAGAGAGATACATGGAGAGAGAGCGAGATACATGGAGAGAGAGAGATACATGGAGAGAGAGAGATACATGGAGAGAGAGAGATACATGGAGAGAGAGATCTATGGAGAGAGATAGATACATGTAGAGAGTGAGAGATACATGGAGACAGAGGGAGAGATACACGGAGAGAGTGAGATACATGGAGAGGGAGATACATGGAGAGAGAGAGATACATGGAGAGAGAGAGAGAGATACATGGAGAGAGAGAGATATGGAGAGAGTGAGGGATTCATGGAGAGAGAGAGAGATACATGGAGAGAGAGAGATACAAGGAGAGAGAGAGAGAGAGATATGGAGAGAGAGATAGATGGAGAGAGAGAAACATGGAGAGAGAGAAACATAGAGAGAGAGATACATGGAGAGAAAGAGAGATACATGGAGAGAGAGAGATACATGGAGAGAGAGAGATACATGGAGAGAGAGAGATACATGGAGAGAGAGAGATACATGGAGAGAGAGAGAGATACATGGAGAGAGAGAGAGATACATGGAGAGAGAGAGAGATACATGGAGAGAGAGAGATACATGGAGAGAGAGAGAGATACATGGAGAGAGAGAGATACATGGAGAGAGAGAGATACATGGAGAGAGAGAGATACATGGAGAGAGAGCGAGATACATGGAGAGAGAGAGATACATGGAGAGAGAGAGATACATGGAGAGAGAGAGATACATGGAGAGAGAGATCTATGGAGAGAGATAGATACATGTAGAGAGTGAGAGATACATGGAGACAGAGGGAGAGATACACGGAGAGAGTGAGATACATGGAGAGAGAGAGAGACATGGAGAGAGAGAGATACATGGAGAGAGAGACATGGAGAGAGTGAGAGATACATGGAGAGAGAGAGATACATGGAGAGAGTGAGCGATACATGGAGAGAGAGAGAGCTACTTGGAGCAAGAGAGAGATACATGGAGAGAGATAAAAGAGAGAGAGATAGATACAAGGAGAGAGAGAGAGATACATGGAGAGAGAGAGAGATACATGGAGAGAGAGAGATACATGGAGAGAGAGATACATGGAGAGAGAGAAACATAGAGAGAGAGATACATGGAGAGAGTGAGATACATGGAGAGAGAGAGATACATGGAGAGAGAGAGATACATGGAGAGAGAGAGATACATGGAGAGAGAGAGAGATACAAGGAGAGAGGGAGATACATGGAGAGAGAGAGAAACATAGAGAGAGAGATACATGGAGAGAGTGAGATACATGGAGAGAGAGAGAGATACATGGAGAGAGTGAGATACATGGAGAGAGAGAGATACATGGAGAGAGAGAGAGATACAAGGAGAGAGGGAGATACATGGAGAGAGAGAGAGAGAGATGGAGAGAGAGAGATACATGGAGAGAGAGAGATACATGGAGAGAGAGAGATACATGGAGAGAGAGAGATACATGGAGAGAGAGAGAGGGATACATGGAGAGAGAGAGATACATGGAGAGAGAGAGAGATACATGGAGAGAGTGAGGGATACATGGAGAGAGAGATACATGGAGAGAGTGAGATACATAGAGAGACAGCGATACATGGAGAGAGTGAGATACATGGAGAGAGAGAGATATGGAGAGAGAGATACATGGAGAGAGAGAGATACATGGAGAGAGAGAGAGATATGGAGAGAGAGATACATGGAGAGAGTGAGAGTTACATGGAGAGAGAGAGATACATGGAGAGAGAGAGATACATGGAGAGAGAGAGAGATACATGGAGAGAGAGAGATACATGGAGAGAGAGAGATACATGGAGAGAGAGAGATACATGGAGAGAGAGAGAGATACATGGAGAGAGAGAGAGATACATGGAGAGAGAGAGATACATGGAGAGAGAGAGAGATACATGGAGAGAGAGAGATACATGGAGAGAGAGAGATACATGGAGAGAGAGAGATACATGGAGAGAGAGAGATACATGGAGAGAGAGAGAGATACATGGAGAGAGAGAGATACATGGAGAGAGAGAGATACATGGAGAGAGAGAGATACATGGAGAGAGAGAGATACATGGAGAGAGAGATCTATGGAGAGAGAGAGATACATGTAGAGAGTGAGAGATACATGGAGACAGAGGGAGAGATACATGGAGAGAGTGAGATACATGGAGAGAGAGAGAGACATGGAGAGAGAGAGATACATGGAGAGAGAGACATGGAGAGAGTGAGAGATACATGGAGAGAGAGAGATACATGGAGAGAGAGAGAAATACATGGAGAGAGAGATACGTGGAGAGAGAGAGATACATGGAGAGAGTGAGCGATACATGGAGAGAGAGAGAGCTACTTGGAGCAAGAGAGAGATACATGGAGAGAGATAAAAGAGAGAGAGATAGATACAAGGAGAGAGAGATACATGGAGAGAGAGAGTTACACGAAGAGAGAGAGTTACATGGAGAGAGAGAGATATACATGGAGAGAGAGAGTTACACGAAGAGAGAGAGTTACATGGAGAGAGAGAGAGATACATGGAGAGAGACAGCGAGATAAATGGAGAGACAGCGAGATAAATGGAGAGAGAGCGAGATACATAGAGAGAGAGAGAGATACATGGAGAGAGAGAGAGATACATAGAGAGAGAGAGATATATGGAGAGAGTGAGAGATACATGGAGAGAGATACATGCAGAGAGAGAGAGAGATACATGGAGAGAGAGAGAGATATATATATGGAGAGAGTGAGAGATACATAGAGAGAGAGAGAGAGATATGGAGAGAGTGAGAGATACATGGAGAGAGATACATGGAGAGAGAGAGAGAGATACATGGAGAGAGAGAGATATGGAGAGAGTGAGGGATTCATGGAGAGAGAGATACATGGAGAGAGAGAGAGATACAAGGAGAGAGAGAGATACATGGAGAGACTGAGAGATACATGGAGAGAGAGAGAGATACATGGAGCGAGAGAGAGCGAGATGGAGAGAGAGATACATGGAGAGAGAGAGAGAGAGAGATGGAGAGAGAGAGATACATGGAGAGAGAGAGATACATGGAGAGAGTGATACATGGAGCGAGAGAGAGATACATGGAGAGAGCGATACATGGAGAGGGAGAGAGATACATGGAGAGGGAGATACATGGAGAGAGAGAGATACATGGAGAGAGAGAGAGAGATACATGGAGAGAGAGAGAGAGATACATGGAGAGAGAGAGATATGGAGAGAGTGAGGGATTCATGGAGAGAGAGAGAGATACATGGAGAGAGAGATACAAGGAGAGAGAGAGAGAGAGATATGGAGAGAGAGATACATGGAGAGAGAGAAACATGGAGAGAGAGAAACATAGAGAGAGAGATACATGGAGAGAAAGAGAGATACATGGAGAGAGAGAGAGATACATGGAGAGAGAGAGAGATACATGGAGAGAGAGAGATACATGGAGAGAGAGAGATACATGGAGAGAGAGAGATACATGGAGAGAGAGAGAGATACATGGAGAGAGAGAGATACATGGAGAGAGAGAGATACATGGAGAGAGAGAGAGATACATGGAGAGAGAGAGATACATGGAGAGAGAGAGATACATGGAGAGAGAGAGATACATGGAGAGAGAGAGAGATACATGGAGAGAGAGAGATACATGGAGAGAGAGAGATACATGGAGAGAGAGAGATACATGGAGAGAGAGATCTATGGAGAGAGAGAGATACATGTAGAGAGTGAGAGATACATGGAGACAGAGGGAGAGATACATGGAGAGAGTGAGATACATGGAGAGAGAGAGAGACATGGAGAGAGAGAGATACATGGAGAGAGAGACATGGAGAGAGTGAGAGATACATGGAGAGAGAGAGATACATGGAGAGAGAGAGAAATACATGGAGAGAGAGATACGTGGAGAGAGAGAGATACATGGAGAGAGTGAGCGATACATGGAGAGAGAGAGAGCTACTTGGAGCAAGAGAGAGATACCTGGAGAGAGATAAAAGAGAGAGAGATAGATACAAGGAGAGAGAGAGAGATACATGGAGAGAGAGAGTTACACGAAGAGAGAGAGTTACATGGAGAGAGAGAGATATACATGGAGAGAGAGAGTTACACGAAGAGAGAGAGTTACATGGAGAGAGAGAGAGATACATGGAGAGATACAGCGAGATAAATGGAGAGACAGCGAGATAAATGGAGAGAGAGCGAGATACATAGAGAGAGAGAGAGATACATGGAGAGAGAGAGATACATAGAGAGAGAGAGAGATATGGAGAGAGTGAGAGATACATGGAGAGAGATACATGCAGAGAGAGAGAGAGATACATGGAGAGAGAGAGATATATATATATGGAGAGAGTGAGAGATACATAGAGAGAGAGAGATATGGAGAGAGTGAGAGATACATGGAGAGAGATACATGGAGAGAGAGAGAGAGATACATGGAGAGAGAGAGATATGGAGAGAGTGAGGGATTCATGGAGAGAGAGATACATGGAGAGAGAGAGAGATACAAGGAGAGAGAGAGATACATGGAGAGACTGAGAGATACATGGAGAGAGAGAGAGATACATGGAGCGAGAGAGAGCGAGATGGAGAGAGAGATACATGGAGAGAGAGAGAGAGAGAGCTGGAGAGAGAGAGATACATGGAGAGAGAGAGATACATGGAGAGAGTGATACATGGAGCGAGAGAGAGATACATGGAGAGAGCGATACATGGAGAGGGAGAGAGATACATGGAGAGGGAGATACATGGAGAGAGAGAGATACATGGAGAGAGAGAGATACATGGAGAGAGAGAGAGATACATGGAGAGAGAGAGATATGGAGAGAGTGAGGGATTCATGGAGAGAGAGAGAGATACATGGAGAGAGAGAGATACAAGGAGAGAGAGAGAGAGATATGGAGAGAGAGATACATGGAGAGAGAGAAACATGGAGAGAGAGACATGGAGAGAGTGAGAGATACATGGAGAGAGAGAGATACATGGAGAGTGAGAGAAATACATGGAGAGAGAGATACGTGGAGAGAGAGAGATACATGGAGAGAGTGAGCGATACATGGAGAGAGAGAGAGCTACTTGGAGCAAGAGAGAGATACATGGAGAGAGATAAAAGAGAGATAGATACAAGGAGAGAGAGAGAGATACATGGAGAGAGAGAGTTACACGAAGAGAGAGAGTTACATGGAGAGAGAGAGATATACATGGAGAGAGAGAGTTACACGAAGAGAGAGAGTTACATGGAGAGAGAGAGAGATACATGGAGAGAGACAGCGAGATAAATGGAGAGACAGCGAGATAAATGGAGAGAGAGCGAGATACAGAGAGAGAGAGAGAGATACATGGAGAGAGAGAGAGAGATACATAGAGAGAGAGAGAGATATGGAGAGAGTGAGAGATACATGGAGAGAGATACATGCAGAGAGAGAGAGAGATACATGGAGAGAGAGAGATATGGAGAGAGTGAGGGATTCATGGAGAGAGAGATACATGGAGAGAGAGAGAGATACAAGGAGAGAGAGAGATACATGGAGAGACTGAGAGATACATGGAGAGAGAGAGAGATTCATGGAGCGAGAGAGAGCGAGATGGAGAGAGAGATACATGGAGAGAGAGAGAGAGAGAGATGGAGAGAGAGAGATACATGGAGAGAGAGAGATACATGGAGAGAGTGATACATGGAGCGAGAGAGAGATACATGGAGAGAGCGATACATGGAGAGGGAGAGAGATACATGGAGAGGGAGATACATGGAGAGAGAGAGATACATGGAGAGAGAGAGAGAGATACATGGAGAGAGAGAGTGAGATACATGGAGAGAGAGAGATATGGAGAGAGTGAGGGATTCATGGAGAGAGAGAGAGATACATGGAGAGAGAGAGATACAAGGAGAGAGAGAGAGAGATATGGAGAGAGAGATACATGGAGAGAGAGAAACATGGAGAGAGAGAAACATAGAGAGAGAGATACATGGAGAGAAAGAGAGATACATGGAGAGAGAGAGAGATACATGGAGAGAGAGAGAGAGATACATGGAGAGAGAGAGAGATACATGGAGAGAGAGAGAGATACATGAAGAGAGAGAGAGAGAGATACATGGAGAGAGAGAGAGATACATGGAGAGAGATACATGGAGAGAGAGAGAGATACATGGAGAGAGAGAGAGATATATATATGGAGAGAGTGAGAGATACATGGAGAGAGAGAGATACATGGAGAGAGAGAGATATGGAGAGAGTGAGGGATTCATGGAGAGAGAGAGAGATACATGGAGAAAGAGAGATACAAGGAGAGAGAGAGATACATGGAGAGACTGAGAGATACATGGAGAGAGAGAGAGAGATACATGGAGAGAGAGAGAGAGAGATATGGAGAGAGTGAGAGATACATGGAGAGAGAGAGATACATGGAGCGAGAGAGAGATACATGGAGAGAGAGGGAGAGATACATGGAGAGAAAGAGAGATACATGGAGAGAGAGATACATGGAGAGAGAGAGAAAGATACATGGAGAGAGTGAGAGAGAGATGGAGAGAGAGAGATACATGGAGCGAGTGAGAGAGATACATGGAGAGAGAGAGATACATGGAGAGAGTGAGAGAGATACATGGAGAGAGAGAGATACATGGAGAGAGTGAGAGAGATACATGGAGAGAGAGAGAGATACATGGAGAGGGAGATATATGGAGAGAGAGAGATACATGTAGAGGAAGAGAGATACATGGAGAGAGAGAGATACATGGAGAGAGAGAGAGATACATGGAGAGAGAGAGATACATGGAGAGAGAGAGATACATGGAGAGAGAGAGATACATGGAGAGAGAGAGAGATACATGGAGAGAGAGAAACATAGAGAGAGAGATACATGGAGAGAGTGAGATACATGGAGAGAGAGAGAGATACATGGAGAGAGAGAGATACATGGAGAGAGAGAGATACATGGAGAGAAAGAGAGATACAAGGAGAGAGGGAGATACATGGAGAGAGAGAGAAACATAGAGAGAGAGATACATGGAGAGAGTGAGATACATGGAGAGAGAGAGAGATACATGGAGAGAGTGAGATACATGGAGAGAGAGAGATACATGGAGAGAGAGAGAGATACAAGGAGAGAGGGAGATACATGGAGAGAGAGAGAGAGAGAGAGATGGAGAGAGAGAGATACATGGAGAGAGAGAGATAAATGGAGAGAGAGAGATACATGGAGAGAGAGAGATACATGGAGAGGAAGAGATACATGGAGAGAGAGAGAGGGATACATGGAGAGAGAGAGAGATACATGGAGAGAGAGAGAGATACATGGAGAGAGTGAGAGATACATGGAGAGAGAGAGATACATGGAGAGAGAGAGATATGGAGAGAGTGAGGGATTCATGGAGAGAGAGAGAGATACATGGAGAGAGAGAGAGATACAAGGAGAGAGGGAGATACATGGAGAGACTGAGAGATACATGGAGAGAGAGAGAGATACATGGAGAGAGAGAGATACATGGAGCAAGAGAGAGATACATGGAGCGAGAGAGAGATACATGGAGCGAGAGAGAGATACATGGAGCGAGAGAGAGATACATGGAGAGAGAGATACATGGAGACAGAGAGATACATGGAGAGAGTGATACATGGAGCGAGAGAGAGATACATGGAGCGAGCGATATATGGAGAGGGAGAGAGATACATGGAGAGAGCGATACATGGAGAGGGAGATATATGGAGAGAGAGAGATACATGTAGAGGAAGAGAGATACATGGAGAGAGAGAGAGAGATACATAGAGAGAGAGAGAGAGATATGGAGAGAGTGAGAGATACATGGAGAGAGATACATGGAGAGAGAGAGAGAGATACATGGAGAGAGAGAGATATGGAGAGAGTGTGAGATACATGGAGAGAGAGAGAGATACATGGAGCGAGAGAGAGAGAGATGGAGAGAGAGATACATGGAGAGAGAGAGAGAGAGATGGAGAGAGAGATACATGGAGAGAGAGAGATACATGGAGAGAGTGATATATGGAGCGAGAGAGAGATACATGGAGAGAGCGATACATGGAGAGAGAGAGAGAGATACATAGAGAGAGAGAGAGAGATATGGAGAGACTGTGAGATACATGGAGAGAGAGAGAGATACATGGAGCGAGAGAGAGAGAGATGGAGAGAGAGATACATGGAGAGAGAGAGAGAGAGATGGAGAGAGAGAGATACATGGAGAGAGAGAGATACATGGAGAGAGTGATACATGGAGCGAGAGAGAGATACATGGAGAGAGCGATACATGGAGAGAGAGAGAGAGATACATGGAGAGAGAGAGAGAGATACATGGAGAGAGAGAGAGAGATACATGGAGAGAGAGAGATATGGAGAGAGTGAGGGATTCATGGAGAGAGAGAGAGATACATGGAGAGACTGAGAGATACATGGAGAGAGAGAGAGATACATGGAGAGAGAGAGAGAGAGATATGGAGAGAGAGAGAGATACATGGAGAGAGAGAAACATGGAGAGAGAGAAACATAGAGAGAGAGATACATGGAGAGAAAGAGAGATACATGGAGAGAGAGAGAGAGATACATGGAGAGAGAGAGAGATACATGGAGAGAGAGAGAGATACATGGAGAGAGAGAGAGATACATGGAGAGAGTGAGAGATACATGGAGAGAGAGATACAAGGAGAGAGCGATACATGGAGAGAGAGAGAGATACATGGAGACAGAGAGAGATACATGGAGAGAGAGACATGGAGAGAGAGAGAGAGACATGGAGCGAGAGAGAGAGCCATGGAGAGAGAGAGTGAGACATGGAAAGAGAGAGAGACATGGAGAGAGAGAGAGATACATGGAGAGCGATACATGGAGAGAGAGATATACATGGTGAGAGAGATATACATGGAGAGAGAGAGATATGGAGAGCGAGAGAGATATGGAGAGAGAGAGAGATACATGGAGAGAGAGAGATACATGGAGAGGGAGAGAGATACATGGAGAGAGTGAGAGATACATGGAGAGAGTGAGAGATAAATGGACAGAGAGATACATGGAGAGAGAGAGATACATTGAGATGAGAGAGATACATGTAGCGATTGAGATACATGGAGAGAGAGAGAGATACATGGAGAGAGAGAGATACATAGAGAGAGAGATACATGGAGAGAGTGAGAGATACATGGAGAGATTGAGAGATACATGGAGAGAGAGAGGCATGGAGAGGGAGATACATGGAGAGAGAGAGATACTTGGAGAGAGTGAGAGAGAGATACATGGAGATAGAGATACATGGAGAGAGTGAGATACATGGAGCGAGGGATACATGGAGAGAGGGAGATACATGGAGAGACAGAGAGAGATACATGGAGAGAGTGAGAGATACATGTAGAGATTGAGATACATGGAGAGAGCGATTCATGGAGAGAGAGAGAGATACATGGAGAGTGAGAGATTGAGATACATGGAGAGAGAGATATGGAGAGAGAGAGATACATGGAGAGAGAGATAGAGATATGGAGAGAGAGAGATACATGGAGAGAGGGTTGGTACATGGAGAGAGAGAGATACATGTAGAGATTGAGATACATGTAGAGATTGAGATACATGTAGAGAGCGAGAGAGATACATGGAGAGAGAGGGAGATACATGGAGAGCGAGAGAGAGAGATACATGGAGAGAGAGATACATGGAGAGAGAGAGAGATACATGGAGAGAGAGAGAGAGAGAGAGAGATATGGAGAGAGAGAGAGAGATACATGGAGAGAGAGAGAGAGTTACATGGAGAGAGTGACAGATACATGGAGAGAGAGTGAGATACATGTAGAGATTGAGATACATGGAGAGGGAGATACATGGAGAGAGAGAGAGAGATACATGAAGAGAGAGAGAGATACATGGAGAGAGAGAGAAATACATGGAGAGAGAGAGAGATACATGGAGAGAGATCCATGGAGAGAGAGAGAGAGATACATGGAGTGAGAAACATTGGGAGAGCGATACATGGAGAGAGAGAGATACATGGAGAGAGAGATACATGGAGAGAGAGATACATGGAGAGAGAGCAAGATACATGGAGAGAGAGCGAGATACATGGAGAGAGAGAGAGAGATACATGGAGAGAGAGAGAGAGATACATGGAGAGAGAGAGAGATACATGGAGAGAGAGAGAGATACATGGAGAGAGAGAGATACATGGAGAGAGAGAGAGATACATGGAGAGAGAGAGATACATGGAGAGAGAGAGAGATACATGGAGAGAGAGAGATACATGGAGAGAGCGAGAGATACATGGAGAGAGAGATATGGAGAGAGAGAGAGAGATACATGGAGAGAGAGATACATGGAGAGAGAGATACATGGAGAGAGAGAGAGATACATGGAGAAAGAGAGATACATGGAGAGAGAGTTCCATGGAGAGAGAGATACATGGAGAGAGAGAGAGTTCCATGGAGAGAGAGAGAGATACATGGAGAGAGAGAGGGATACATGGAGAGAGAGAGTCCCATGGAGAGGGAGATACATGTAGAGAGAGAGATACATGGAGAGAGAGAGAGTTAGATGGAGAGAGAGAGAGTTAGATGGAGAGAGTGAGAGATACATGGAGAGAGAGAGAGATACATGGAGAGAGAGATACAAGGAGAGAGCGATACATGGAGAGAGAGAGAGATACATGGAGACAGAGAGAGATACATGGAGAGAGAGAGAGAGAGACATGGAGAGAGAGAGAGAGAGACATGGAGCGAGAGAGAGAGCCATGGAGAGAGAGAGTGAGACATGGAAAGAGAGAGAGACATGGAGAGGGAGAGAGATACATGGAGAGCGATACATGGAGAGAGAGATATACATGGTGAGAGAGATATACATGGAGAGAGAGAGATATGGAGAGCGAGAGAGATATGGAGAGAGAGAGAGATACATGGAGAGAGAGAGATACATGGAGAGATTGAGAGATACTTGGAGAGAGAGATACATGGAGAGAGTAAGAGATACATGGAGAGAGAGTGAGATAAATGGACAGAGAGATACATGGAGAGAGAGAGATACATTGAGATGAGAGAGATACATGTAGTGATTGAGATACATGGAGAGAGAGAGATACATGGAGAGAGAGAGATACATGGAGAGAGAGAGATACATGGAGAGAGAGAGAGATACAAGGAGAGAGGGAGATACATGGAGAGAGAGAGAAACATAGAGAGAGAGATACATGGAGAGAGTGAGATACATGGAGAGAGAGAGAGATACATGGAGAGAGTGAGATACATGGAGAGAGAGAGATACATGGAGAGAGAGAGAGATACAAGGAGAGAGGGAGATACATGGAGAGAGAGAGAGAGAGAGATGGAGAGAGAGAGATACATGGAGAGAGAGAGATAAATGGAGAGAGAGAGATACATGGAGAGAGAGAGATACATGGAGAGAGAGAGATACATGGAGAGAGAGAGAGGGATACATGGAGAGAGAGAGAGATACATGGAGAGAGAGATACATGGAGAGAGTGAGAGATACATGGAGAGAGAGAGATACATGGAGAGAGAGAGATATGGAGAGAGTGAGGGATTCATGGAGAGAGAGAGAGATACATGGAGAGAGAGAGAGATACAAGGAGAGAGGGAGATACATGGAGAGACTGAGAGATACATGGAGAGAGAGAGAGATACATGGAGAGAGAGAGATACATGGAGCAAGAGAGAGATACATGGAGCGAGAGAGAGATACATGGAGCGAGAGAGAGATACATGGAGCGAGAGAGAGATACATGGAGAGAGAGATACATGGAGACAGAGAGATACATGGAGAGAGTGATACATGGAGCGAGAGAGAGATACATGGAGCGAGCGATATATGGAGAGGGAGAGAGATACATGGAGAGAGCGATACATGGAGAGGGAGATATATGGAGAGAGAGAGATACATGTAGAGGAAGAGAGATACATGGAGAGAGAGAGAGAGATACATAGAGAGAGAGAGATATGGAGAGAGTGAGAGATACATGGAGAGAGATACATGGAGAGAGAGAGAGAGAAACATGGAGAGAGAGAGATATGGAGAGAGTGTGAGATACATGGAGAGAGAGAGAGATACATGGAGCGAGAGAGAGAGAGATGGAGAGAGAGATACATGGAGAGAGAGAGAGAGAGATGGAGAGAGAGATACATGGAGAGAGAGAGATACATGGAGAGAGTGATACATGGAGCGAGAGAGAGATACATGGAGAGAGCGATACATGGAGAGAGAGAGAGAGATACATAGAGAGAGAGAGAGAGATATGGAGAGACTGTGAGATACATGGAGAGAGAGAGAGATACATGGAGCGAGAGAGAGAGAGATGGAGAGAGAGATACATGGAGAGAGAGAGAGAGAGATGGAGAGAGAGAGATACATGGAGAGAGAGAGATACATGGAGAGAGTGATACATGGAGCGAGAGAGAGATACATGGAGAGAGCGATACATGGAGAGAGAGAGAGAGATACATGGAGAGAGAGAGAGAGATACATGGAGAGAGAGAGAGAGATACATGGAGAGAGAGAGATATGGAGAGAGTGAGGGATTCATGGAGAGAGAGAGAGATACATGGAGAGACTGAGAGATACATGGAGAGAGAGAGAGATACATGGAGAGAGAGAGAGAGAGATATGGAGAGAGAGAGAGATACATGGAGAGAGAGAAACATGGAGAGAGAGAAACATAGAGAGAGAGATACATGGAGAGAAAGAGAGATACATGGAGAGAGAGAGAGAGATACATGGAGAGAGAGAGAGATACATGGAGAGAGAGAGAGATACATGGAGAGAGAGAGAGATACATGGAGAGAGTGAGAGATACATGGAGAGAGAGATACAAGGAGAGAGCGATACATGGAGAGAGAGAGAGATACATGGAGACAGAGAGAGATACATGGAGAGAGAGAGAGACATGGAGAGAGAGAGAGAGACATGGAGCGAGAGAGAGAGCCATGGAGAGAGAGAGTGAGACATGGAAAGAGAGAGAGACATGGAGAGAGAGAGAGATACATGGAGAGCGATACATGGAGAGAGAGATATACATGGTGAGAGAGATATACATGGAGAGAGAGAGATATGGAGAGCGAGAGAGATATGGAGAGAGAGAGAGATACATGGAGAGAGAGAGATACATGGAGAGGGAGAGAGATACATGGAGAGAGTGAGAGATACATGGAGAGAGTGAGAGATAAATGGACAGAGAGATACATGGAGAGAGAGAGATACATTGAGATGAGAGAGATACATGTAGCGATTGAGATACATGGAGAGAGAGAGAGATACATGGAGAGAGAGAGATACATAGAGAGAGAGATACATGGAGAGAGTGAGAGATACATGGAGAGATTGAGAGATACATGGAGAGAGAGAGGCATGGAGAGGGAGATACATGGAGAGAGAGAGATACTTGGAGAGAGTGAGAGAGAGATACATGGAGATAGAGATACATGGAGAGAGTGAGATACATGGAGTGAGGGATACATGGAGAGAGGGAGATACATGGAGAGATAGAGAGAGATACATGGAGAGAGAGAGATACATGGAGAGAGAGAGAGATACAAGGAGAGAGGGAGATACATGGAGAGAGAGAGAAACATAGAGAGAGAGATACATGGAGAGAGTGAGATACATGGAGAGAGAGAGAGATACATGGAGAGAGTGAGATACATGGAGAGAGAGAGATACATGGAGAGAGAGAGAGATACAAGGAGAGAGGGAGATACATGGAGAGAGAGAGAGAGAGAGATGGAGAGAGAGAGATACATGGAGAGAGAGAGATAAATGGAGAGAGAGAGATACATGGAGAGAGAGAGATACATGGAGAGAGAGAGATACATGGAGAGAGAGAGAGGGATACATGGAGAGAGAGAGAGATACATGGAGAGAGAGATACATGGAGAGAGTGAGAGATACATGGAGAGAGAGAGATACATGGAGAGAGAGAGATATGGAGAGAGTGAGGGATTCATGGAGAGAGAGAGAGATACATGGAGAGAGAGAGAGATACAAGGAGAGAGGGAGATACATGGAGAGACTGAGAGATACATGGAGAGAGAGAGAGATACATGGAGAGAGAGAGATACATGGAGCAAGAGAGAGATACATGGAGCGAGAGAGAGATACATGGAGCGAGAGAGAGATACATGGAGCGAGAGAGAGATACATGGAGAGAGAGATACATGGAGACAGAGAGATACATGGAGAGAGTGATACATGGAGCGAGAGAGAGATACATGGAGCGAGCGATATATGGAGAGGGAGAGAGATACATGGAGAGAGCGATACATGGAGAGGGAGATATATGGAGAGAGAGAGATACATGTAGAGGAAGAGAGATACATGGAGAGAGAGAGAGAGATACATAGAGAGAGAGAGATATGGAGAGAGTGAGAGATACATGGAGAGAGATACATGGAGAGAGAGAGAGAGAAACATGGAGAGAGAGAGATATGGAGAGAGTGTGAGATACATGGAGAGAGAGAGAGATACATGGAGCGAGAGAGAGAGAGATGGAGAGAGAGATACATGGAGAGAGAGAGAGAGAGATGGAGAGAGAGATACATGGAGAGAGAGAGATACATGGAGAGAGTGATACATGGAGCGAGAGAGAGATACATGGAGAGAGCGATACATGGAGAGAGAGAGAGAGATACATAGAGAGAGAGAGAGAGATATGGAGAGACTGTGAGATACATGGAGAGAGAGAGAGATACATGGAGCGAGAGAGAGAGAGATGGAGAGAGAGATACATGGAGAGAGAGAGAGAGAGATGGAGAGAGAGAGATACATGGAGAGAGAGAGATACATGGAGAGAGTGATACATGGAGCGAGAGAGAGATACATGGAGAGAGCGATACATGGAGAGAGAGAGAGAGATACATGGAGAGAGAGAGAGAGATACATGGAGAGAGAGAGAGAGATACATGGAGAGAGAGAGATATGGAGAGAGTGAGGGATTCATGGAGAGAGAGAGAGATACATGGAGAGACTGAGAGATACATGGAGAGAGAGAGATACATGGAGAGAGAGAGAGAGAGATATGGAGAGAGAGAGAGATACATGGAGAGAGAGAAACATGGAGAGAGAGAAACATAGAGAGAGAGATACATGGAGAGAAAGAGAGATACATGGAGAGAGAGAGAGAGATACATGGAGAGAGAGAGAGATACATGGAGAGAGAGAGAGATACATGGAGAGAGAGAGAGATACATGGAGAGAGTGAGAGATACATGGAGAGAGAGATACAAGGAGAGAGCGATACATGGAGAGAGAGAGAGATACATGGAGACAGAGAGAGATACATGGAGAGAGAGAGAGACATGGAGAGAGAGAGAGAGACATGGAGCGAGAGAGAGAGCCATGGAGAGAGAGAGTGAGACATGGAAAGAGAGAGAGACATGGAGAGAGAGAGAGATACATGGAGAGCGATACATGGAGAGAGAGATATACATGGTGAGAGAGATATACATGGAGAGAGAGAGATATGGAGAGCGAGAGAGATATGGAGAGAGAGAGAGATACATGGAGAGAGAGAGATACATGGAGAGGGAGAGAGATACATGGAGAGAGTGAGAGATACATGGAGAGAGTGAGAGATAAATGGACAGAGAGATACATGGAGAGAGAGAGATACATTGAGATGAGAGAGATACATGTAGCGATTGAGATACATGGAGAGAGAGAGAGATACATGGAGAGAGAGAGATACATAGAGAGAGAGATACATGGAGAGAGTGAGAGATACATGGAGAGATTGAGAGATACATGGAGAGAGAGAGGCATGGAGAGGGAGATACATGGAGAGAGAGAGATACTTGGAGAGAGTGAGAGAGAGATACATGGAGATAGAGATACATGGAGAGAGTGAGATACATGGAGCGAGGGATACATGGAGAGAGGGAGATACATGGAGAGACAGAGAGAGATACATGGAGAGAGTGAGAGATACATGTAGAGATTGAGATACATGGAGAGAGCGATTCATGGAGAGAGAGAGAGATACATGGAGAGTGAGAGATTGAGATACATGGAGAGAGAGATATGGAGAGAGAGAGATACATGGAGAGAGAGATAGATACATGGAGAGAGAGAGATACATGTAGAGATTGAGATACATGTAGAGATTGAGATACATGTAGAGAGCGAGAGAGAGAGATACATGGAGAGAGAGGGAGATACATGGAGAGCGAGAGAGAGAGATACATGGAGAGAGAGATACATGGAGAGAGAGAGAGATACATGGAGAGAGAGAGAGAGAGAGAGAGATATGGAGAGAGAGAGAGATACATGGAGAGAGAGAGAGAGTTACATGGAGAGAGTGACAGATACATGGAGAGAGAGTGAGATACATGTAGAGATTGAGATACATGGAGAGGGAGATACATGGAGAGAGAGAGAGATACATGAAGAGAGAGAGAGATACATGGAGAGAGAGAGAAATACATGGAGAGAGAGAGAGATACATGGAGAGAGATCCATGGAGAGAGAGAGAGAGATACATGGAGTGAGAAACATTGGGAGAGCGATACACGGAGAGAGAGAGATACATGGAGAGAGAGATACATGGAGAGAGAGATACATGGAGAGAGAGCAAGATACATGGAGAGAGAGCGAGATACATGGAGAGAGAGAGAGAGATACATGGAGAGAGAGAGAGAGATACATGGAGAGAGAGAGAGATACATGGAGAGAGAGATACATGGAGAGAGAGAGATACATGGAGAGAGAGAGAGATACATGGAGAGAGAGAGATACATGGAGAGAGAGAGAGATACATGGAGAGAGAGAGATACATGGAGAGAGCGAGAGATACATGGAGAGAGAGATATGGAGAGAGAGAGAGAGATACATGGAGAGAGAGATACATGGAGAGAGAGATACATGGAGAGAGAGAGAGATACATGGAGAAAGAGAGATACATGGAGAGAGAGTTCCATGGAGAGAGAGATACATGGAGAGAGAGAGAGTTCCATGGAGAGAGAGAGAGATACATGGAGAGAGAGAGGGATACATGGAGAGAGAGAGTCCCATGGAGAGGGAGATACATGTAGAGAGAGAGATACATGGAGAGAGAGAGAGTTAGATGGAGAGAGAGAGAGTTAGATGGAGAGAGTGAGAGATACATGGAGAGAGAGAGAGATACATGGAGAGATACAAGGAGAGAGCGATACATGGAGAGAGAGAGAGATACATGGAGACAGAGAGAGATACATGGAGAGAGAGAGAGACATGGAGAGAGAGAGAGAGAGACATGGAGCGAGAGAGAGAGCCATGGAGAGAGAGAGTGAGACATGGAAAGAGAGAGAGACATGGAGAGGGAGAGAGATACATGGAGAGCGATACATGGAGAGAGAGATATACATGGTGAGAGAGATATACATGGAGAGAGAGAGATATGGAGAGCGAGAGAGATATGGAGAGAGAGAGAGATACATGGAGAGAGAGAGATACATGGAGAGATTGAGAGATACTTGGAGAGAGAGATACATGGAGAGAGTAAGAGATACATGGAGAGAGAGTGAGATAAATGGACAGAGAGATACATGGCGAGAGAGAGATACATTGAGATGAGAGAGATATATGTAGCGATTGAGATACATGGAGAGAGAGAGAGATACATGGAGAGAGAGAGATACATAGAGAGAGAGATACATGGAGAGAGTGAGAGATACATGGGGAGAGAGATACATGGAGAGATTGAGAGATACATGGGGAGAGAGATACATGGAGAGAGAGAGGCATGGAGAGGGAGATACATGGAGAGAGAGAGTTCCATGGAGAGAGTGAGAGATACATGTAGAGATTGAGATACATGGAGAGAGCGATTCATGGAGAGAGAGAGAGATACATGGAGAGAGAGAGAGATACTTGGAGAGACAGAGATACATGGAGAGAGAGAGATACATGGAGAGAGAGAGAGATACATGGAGAGGAGAGATACATGGAGCGAGAGAGGTACATGGAGAGGGAGAGATACATGGAGTGAGAGAGAGATACATGGAGAGGGAGAGATACATAGAGCGAGAGAGATACATGGAGAGAGACAGATACATGGAGAGAGAGAGATACATGGAGAGAGAGAGAGATACATGTAGAGATTGAGATACATGGAGAGAGAGAGATACATGGAGAGAGAGAGATACATGGAGAGAGAGATATATGGAGAGAGAGAGATACATTGAGAGAGAGATACATGAAAAGATTGAGAGATACAGGGAGAGAGCGATACATGGAGAGAGAGAGATACATGGAGAGAGAAAGATACATGGAGAGAGAGAGAGATACATGGTGAGAGAGAGAGAGATACATGGAGAGAGAGAGAGAGACATGGAGAGAGTGAGAGATACATGGAGAGAGTGAAAGATACATGGAGAGAGAGAGATACGTGGAGAGAGAGAGATACGTGGAGAGAGAGAGATACATGGAGAGAGAGAGAGATACATGGAGAGAAAGATACATGGAGAGAGTGAGAGATACATGGAGAGAGTGAGAGATACATGGAGAGAGAGATACATGGAGAGAGAGAGATACATGGAGAGAGAGAGATACATGGAGAGAGAGAGAGATACATGGAGAGAGACAGATGGATGGAGAGAGAGAGGAACATGGCGAGAGAGAGGGAGATACATGAAGAGAGAGAGAGATACATGGGGAGAGAGAGAGATACATGGAGAGAGAGAGATACATGGAGAGAAAGAGGTACATGGCGAGAGAGAGATACAGGGAGATAGAGAAAGATACATGGAGGGAGAGAGATACATGGAGAGAGAGAGATACATGGAGAGAGACAGATACTTGGAGAGAGTAAGAGGTACAAGGAGAGAGAGAGAGAGATACATGGAGAGAGAGAGATACATGGAGAGAGAGAGAGATACATGGAGAGAGAGAGCGATACATGGAGAGAGAGATACATGGAAAGAGAGATATACATGGAGAGAGAGAGAGATACATGAAGAGAGAGGGCGATACATGGAGAGAGAAAGAGATACATGGAGAGAGAGAGAGAGATACATGGAGAGAGTGAGAGATACGTGGAGAGAGAGAGAGATACATGGAGAGAGAGAGAGAGATTCATGGAGAGAGTGAGAGATACGTGGAGAGAGTGAGATACATGGAGAGAGAGAGAGATACATGGAGAGAGAGAGAGAGATTCATGGAGAGAGTGAGAGATACGTGGAGAGAGTGAGATACATGGAGAGAGAGAGAGATACATGGAGAGAGAGAGATACATGGAGAGAGAGAGAGATACATGGAGAGAGTGAGAGATACATGGAGAGAGTGAGAGATACGTGGAGAGAGAGAGATACATGGAGAGAGAGAGAGATACATGGAGAGAGAGAGAGATACATGGAGAGAGATACATGGAGAGAGTGAGATACAAGGAGAGAGAGAGAGATACATGGAGAGAGAGAGAGATACATGGAGAGAGTGAGAGATACGTGGAGAGAGTGAGAGATACATGGAGAGAGATACATGGAGAGAGATACATGGAGAGAGATACATGGAGAGAGAGAGATACAAGGAGAGAGAGAGAGATACATGGAGAGAGAGAGAGATACATGGAGAGAGTGAGAGATACATGGAGAGAGAGAGATACATGGAGAGAGAGAGATACGTGGAGAGAGAGATACATGGAGAGAGAGAGATACGTGGAGAGAGAGAGATACATGGAGAGAGAGAGAAACATGGAGAGAGAGATACATGGAGAGAGAGAGATACATGGAGAGAGAGAGAGATATGGAGAGAGAGAGAGAGACATGGAGAGAGTGAGAGATACATGGAGAGAGACAGATGGATGGAGAGAGAGAGGAACATGGTGAGAGAGACGGAGATACATGAAGAGAGAGAGAGATACATGGGGAGAGAGAGATACATGGAGAGAGAGAAAGATACATGGAGAGAGTGACAGATACATGGAGAGAGTGAGAGATACATGGAGAGAGAGTGAGATACATGTAAAGATTGAGATACATGGAGAGAGAGATATGGAGAGAGAGAGATACATGGAGAGAGAGAGAGATACATCGAGAGAGAGAGATACATGTAGAGATTGAGATACATGGAGAGAGAGATATGGAAAGAGAGAGAGATACATGGAGAGAGAGTGAGATACATGTAGAGAGATATGGAGAGAGAGGGAGATACATGGAGAGCGAGAGAGAGAGATACATGGAGAGAGAGGGAGAGATACATGGAGAGAGAGAGAGATACATGGAGAGAGAGAGAGATACATGGAGAGAGAGAGAGATACATGGAGAGAGTGAGAGATACATGGAGAGAGAGAGATACATGGAGAGAGAGAGATACATGGAGAGAGAGAGAGATACATGGAGAGAGAGAGAGAGAGAGAGATATATGGAGAGAGAGAGAGAGATACATGGAGAGAGAGAGAGAGATACATGGAGAGAGAGAGATACATGGAGAGAGAGATACATGGAGAGAGAGAGATACATGGAGAGAGAGAGAGAGATACATGGAGAGAGAGGGATACATGGAGAGAGAGAGAGATACGTGAAGAGAGAGAGATACATGGAGAGAGAGAGAGATACATGGAGAGAGTGAGAGATACATGGAGAGAGAGATACATGGAGAGAGAGAGAGAGATACATGGAGAGAGAGGGATACATGGAGAGAGAGAGAGATACGTGAAGAGAGAGAGAGATACATGGAGAGAGAGAGAGATACATGGAGAGAGAGAGAGATACATGGAGAGAGAGAGATACATGGAGAGAGAGAGAGATACATGGAGAGAGAGAGAGATACATGGAGAGAGTGAGATATGGAGAGAGAGAGATACATGAAGAGAGAGAGAGATACATGGAGAGAGAGATACATGGAGAGAGAGAGAGATACATGGAGAAAGAGAGATACATGGAGAGAGAGATACATGGAGAGAGAGAGATACATGGAGAAAGAGAGATACATGGAGAGAGAGATACATGGAGAGAGAGATACATGGAGAGAGAGAGAGTTCCATGGAGAGAGAGATACATGGAGAGAGAGAGAGAGATACATGGAGAGAGAGAGATACATGGAGAGGGAGATACAAGGAGAGAGCGATACATGGAGAGAGAGAGAGATACATGGAGTGAGAGATACATGGAGACAGAGAGAGATACATGGAGAGAGAGAGAGAGAGACATGGAGAGAGAGAGACATGGAGCGAGAGAGAGAGACATGGAGAGAGTGAGACATGGAAAGAGAGAGAGACATGGAGAGAGAGAGAGATACATGGAGAGAGAGATACATGGAGAGAGAGAGAGATACATGGAGAAAGAGAGATACATGGAGAGAGAGATACATGGAGAGAGAGAGAGTTCCATGGAGAGAGAGATACATGGAGAGAGAGAGAGAGATACATGGAGAGAGAGAGATACATGGAGAGGGAGATACAAGGAGAGAGCGATACATGGAGAGAGAGAGAGATACATGGAGTGAGAGATACATGGAGACAGAGAGAGATACATGGAGAGAGAGAGAGAGAGACATGGAGAGAGAGAGAGAGACATGGAGCGAGAGAGAGAGACATGGAGAGAGTGAGACATGGAAAGAGAGAGAGACATGGAGAGAGAGAGAGATACATGGAGAGCGATACATGGAGAGAGAGATATACATGGAGAGAGAGATATACATGGAGAGAGAGAGATATGGAGAGCGAGAGAGATATGGAGAGAGAGAGAGATACATGGAGAGAGAGAGATACATGGAGAGAGATACATGGAGAGAGTGAGATACATGGAGAGAGAGAGAGATACATGGAGAGAGTGAGATACATGGAGAGATTGAGAGATACATGGAGAGAGAGAGATACATGGAGAGAGAGAGATACATGGAGATGAGAGAGATACATGTAGCGATTGAGATACATGGAGAGAGAGAGATACATGGAGATGAGAGAGATACATGTAGCGATTGAGATACATGGAGAGAGAGAGAGATACATGGAGAGAGAGAGATACATGGGGAGAGAGATACATGTAGAGATTGAGATACATGGAGAGAGAGATACATGGAGAGAGAGAGATACTTGGAGAGAGTGAGAGAGAGATACATGGAGATAGAGATACATGGAGAGAGATACATGGAGCGAGGGATACATGGAGACAGAGAGAGATACATGGAGAGAGAGAGAGAGAGACATGGAGAGAGAGAGAGAGACATGGAGCGAGAGAGAGAGACATGGAGAGAGAGAGTGAGACATGGAAAGAGAGAGAGACATGGAGAGAGAGAGAGATACATGGAGAGCGATACATGGAGAGAGTGATATACATGGAGAGAGAGATATACATGGAGAGAGAGAGATATGGAGAGCGAGAGAGATATGGAGAGAGAGAGAGATACATGGAGAGAGAGAGATACATGTAGAGAGAGAGAGAGATACATGGAGAGAGTGAGAGATACTTGGAGAGAGAGAGAGATACTTGGAGAGACAGAGATACATGGAGAGAGAGAGATACATGGAGAGAGCGATTCATGGAGAGAGAGAGAGATACATGGAGAGAGAGAGCGATACATGGAGAGAGAGAGATACATGGAGAGAGAGAGAGATACATGGAGAGAGAGAGAGATACATGGAGAGAGTGAGATACATGGAGAGAGAAAGAGATACATGGAGAGAGAGAAAGATACATGGAGAGAGTGAGATACATGGAGAGAGAGAGAGGTACATGGAGAGAGAGCGAGATACATTGAGAGAGAGAGAGATACTTCGAGAGAGAGATACATGGAGAGAGAGATACATGGAGAGAGAGAGAGATAAATGTGGAGAGAGATACATGGAGAGAGTGAGATACAGAGAGAGAGAGAGATACATGGAGAGAGAGAGAGATAGATGGAGAGAGTGAGAGATACGTGGAGAGAGTGAGAGACACAAAGAAGGAGAGAGAGATATATGGAGAGAGAGAGATACATGCAGAGAGAGATACATGGAGAGTGATACATGGAGAGAGAGATACATGGAGAGTGATACATGGAGAGAGAGATACGTGGAGAGAGAGAGATACATGGAGAGAGAGATAAATGGAGAGAGAGATACGTGGAGAGAGAGAGATACGTGGAGAGGGAGAGAGATACATGGAGAGAGAGATACATGGAGAGAGTGAGAGATACATGGAGAGAGTGAGCGATACATGGAGAGAGTGAGAGATACATGGAGAGAGAGAGAGATACATGGAGAGAGAGAGAGAGATACATGGAGAGATACAGATACTTGGAGAGAGTGAGAGGTACAAGGAGAGAGAGAGAGATACATGGGGAGAGAGAGAGAGAGATATGGAGAGAGAGAGAGATACATGGAGAGAGAGAGATACATGGAGAGAGAGAGATACATGGAGAGAGAGATACATGGAGAGAGAGATACATGGAGAGAGAGATAAATGGAGAGAGAGGGATACGTGGAGAGAGAGAGATACATGGAGAGAGAGATACATGGAGAGAGACAGAGATACATGGAGAGAGAGAGATACATGGAGAGAGAGAGAGATACATGGAGAGTGAGAGAGAGATACATGGAGAGATACATGGAGAGAGTGAGAGATACATGGAGAGAGAGAGAGATACATGGAGAGAGTGAGAGATACATGGAGAGAGAGAGAGATACATGGAGAGAGAGAGATACATGGAGAGAGAGAGAGATACATGGAGAGTGAGAGAGAGATACATGGAGAGATACATGGAGAGAGTGAGAGATACATGGAGAGAGTGAGAGATACATGGAGAGAGTGAGAGATACATGGAGAGAGATACATGGAGAGAGTGAGAGATACATGGAGAGAGATACATGGAGAGAGTGAGATACAAGGAGAGAGAGAGATACATGGAGAGAGAGAGAGATACATGGAGAGAGAGAGAGATACATGGAGAGAGAGAGAGATACATGGAGAGAGTGAGAGATACATGGAGAGAGAGAGAGATACATGGAGAGAGAGAGAGAGATACACGGAGAGAGAGAGAGATACATGGAGAGAGAGAGAGATACATGGAGAGAGAGATACATGGAGAGAGAGAGAGATACATGGAGAGAGAGAGAGATACATGGAGAGAGAGATACATGGAGAGAGAGAGAGATACATGGAGAGAGAGATACATGGGGAGAGAGAGAGATACATGGAGAGAGAGATACATGGAGAGAGAGAGAGATACATGGAGAGAGAGAGAGAGACATGGAGAGAGTGAGAGATACATGGAGAGAGACAGATGGATGGAGAGAGAGAGGAACATGGCGAGAGAGACGGAGATACATGAAGAGAGAGAGAGATACATGGGGAGAGAGAGAGATACATGGAGAGAGAGAGCGATACATGGAGAGAGAGAGATACATGGAGAGAGAGAGAGATACATGGAGAGAGAGAGAGATACATGGAGAGAGTGAGATACATGGAGAGAGAAAGAGATACATGGAGAGAGAGAAAGATACATGGAGAGAGTGAGATACATGGAGAGAGAGAGAGGTACATGGAGAGAGAGCGAGATACATTGAGAGAGAGAGAGATACTTCGAGAGAGAGATACATGGAGAGAGAGAGAGATACATGGAGAGAGAGATACATGGAGAGAGAGAGAGATAAATGTGGAGAGAGATACATGGAGAGAGTGAGATACAGAGAGAGAGAGAGATACATGGAGAGAGAGAGAGATAGATGGAGAGAGTGAGAGATACGTGGAGAGAGTGAGAGACACAAAGAAGGAGAGAGAGATATATGGAGAGAGAGAGATACATGCAGAGAGAGATACATGGAGAGTGATACATGGAGAGAGAGATACATGGAGAGTGATACATGGAGAGAGAGATACGTGGAGAGAGAGAGATACATGGAGAGAGAGATAAATGGAGAGAGAGATACGTGGAGAGAGAGAGATACGTGGAGAGGGAGAGAGATACATGGAGAGAGAGATACATGGAGAGAGTGAGAGATACATGGAGAGAGTGAGCGATACATGGAGAGAGTGAGAGATACATGGAGAGAGAGAGAGATACATGGAGAGAGAGAGATACATGGAGAGATACAGATACTTGGAGAGAGTGAGAGGTACAAGGAGAGAGAGAGAGATACATGGGGAGAGAGAGAGAGAGATATGGAGAGAGAGAGAGATACATGGAGAGAGAGAGATACATGGAGAGAGAGAGATACATGGAGAGAGAGATACATGGAGAGAGAGATACATGGAGAGAGAGATAAATGGAGAGAGAGAGATACGTGGAGAGAGAGATACATGGAGAGAGAGATACATGGAGAGAGAGAGAGATACATGGAGAGAGAGAGATACATGGAGAGAGAGAGAGATACATGGAGAGTGAGAGTGAGATACATGGAGAGATACATGGAGAGAGTGAGAGCTACATGGAGAGAGAGAGAGATACATGGAGAGAGTGAGAGATACATGGAGAGAGAGAGAGATACATGGAGAGAGAGAGATACATGGAGAGAGAGAGAGATACATGGAGAGTGAGAGAGAGATACATGGAGAGATACATGGAGAGAGTGAGAGATACATGGAGAGAGTGAGAGATACATGGAGAGAGTGAGAGATACATGGAGAGAGAGAGAGATACATGGAGAGAGAGAGAGATACATGGAGAGAAAGAGGTACATGGCGAGAGAGAGATACAGGGAGAGAGAGAAAGATACATGGAGAGAGAGAGATACATGGAGAGAGAGAGATACATGGAGAGAGAGAGATACATGGAGAGAGTGAGAGGTACAAGGAGAGAGAGAGAGATACATGGACAGAGAGAGATACATGGAGAGAGAGAGAGATACATGGAGAGAGAGAGATACATGGAGAGAGAGAGAGATACATGGAGAGAGAGAGAGATACATGGAGAGAGAGAGATATATGTGGAGAGAGAGGGATACATGGAGAGAGTGAGATACATGGAGAGAGACAGGTACATGGAGAGAGAGAGATACATGGAGAGAGAGAGAGATACGTGGAGAGAGAGAGATACATGGAGAGAGAGATACATGGAGAGAGAGATACATGGAGAGAGAGATAAATGGAGAGATCAGATACGTGGAGAGAGAGAGAGATACATGGAGAGAGAGATACATGGAGAGAGAGAGAGATACATGGAGAGAGAGAGATACATGGAGAGAGAGAGAGATACAAGGAGAGTGAGAGAGAGATACATGGAGAGATACATGGAGAGAGTGAGAGATACATGGAGAGAGTGAGAGATACATGGAGAGAGAGAGATAAATGGAGAGAGAGAGATACGTGCAGAGAGAGAGAGATACGTGGAGAGAGAGAGATACGTGGAGAGAGAGAGAGATACATGGAGAGAGAGAGATACATGGAGAGAGAGAGAGATACATGGGGAGAGAGAGATACATGGAGAGAGAGTGAGATACATGGAGAGAGTGAGATACAAGGAGAGAGACAGATACTTGGAGAGAGAGAGATACAAGGAGAGAGACAGATACATGGAGAGAGAGAGAGATAAATGTGGAGAGAGATACATGGAGAGAGTGAGATACATGGAGAGAGAGAGATACATGGAGAGAGAGAGAAAGATACATGCAGAGAGAGATACATGGAGAGTGATACATGGAGAGAGAGATACATGGAGAGTGATACATGGAGAGAGAGAGAGATACGTGGAGAGAGAGAGATACATGGAGAGAGAGATAAATGGAGAGAGAGATACTTGGAGAGAGAGAGATACGTGGAGAGAGAGAGATACGTGGAGAGAGAGAGAGATACGTGGAGAGAGAGAGAGATACATGGAGAGAGAGAGAGATACATGGAGAGAGAGAGAGATACATGGAGAGAGAGAGAGATACATGGAGAGAGAGATACATGGAGAGCGAGAGAGAGATACATGGAGAGCGAGAGAGATACATGGAGAGATACATGGAGAGAGTGAGAGATACATGGAGAGAGAGAGATCCATGGAGTGAGTGAGATACATGGAGAGAGAGAGAGACATGGAGAGAGAGAGATACATGGAGAGAATGAGATACGTGGAGAGAGTGAGAGATACATGGAGAGAGAGAGATACATGGCGAGAGAGAGATACATGGAGAGAGAGAGAGATACATGGAGAGAGAGAGAGATACATGAAGAGAGAGGGCGATACATGGAGAGAGAAAGAGATACATGGAGAGAGAGAGAGAGATACATGGAGAGAGTGAGAGATACATGGAGAGAGAGAGAGATACATGGAGAGAGAGAGATACATGGAGAGAGAGAGAGATACATGGAGAGAGAGAGAGATACATGAAGAGAGAGGGCGATACATGGAGAGAGAAAGAGATACATAGAGAGAGAGAGAGATACATGGAGAGAGTGAGAGATACATGGAGAGAGAGAGAGATACATGGAGCGAGAGAGAGATACATGGAGAGAGAGAGATACATGGCGAGAGAGATACATGGAGAGAGTGAGAGATACATGGAGAGAGACAGATACATGGAGAGAGAGATACATGGAGAGAGTGAGAGATACATGGAGAGAGACAGATACATGGAGAGAGAGAGAGAGATACATGCGGAGAGAGAGAGATACATGCAGAGAGAGAGAGATACATGCAGAGAGAGAGTGATACATGGAGAGAGTGAGATACATGGAGAGAGTGAGAGATACATGGAGAGAGAGATACATGGAGAGAGAGAGAGATACATGGAGAGTGAGAGAGAGATACATGGAGAGATACATGGAGAGAGTGAGAGATACATGGAGAGAGAGAGAGATACATGGAGAGAGTGAGAGATACATGGAGAGAGAGAGAGATACATGGAGAGAGTGAGAGATACATGGAGAGAGTGAGAGATACATGGAGAGAGAGAGAGATACATGGAGAGAGAGAGAGATACATGGAGAAAAAGAGGTACATGGCGAGAGAGAGATACAGGGAGAGAGAGAAAGATACATGGAGAGAGAGAGATACATGGAGAGAGAGAGATACATGGAGAGAGAGAGATACATGGAGAGAGTGAGAGGTACAAGGAGAGAGAGAGAGATACATGGACAGAGAGAGATACATGGAGAGAGAGAGAGATACATGGAGAGAGAGAGATACATGGAGAGAGAGAGAGATACATGGAGAGAGAGAGAGAGATACATGGAGAGAGAGAGATATATGTGGAGAGAGAGGGATACATGGAGAGAGTGAGATACATGGAGAGAGACAGGTACATGGAGAGAGAGAGATACATGGAGAGAGAGAGAGATACGTGGAGAGAGAGAGAGATACATGGAGAGAGAGATACATGGAGAGAGAGATACATGGAGAGAGAGATAAATGGAGAGAGAGAGATACATGGAGAGAGAGATACATGGAGAGAGAGATACATGGAGAGAGAGAGAGATACATGGAGAGAGAGAGATACATGGAGAGAGAGAGAGATACAAGGAGAGTGAGAGAGAGATACATGGAGAGATACATGGAGAGAGTGAGAGATACATGGAGAGAGTGAGAGATACATGGAGAGAGAGAGATAAATGGAGAGAGAGAGATACATGCAGAGAGAGAGAGATACGTGGAGAGAGAGAGATAGGTGGAGAGAGAGAGAGATACATGGAGAGAGAGAGATACATGGAGAGAGAGAGAGATACATGGGGAGAGAGAGATACATGGAGAGAGAGATACATGGAGAGAGAGATACATGGGGAGAGACAGATACTTGGAGAGAGAGAGATACAAGGAGAGAGACAGATACATGGAGAGAGAGAGAGATAAATGTGGAGAGAGATACATGGAGAGAGTGAGATACATGGAGAGAGAGAGATACATGGAGAGAGAGAGAGACACAAAGAAGGAGAGCGAGATATATGGAGAGAGAGAGAAAGATACCTGCAGAGAGAGATACATGGAGAGTGATACATGGAGAGAGAGATACATGGAGAGTGATACATGGAGAGAGAGAGAGATACGTGGAGAGAGAGAGATACATGGAGAGAGAGATAAATGGAGAGAGAGATACGTGGAGAGAGAGAGATACGTGGAGAGAGAGTGATACGTGGAGAGAGAGAGAGATATGTGGAGAGAGAGAGAGATACATGGAGAGAGAGAGATACATGGAGAGAGAGAGAGATACATGGAGAGAGAGAGAGATACATGGAGAGAGAGATACATGGAGAGCGAGAGAGAGATACATGGAGAGCGAGAGAGATACATGGAGAGATACATGGAGAGAGTGAGAGATACATGGAGAGTGAGAGATACATGGAGAGAGAGAGATACATGGCGAGAGAGAGATACATGGAGAGAGAGAGAGATACATGGAGAGAGAGAGAGATACATGAAGAGAGAGGGCGATACATGGAGAGAGAAAGAGATACATGGAGAGAGAGAGAGAGATACATGGAGAGAGTGAGAGATACATGGAGAGAGAGATACATGGAGAGAGAGAGATACATGGAGAGAGAGAGAGATACATGGAGAGAGAGAGAGATACATGAAGAGAGAGGGCGATACATGGAGAGAGAAAGAGATACATGGAGAGAGAGAGAGAGATACATGGAGAGAGAGAGAGATACATGGAGCGAGAGAGAGATACATGGAGAGAGAGAGATACATGGCGAGAGAGAGATACATGGAGAGAGTGAGAGATACATGGAGAGAGACAGATACATGGAGAGAGAGATACATGGAGAGAGTGAGAGATACATGGAGAGAGACAGATACATGGAGAGAGAGAGAGAGATACATGCGGAGAGAGAGAGATACATGCAGAGAGAGAGAGATACATGCAGAGAGAGAGTGATACATGGAGAGAGTGAGATACATGGAGAGAGTGAGAGATACATGGAGAGAGAGATACATGGAGAGAGAGTGAGATACATGGAGAGAGAGTGAGATACATGGAGAGAGAGAGAGATACATGGAGTGAGTGAGAGATACATGGAAAGAGAGAGAGATACATGAGATCATACGCGATTCTGGACAAAGCCAGTCCTATGAGCTATGCCATAAAACTCCTTAAGCGCACAAAGTGGTTCCACATCAATCAGTGCAAGATGTTTCAGCCCAAGGAGGGAACCACGCGGGCCGTGCGCCACAAGGGTACAATCATGATCATGACTGAGACGAGTCTCCCTCCCTGGATGTGGGTTTGAGGGTGACCCACTACCGGACGATCCGCTAGCAGTGGTAGTAAGAAGGGGCAGTCGAGTCCGGCGGCCGAGGGCGCCGTGGACACCACCTTACTCACCCCCAGTCAGCCACAAGAGGCCCCGGACGTAGGTCGTGGGGCTCTCTAGGGCTGGGGCCGACAGGCCCAGCTTTGTACATTTTCCATTCTTCAAGTTTGCGTTTGCGGGTGTTTTCTTTCTTGTATGTTTTGTTTTGTGAACCTTTGGATCTGTGGAGGAGAAACATAGAAACATAGAAGATAGGAGCAGGAGTAGGCCATTCTGCCCCTCGAGCCTGCTCCGCCATTCAATGAGATCATGGCTGATCATCCAAACTCAGTACCCTGTCCCTGCCTTTTCCCCATATCCCTTGATCCCTTTAGCCTTAAGAAATATATCTAACTCCTTCTTGAATATATTTAATGAATTGGCCTCAACTGCCTTCTGTGGTAGAGAATTCCACAGGTTCACCACTCTCTGGGTGAAGAAATTCCTCCTCATCTCTGTCCTAAATGACCCCTTATCTTTCGACTGTGACCCCTGGTTCTGGACTCCCTGACCATCGGGAACATCCTTCCTGCATCTAGTCTGTCTGGTCCTGTTAGAATTTTATAAGTTTCAATGAGATCCCCTCTCATTCTTCTAAACTCCAGCGAGTATAAGCCCAATCGCCCCAATCTCTCCTCATACGTCATTCCTGCCATCCCAGGTATCAGACTGGTGATTCTTCGCTGCACTCCCTCCATGGCAAGAACATCCTTCCTCAGATAAGGCGACCAAAACTGCACACAATACTCAAGGTGTGGTCTCACCAAGGCCCTGTACAACTGCAGCAACACCCTCTCTCAGGGCGGAATTGTTTGGTTGTTTGTTTTGCAGGTTTTTGAAGGGAAGGAAGAAAGATGAACGTGTTCTCAGTGACAGTACTTGTGGGAATCTTCAGGCTGTGCAGCTTGGAGGGAGGGGACACAGAGGAGTCCCTCCTCTACGGGTGCACAGGAGGGAAAGGACCCACCGTGGCGCAAGGGGGTAGGAATGGGGTTACTGATGGTGTGGCGGCCTATTTCCACGAGGGAAAATAGCCGGGGTGGCTGGGGTCCAACTCAACCCGGTTCGCCAACAGCGAGGGGTTCACCTACGGGGAGGCGTCCCTCCCGTGCCCTGAGCTGCAGGTTACGGCCACGCAGGTGAGGGTGACCGAGGGAAGGCGAGTGTGCTTGCGGTGCGAGGGACATAGAAACATAGAAGATAGGAGCAGAAGTAGGCCATTCGGCCCCTCGAGCCTGCTTTGCCATTCGATGAGATCATGGCTGATCATCCAAACTCAGTACCCTGTACCTGCCTTCTCCCCATATCCCTTGATACCTTTAGCTTTAAGAAATATATCTAACTCATTCTTGAATATATTTAATGACTTGGCCTCAACTACCTTCTGTGGTAGAGAATTCCACAGGTTCACCACTCTCTGGGTGAAGAAATTCTTCCTCATTTCTGTCCTAAATGGCTTACCCCTTATCCTTAGATTATGACCCCTGGTTCTGGACTCTCCGACCATCGGGAACATTCTTCCTGCATCTAGTTTGTCCAGACCTGTCAGAATTTTATATGTTTCGATGAGATCCCCTCTCATTCTTCTGTACTCTAGCGAATACAAGCCCAATCGACCCAATCTCTCTTCATACGTCATTCCTGCCATCCCAGGTATCAGTCTGGTGAATCTTCGCTGCACTCCCTCCATGGCAAGAACATCCTTCCTCAGATAAGGCGACCAAAACTGCACACAATACTCAAGGTGTGGTCTCACCAAGGCCCTGTACAACTGCAGCAAGACATCCTTGCTCCTGTACTCGAATCCTCTCGCTGTGAAGGCCAACATACCATTTGCCTTCTTAACCGCCTGCTGCACCTGCATACACCGCACCCGGAGGTTGAGTTTGGTCAGGAACGGATTTTCCCCAGCGCTGAGCCCTCCGCGGTGCATCTGACCGTCAACGATTCCGTAACTAATTGATATAAATATGTGCTGCAGTTCGGGTATGACATTCCGCCTCTGCCCGAACATCTCACAAAGCCGCTCGAGGAGGGGGAATTGTCACAGAAGCACCTTTATACTTTGGAACAGCGTAACCGGGGAGATCGAGGAGGAGCTCGCTCAGCTGGCGTCTCCTCCATGGTGGGACGTTGGGCTCAGCATAGAAGTCCCACCGTGGATTCACGTCTTAGTGATTGGACAGTGTGTAATAACTGCGTATTTGCTTCACGTGACCTGCAGGCAACGAGGGAAGGCCGTTCGAGATCGCTGGCTGAGATTGCTGCATTATTCACCGTTGCTATAAACGAGTTGTGCGATGTACTGTCGGATGTCTGCGCTTTCGGGTGGACCGGCGGGGGCCGACCCAGTCGGTTGTATATGTTGCGTCAGGTACTGTTGCGCGGGTTTTAATGCGTTTACAGGAATGTACAAGGGGTGCCCGAAGCCTGGTCGTCTAGTGTAATTAAAATTGGCAGCCGTGGGAGAGGGTACCCGCCTTAAGTTCAGTTCTGAGAAATGCTGTGGGGAGAAACGAATTAACTTTTTCCCGTGTATTGTTATGAACGTGGTCACAAATTACTCCTGATGCGGAGATGCCGGTGTTGGACTGGGGTGGACAAATGTGAGAAGTCGCACAACACCAGGTTATAGTCCAACAGCTTTATTTGAAATCACAAGCTTTCGGAGCGCTGCTCCTTCGTCAGGTGAAGTGTAGAGATGCATATAGGCACAGCATATATAGTCAGAGAACACTGCCGGATGATGACGGCGGCCTTCGAGACACACGACAACGTAAAATCGTCGAGCAGAAACTGATAGCCAAGTTCCGCACCCATGAGGACGGCCTCAACCGGGATCTTGGGTTCATGTCACGCTACATGTAACCCCACCTGACGTAGAGTCATCCAGACTCGAGTCATCGTTGGCTTGTTCTCTCTACACAGATGCGGCTGGACCTGCTGTGATTTCCAGCAAATAAAAGTTTTTTGTTTTCCATACAGACCCCAGCATCTGACACATTGTCTTTGATGTAATGTTTTCCTGACTGACCTGTTTGGACACCATCCACACCTTTGATTGCCGTGATTATCTCTCTGCCGAGGTGTGATAAAGTGCAGTTGGAAAGATTAACTGTAATCATCTGGCAGTGTTCTCTGACTATATATGCTGTGCCTATATGTACCTCTTCACTTCACCTGACGAAGGAGCAGCGCTCCGAAAGCTTGTGATTTCAAATAAAGCTGTTGGACTATAACCTGGTGTTGTGCGACTTCTCACCAATTACTCAGGGAGACAGGTTTTTCTGTCTCCACCTTGTAATGAGTTTTAAAGATTTGGGGACATTGTACTTTTAAGGAACTGTTTCGTTGTCCAAGTTTTGGGAGCAGTTTGTTTTAGTTTCGGAAACTCCCGGGAAGGGAGGTATGGTTTGGTCTGAAGACATACCGGGGCCTCCATACACACACCGGTTGCGTGATACTTCTGCCGTAGGTTGGACGTTGTTATTATCACAGGGGGGTGTAGGGTTTGATGGAACATTCGATGGAATCTGGAACAATACCCATGGATTGGAGGGTAGCTAATGTTACCCCACTATTCAAAAAAGGTGGTAGAGAGAAAACGGGGAATTACAGACCGGTAAGCCTGACATCAGTAGTGGGGAAAATGCTAGAGTCCATTATAAAAGATGTATTAGCAGAGCACTTAGAAAACAGTGACAGGATCGGACAAAGTCAACATGGATTTACGAAAGGTAAATCGTGCTTGACTAATCCACTGGAATTTTTTGAGGATGTAACTGGTAAAATAGATAAGGGAGAACCAGTGGATGTGGTGTATTTGGACTTTCAAAAGGCTTTCAATAAGGTCCCGCATAAGAGATTAGCATGTAAAGTTAAGGCACATGGGATTGGGGGCAAGGTATTGACTTGGATAGAGAACTGGTTGGCAGACAGAAAGCAAAGAGTTGGAATAAACGGGTCATAGAACATAGAACATAGAACAGTACAGCACAGTACAGGCCCTTCGGCCCTCGATGTTATGCCAAGCATTGTCCGAGACCAAGATCAAGCTATCACACTCCCTATCACTCTGGTGTGCTCCATGTGCTTATCCAATAACCGCTTAAAAGTTCCTAAAGTGTCCGACTCCACTATCACAGCAGGCAGTCCATTCCACACCCCAACCACTCTCTGAGTAAAGAATCTACCTCGGACATCCCTTCTATATCTCCCCCCATGCACCTTATAGTTATGCCCCCTTGTAACAGCTGCCTCTACCCGAGGAAATAGTCTCTGAACATCCACTCTATCTATCCCCCTCATCATCTTATAAACCTCTATTAAGTCGCCTCTCATCATCCTCCGCTCTAAAGAGAAAAGCCCTAACTCCCTCAATCTTTCCTCATAAGTCCGCCAAGGACTTCTCATGCCCCCTCCTAGCTCTCCTAAGCTCTTTTTTTAGCTCATTCCTTGCTACCTTGTACCCCTCAATCGACCCAACTGAACCTTGTTTTCTCATCCTTACATACGCTTCCTTTTTCCTCTTGACTAGACATTCAACCTCTTTTGTGAACCATGGTTCTCTCACTCGGCCATTTCCTCCCTGCCTGACAGGGACATACCTATCAAGGACACGCAGTAATTGCTCCATGAAAAAGCTCCACTTTTCGTTTGTGCCTTTCCCTGATAGTTTCTGTTCCCATCTTATACTCCCTAATTCTTGCCTAATCGCTTCATAATTACCCCTCCCCCAATTATAAGCCCTGCCCTGCCGTATGGCCCTATCCCTCTCCATTGCAATAGTGAAAGTTACCGAATTGTGGTCACTATCTCCAAAGTGCTCTCCCACATACAAATCAAACACTTGGCCCGGTTCATTACCCAGTACCAAATCCAACGTGGCCCCAGCTCTTGTCGGCCTATCCACATATTGTGTCAGGAAACCCTCCTGCACACACTGTGCAAAAACTATCCCATCCGAACTGTTTGACCTATAAAGGTTCCAATCAATATTTGGAAAGTTGAAGTCACCCATGACAACTACTCTGTGACCTCCACACCTATTCATAATCTGCTTTGCAATTTCTTCCTCCACATCTCTATTACTATTTGGGGGCCTGTAGAAAACTCCTAACAACGTGACCGCTCCTTTCCTATTTCTAACTTCAGCCCATATTACCTCAGACGGCAGATCCCCCTCGAACTGCCTTTCTGCCGCTGTTAAACTATCCTTGATTAACAATGCTACTCCTCCACCTTTCTTACCAACTTCCCTACTCTTACTGAAACATCTATACCCCGGAACTTCCAACAACCATTCCTGTCCCTGTTCTAACCATGTCTCCGTAATGGCCACCACATCGTAGTCCCAAGTACCAATCCACACTCCAAGTTCTCCTACCTTATTCCGGATGCTCCTTTTTCCGAGTGGCAGGCAGTGACTAGTGGGGTACTGCAGGGATCGGTCCTTGGACCCCAGCTATTCACAATATATATTAATGATCTAGACAAGGGAACTAGATGTAATTTCTCCAAGTTTGCAGATGACACAAAGCTGGGTGGGCGTGTGTGCTGTGAGGAGGATGCCGAGAAACTCCAGGATGATTTGGACAGGTTGAGTGATTGGGCAGAAGCATGGCAGACGCAATATAACGTGGATAAATGCGAGGTTATTCACTTTGGTGTCAAAAACAGGAAGGCAGATTATTATCTGAATGGCAATAGATTGGGAGAAGGGGAAGTGCAACGAGACCTGGGTGTCCTTGTGCACCAGTCGCTGAAGGTAAGCATGCAGGTGCAGCAGGCGGTTAAGAAGGCAAATGGTATGTTGGCCTTTGTAGCGAGAGGGTTTGAGTACAGGAACAAGGAAGTCTTGCTGCAGTTGTACAGGGCCTTGGTGAGACCACATCTTGAGTATTGTATGCAGTTTTGGTCACCTTATCTGAGGAAGGAGGTTCTTGCCATGGAAGGAGTTCAGCGAAGATTCACAACGCTGATACCTGGGATGGCAGGAATGACATATGAGGAGAGATTGGGTCGATTGGGCTTATACTCGCTGGAGTATAGAAGAATGAGAGGGGTTCTCATCGAAACATATAAAATTCTGACAGGTCTGGACAAACTAGATGCAGGAAGAATGTTCCCGATGGTCGGAGAGTCCAGAACCAGGGATCATAATCTAAGGATAAGGGGTAAGCCATTTAGGACAGAAATGAGGAAGAATTTCTTCACCCAGAGAGTGGTGAACCTGTGGAATTCTCTACCACAGAAGTTAGTTGAGGCCAAGTCATTAAATATATTCAAGAATGAGTTAGATATATTTCATAAAGCTAAAGGTATCAAGGTATATGGGGAGAAGGCAGGTACAGGGTACTGAGTTTGGATGATCAGCCATGATCTCATCGAATGGCGGAGCAGGCTCGAGGGGCTGAATGGCCTACTCCTGCTCCTATCTTCTATGTTTCTATGTCCATGGAGCTGGGATGTCTGGATGGACAATGAGGTTACACCTCTGGGCTCTTATTTAATCAGGGATAGTCAGCATGGCTTTGTCAGGGGGAGATCATGTCTGACCAATTTGATTGAATTTTTCGCGGGGGTGACTAGGTGTGTGGATGAGGGTAGTTCAGTTGATGTAGTCTACATGGACTTCAGTAAGGCTTTTGACAAAGTCCCACATGGGAGACTGGTCAAGAAGGTAAGAGCCCATGGGATCCAGGGCAATTTGGCACATTGGTTCCAAAATTGGCTTAGTGGCAGGAGGCAGAGGGTGATGGTCAAAGGTTGTTTTTGTGACTGGAAGCCTGTGTCCAGTGGTGTACCGCAGGGATCGGTGCTGGGCCCTTTACTGTTTGTAGTGTACATTAATGATTTAGATATGAATGTAGGAGGTATGATCAGTAAGTTCGCAGATGACACGAAAATTGGTGGAGTGGTAAATTGCGAGGAGGGAAGCCTCAGGCTACAGGACGATATAGACGGGATGGTTAGATGGGCAGAACAGTGGCAAATGGAATTTAACCCTGAAAAGTGTGAGGTGATGCATTTTGGGAGGACTAACAAGGCAAGGGAATACACAATGAATGGTAGGACCCTAGGAAGAACAGAGGATCAGAGGGACCTTGGTGTGCATGTACATAGATCCCTGAAGGCAGCAGGACAGGTAGATAAGGTGGTTAAAAAGGCATATGGGATACTTGCCTTCATTAGCCGAGGCATAGAATATAAGAGCAGGGAGGTTATGATGGAGCTGTGCAAAACGCTAGTTAGGCCACAGGTGGAATACTGTGTGCAGTTCTGGTCACCACACTTTCAGAAGGATGTGATTGCACTGGAGAGGGTGCAGAGGAGATTCACCAGGATGTTACCTGGGCTGGAGCGTTTCAGCTATGAAGAGAGACTGGACAGGCTGGGGTTGTTTTCCTCAGAGCAGAGGAGGGGGAGGGGGTACCTGATTGAGGTGTACAAAATTATGAGGGGCATAGATAGGGTGGATAGAAAGGAACTTTTCCCCTTAGTAGAGGGGTCAATAACCAGGGGGCATAGTTTCAAGGTAAGGGGCAGGAGGTTTAGAGGGGATTTGAGGAAAAACTTTTTCAGAGGGTGGTTGGAATCTGGAACTCACTGCCTAAAAGGGTGGTAGAGGCAGGAACCCTCACAACATTCAAGAAGCATTGAGATGAGCACTTGAAACGCCATAACATACAAGGCTACGGACCAAGTGCTGGAAAATGGGATTAGAATAGTCAGGGCTTGATGGCCGGCACGGACACGATGGGCCGAAGGGCCTCTTTCTGTGCTGTATGACTCTATGGGGGAGAAATTCAGTATCGCCCCATTTTGGGCGCAATTATCGGCCGGTCGCAAAGATTAGCGCCTGGCACTAATTATCGCCACCGACTGCAAATTTGACTTTTATCGCCCCTGGAGGTGATTGGAGCACTAAATCAGGTGCTTCACACCTGTCTTAAGGCGCAAAGGCCGAGGAGCGAGACGCTACCTCAGAGCGCTGGCGAAGCTCATGTGATGTCAGTCAGCAATGGAACACACACACAATGGCACGGGCCAGTTCTTAAAGGGGATGGTTGATCTTGCTTTCCATCCACATCCTACTCATTGCAGCCTTGAATCTCGGCCTGGAGAGACCTGTACATCAAATCTGCTGGAAAGAACAATGGAGAGTACCAGGGAAAGAGCTCAGAGTGCAGCCCCCACAGTCTCTTCTAAATCGATACAAGGAAGGGCAAATCAAAATGAACCTGCAAAGTGCTGCTCAGTACCCAAAACTCCTTCACACAGCGTTGAATCTCTCCAGAAGTCTCTCTCTCTCTCTCTCTCAGAATGCGTGGTTCAAAAATGGCACCAACAATAAAAGGCAGGAAGCGGTCGCCTTTAAATAGCGCTCCCCCAGTCCCTTCCTGACTGCAAAACGCTCCCCTCAACCTGTCGTTGCTAGCGTCAGGCGGTAAGGCAGGGGGCGCCACTCAATATCCGCTCCGGGGCGATACCGGGGCGTTGCGCACTCGACTGACGTCACGATCTGCCGGCGCAGGAGATCGTGGCGGTAGCGTTTAGCGCCACCGCAAAATGTCTAGTTAATTTCGCGAGCGGCGCAAACATCGCCGCGCCTGGGCGTGAGATGCTTTGCGCCCCATTAGCGCCCTCTTAAGGCTCTAACGGGAGGCGCAACCAACTGAATTTTTCCCCCTATGACTCTATGTGCGTGACGAGGCTTCCAAGTGTGGGTTCTGACCAAACCTGGACAGCGGTTTAGTTAGAAGGGTTTTTCCATCATCTAGGCTTAGATTCTGGGAAGGGGTTAGTTCGGCATAACCGACAGGGTGGGTAATTTAGTCTAAGGTTATAAGCTAGTGTCTACAGTCACCTACTCGTTATGCCGTAAGCGAGAGGAGTAGGGGTTGTTGTTTTGTGAGTGTCTGAGTCAATTATAATCTGTCCATAGTAACTCCTTGGGTCCGAACTTGGGGGTTGTGGGGCTTGTGGTTCGCGGTATAATTCGGAAGACCAACCGGGTGGCATCCGGTCATGGCCGGGTTACACAGTAATCCCGTTGGGGATGCTGCGCATCAGGCATAGGAGAAGACCTATCTGGCCTTGGTCTCTCTCTCTCTGGGATTACCCACTAATCGACGGGCTAGGCAGGGACTATTGGCAAAAGCTCCAGCCGTCCAAGGGAAACAACCCAAACCGGGGGGTTTTAATGCACGGGTCGACTCAAGGGAGAGTCATAGAAACACGGGGCACGCAAAAACACCCTACAACATGAAGAGATACATGGAGAGAGAGATACATGGAGAGATAGAGATACATGGAAAGAGGGAGATACAGAGATAAAGAGAGAGAGATTCAGAGAGAAAGAGATACATGGAGAGAGAGATTCATGGACAGAGAGAGAGAGAGATACATGGAGAAATAGAGAGAGATACATGGAGAGAGAGATACAGAGAGAGAGAGATTCATGGAGAGAGAGATACATGGAGAGAGAGAGATAGAGAGATACATTGAAAGAGGGAGATACAGAGAGAGATTCAGAGAGAAAGAGATACATGGAGATACATGTAGAGAGAGATTTGTGGAGATAGAGAGATAGAGAGATACATGGAAAGAGGGCGATACAGAGAGAGATACGGGGAGAGAGATTCATGGAGAGAGAGAGATAGAGAGAGATACATGGAAATAGAGAGATACAGAGAGAGATACATGGAGAAATAGAGAGAGATACATGGAGAGAGATACAGAGATATATACAGAGAGATTCATGGAGAGAGAGATTCATGGACAGATACATGGAAAGAGATACAGAGAGAGATAGTGAGAGGGAGACAGAAAGAGGGAGTGATACAGAGAGAGAGTGATAGAGAGAGAGAGCAGTGAATTGCAGTGTTGTTCTCCTAGTTGTATCTGTTGATATTTTGAACCGATTTGCTGCCACTGTGCCCACTGTGTGATGGACAGAGCCCCTGATAGGCGCAGAGACCCCCCAATCCCCGGGCGGGCGCAGCGACCAGCGGAGGTGCCGAATATTGGGCGCTGTCCACCCATCGGCCGGCGGGCGGAGCGAGCGAGCGGGGGAGAGGATCCCGCAGGAAACCAACTGGACACCAAACATAGGCAGGCAGGCCTGTCATGGAGGGAGATAGATACATGGAGAGAGAGAGAGATACATGGAGAGAGTGAGAGATACGTGGAGAGAGAGAGAGATACAAGGAGAGAGAGAGAGATACATGGAGAGAGAGAGAGATACATGGAGAGAGAGAGAGATACATGGAGAGAGAGAGAGATACATGGAGAGAGTGAGAGATACGTGGAGAGAGAGAGAGATACATGGAGAGAGAGAGATAGAGAGAGAGAGAGATACATGGAGAGAGTGAGAGATACATGGAGAGAGAGAGAGATACATGGAGAGAGAGAGAGATACATGGAGAGAGAGAGAGATACATGGAGAGAGAGAGATACATGGAGAGAGAGAGAGATACATGGAGAGAGTGAGAGATACGTGGAGAGAGAGAGAGATACAAGGAGAGAGAGAGATACATGGAGAGAGAGAGATAGAGAGAGAGAGAGATACATGGAGAGAGTGAGAGATACATGGAGAGAGAGAGATAGAGAGAGAGAGAGATACATGGAGAGAGAGCGAGATACATGGAGAGAGAGATAGAGAGAGAGAGAGATACATGGAGAGAGTGAGAGATACATGGAGAGAGAGATAGAGAGAGAGAGATACATGGAGAGAGAGAGAGAGAGAGAGAGATACATGGAGAGAGAGATAGAGAGAGAGATACATGGAAAGAGGGAGATAGAGAGAGAGATACATGGAGAGAGAGCGAGATACATGGAGAGAGAGATAGAGAGTGAGAGATACATGGAGAGAGAGATAGAGAGAGAGATACATGGAGAGAGAGCGAGATACATGGAGAGAGAGATAGAGAGAGAGATACATGGAGAGAGATAGAGAGAGAGATACATGGAGAGAGAGATAGAGAAAGAGATACATGGAAAGAGGGAGATAGAGAGAGAGATACATGGAGAGAGAGAGAGATACATGGAGAGAGAGATAGAGAGATACATGGAGAGAGAGATAGAGAGAGAGATACATGGAAAGAGGGATATACAGAGAGAGATAGAGAGAGATTCAGAGAGAAAGAGATACATGGAGAGAGAGATTGGTGGAGAGAGATAGAGAGATACATGGAAAGAGGGCAGGCCAGCCTGAAGTTTGACCCCACAATGATAGGGGAGGGCTGCAGCCTCCAACTCCGAGCGTGGGATCCTACCGTGCACCCGTATACCTTTTAAATGCATTGCACAAAAAAAAAATGAGCGGGGTGGGGGAAGCTCGCTGGGAGCATAGGCCCTGTGGAAACGGAGCAACCTGCAGATCGTAAAGCCTGTTTAAATGCTGCCAGGTTGCCTGGGCTTATTGCGAGCTCTCTCTGATTCTGTCTCTGTCTCTCTCTCTGTGCAAAGATTGCACCCATGCACGGTCCGCGCCGTGTCCCCGCAAATCTGTTGACAGAAATTAAAATGCATTACAAAGAAAAAAGCATTAAAAATAAAGATGCTCTCACCTTGAAAGCTGCGAATCTAGCCCGGTGGACCATTCAGATGCGGTCGGGAGGGTCACGCATTTGCAATCCGCATCTGGTTGGAGAGAAGGGAGGGGGGGGCAAAGTTGGATGACTTGGATCAAATCTCACCCACCACCAACCCTTCCTTTTACTCCTCTTAAGCTGTGATGGAGTTCACCAGTCGCCGAGAGGCTGTATGTATGTGTGTGTGTGTGTGTGTGTGTGCAAGTTCCTGTCTGGTGTGTGTGTGGCAGTATTTACATCAGGCTTTCCACATGAGCGATGCTGTGAAACAGTCACAAGTGCGTCAGAGAGAGAGGTGGGAGAGATAGAGAGACAGGCAGAGAGAGAGACCTGGGAGAGAAAGAGAGGCAGGCAGAGAGAGAGACCTGGGAGAGATAGAGATGCAGGCAGAGAGAGAGACCTGGGAGAGATAGAGAGGCAGGCAGAGAGAGAGAGGTGGGAGAGATAGAGAGACAGGCAGAGAGAGAGAGAGAGAGGTGGGAGAGTTAGAGAGGCAAACAGAGAGAGAGAGGTGGGAGAGATAGAGAGGCAGGCAGAGAGAGAGAGAGGTGGGAGAGATAGAGAGGCAGGCAGAGAGAGAGAGAGAGGTGGGAGAGATAGAGAGGCAGGCAGAGAGAGAGAGAGAGGTGGGAGAGATAGAGAGACAGGCAGAGAGAGAGACCTGGGAGAGATAGAGAGGCAGGCAGAGAGAGAGAGAGGTGGGAGAGATAGAGAGACAGGCAGAGAGAGAGAGAGAGGTGGAAGAGATAGGCAGAGAGAGATAGAGAGACAGGCAGAGAGAGAGAGACTGGGAGATGTATGTGTATATATAGAGAGATGGGTGAATATATGTATAGAGAGAGAGAGAGAGCTAGAGAGACAGGTAGATATATATATATAGAGAGAGAGAGACAGAGAGGAAATAGGGAGAGAGAAATATAAAGACAGGCAGAGAGAGAGGGGAGATATAGGGAGAGAGACATATATATATATATATATATAGAGAGAGAGAGAGAGACAGGGAGATATAGGGAGAGAGAGACAGACAGACAGGGAGAGAGAGAGAGAGACAGGGAGATATAGGGAGAGAGAGACAGACAGACAGGCAGAGAGAGAGAGAGACAGGGAGATATAGGGAGAGAGAGAAAGACAGACAGAGAGAGAGGTGGGAGAGATAGAGAGACAGGCAGAGAGAGAGAGAGGTGGGAGAGATAGAAAGACAGGCAGAGAGAGAGAGAGATAGAGAGACAGGCAGAGAGAGAGAGAGGTGGGAGAGATAGAGAGACGGAGATAGAGAGAGAGAGAGATAGAAAGACATGCAGAGCGAGGGAGAGAGACAGAGAGAGAGAGGTGGGAAGATAGAAAGACAGGCAGAGAGAGAGAGGTGGGAGAGATAGAGAGACAGGCAGAGAGAGAGAGGGGGACCTGGGAGAGATAGACAGACAGAGAGAGAGAGAGGTGGGAGAGATAGAGAGACAGGGAGAGAGAGAGGTGGGAGAGATAGAGAGACAGGGAGAGAAAGAGAGAGGTGGGAGAGATAGAGAGACAGGGAGAGAGAGAGAGATAGAAAGACAGGCAGAGAAAGAGAGAGGTGGGACAGATAGACAGATAGAGAGACAGGGAGAGAGAGAGAGAGAGAGAGAGAAAGACAGGCAGAGAGAGAGAGAGGTGGGAGAGATAGAGAGACAGGGAGAGAGAGAGAGAGGTGGGAGAGATAGAGAGACAGGGAGAGAGAGAGATAGAAAGACAGGCAGAGAAAGAGAGAGGTGGGACAGATAGAGAGACAGGGAGAGAGAGAGAGATAGAGAGGCAGGGAGAGAGAGAGAGAGAGATAGAGAGACAGGCAGAGAGAGAGAGAGGTGGGAGAGATAGAGAGACAGGCAAAGAGAGAGAGAGAGAGGTGGGACAGATAGAGAGACAGGGATTGAGAGAGAGAGAGAGATAGAGAGGCAGGGAGAGAGAGAGAGAGATAGAGAGACAGGCAGAGAGAGAGAGAGAGAGGTGGGAGAGATAAAGAGACAGGCAGAGAGAGAGAGACAGGGAGAGAGAGAGAGACAGGTGGGAGAGAGAGAGAGGTGGGACAGATAGAGAGACAGGGAGAGGGAGAGAGAGGTGGGAGAGATAGAAAGACATGCAGAGCGAGAGAGAGACGGAGAGAGAGAGGTGGGAGACATAGACAGACAGGCAGAGAGAGAGAGGTGGGACAGATAGAGAGACAGGCAGAGAGAGAGAGGTGGGACAGATAGAGAGACAGGCAGAGAGAGAGAGAGAGGTGGGACAGATAGAGAGACAGGCAGAGAGAGAGAGGTGGGACAGATAGAGAGACAGGCAGAGAGAGAGAGGTGGGACAGATAGAGAGACAGGCAGAGAGAGAGAGAGACAGGCACAGAGAGAGAGGTGGGACAGATAGAGAGACAGGCAGCGAGAGAGGTGGGAGGCATAGACAGACAGGCAGAGAGAGAGAGAGACAGGCACAGAGAGAGAGGTGGGACAGATAGAGAGACAGGCAGAGAGAGAGAGAGAGAGAGATAGAGAGAGAGAGAGAGAGATAGAGAGACAGGGAGAGAGAGAGAGACTGGGAGAATCATAGAATCATAGAAAGTTACAGCACGGAAGGAGGCCATTTCGGCCCATCGTGTCCACACCGACCAACAAAGAGCTATCCAGCCTAATCCCACTTCCCAGCTCTTGGTCCGTAGCCCTGCAGGTTACAGCATCCCAAGTGCACATCCAAGTACTTTTTAAATGTGGTTAGGCTTCCTGCCTCTACCATCCTTTCAGGCAGTGAGTTCCAGACCCCCACAACCCTCTGGGTGAAGACATTTCCCCTCAAATCTCCTCTAAACCTTCCCCCAATTACTTTAAATCTGTGCCCCCTGGTTTTTGACCCCTCTGCTAAGGGAAATAGGTCCTTTCTATCCACTTTATCTAGGCCCCTCATAATTTTATACACCTCAATAAGGTCTCCCCTCAGCCTCCACTGTTCCAAGGAAAACAGACCCAGCCTATCCAGTCTTTCCTCATAGCTAAGATTCTCTACTCCCGGCAACATCCTTGTAAATCTCCTCTGTACCCTCTCTAGTGCAATCACATCTTTCCTGTAATGTGGTGACCAGAACTGCACGCAGTACTCTAGCTGAGGCCTAACTAGTGTTTTATACAGTTGAAGCATAACCCCCCTGCTCTTGTATTCTATGCCACGGCTAATAAAGGCAAGCATTCCGTATGCCTTCTTAACCACCTTATCTACCTGGCCTGCAACCTTCAGGGATCTGTGGACATGCACTCCAAGGTCCCTTTGTTCCTCTACACTACTCAGTGTCCTACCATTTAATGTGTATTCCCTTTCCTTGTTAGCCCTCCCCAAATGCATTACCTCACACTTCTCCAGATTGAATTCCATTTGCCACTGTTCTGCCCACCTGACCAATTTATTGATATCTTCCTGCAGTCTGCAGCTTCCTTCTTCATTATCAACCACACAGCCGATTTTAGTATCATCTGCAAACTTCTTAATCATACCCCCTATATTCAAGTCTAGATCATTGATATATACCACAAAAAGCAAGGGACCTAGTACTGAGCACTGCGGAACCCCACTGGAAACAGCCTTCCAGTCACAAAAACACCCATCAACCATTACCCTCTGCTTCCTGTCTCCGAGCCAGTTTTGAACCCAACTTGACACTTTGCCCTGGATCCCATGGGCTTTTAACTTCGTGACCAGTCTGCCATATGGAACCTTATCAAAAGCCTTGCTAAAGTCCATATATACTACATCAAATGAGAGAGAGAGAGAGGTGGGAGAGATAGAGAGATAGGCAGAGAGAGAGAGAGGTGGGAGTGATAGAGAGATAGGTAGAGAGAGAGAGGTAGGAGAGATCGAGAGACAGAGAGAGAGAGGTGGGAGAGAAAGAGAGACAGGCAGAGAGAGAGAGAGAGAGATACCAGGAGATATAGGTGATAGAGAGAGATGTATGTGTATATATAGAGAGATGGGTGGATATATGTAGGGAGAGAGAGAGAGCTAGAGAGACAGGAAGATATATATATATATATATTATAGAGAGAGAGACAGAGACAGAGACAGAGAGGAGGGATAGAGAGAGAGACATAGCGGAGATAGGGAGAGAGAGAGAGATAGAAAGACAGGCAGAGAGAGAGAGGGGTGATATAGGGAGAGAGACAGGGAAATAGGAGAGAGAGAGACAGGGAGACAGAGAGAGAGACGGAGATATGGGGAGAGAGAGACAGGGAGACATATATCTATCTATCTATATATATATATATATATATATAGAGCGAGAGAGACATATATATATTTAGAGAGAGAGAGACAGGGTGACATACATATATATCGAGAAAGCGGGAGACAGATATATAGAGAGCGACAGGGAGATATAATGAGAGAGAGACAGGGTGACATATATGGAGAGAGAGAGCCATTGAGAGAGAGATGGAAACTGAGATATATATATATATATATATATAGAGAGAGAGAGAGAAAGAGTGAGAGAAACAGACACGGAGAGAGACTGAGAGAGAGAGACTGAGAAAGAGAGAGACAGAGAGAGTGACAGAGAGAGAGAAACTGAGAACAGGTATAATATGGAGACCAGGGAGCCAGTATTGGGTCTAGCGCAGCGCAACCCAGGGCCCAGCTGGGTCACCAGGGATCGGAGTGCTGGCAAAAGGGCGAGGCGCTCAAGAGGAGTGCCGTGCTCACGTAACGCTGCCGGCACCCCGCAGAGGGGCTGCACAGGAGGCCGGGGACAGCAACGGGGGCAGGTGCTGGCAGGCGGCCGGCAACAAAAATGGCCGCCCGGCACCTCCCCTATAATTTGCGCCGCCCCGGTGGTAAGTCAGGGGAAAGCTACCGAAGATCGCAGCCGGGGTGCGAGCGGGGCGCTGCGCACAGTGATGATGTCATCACCGGAGGCGTTAGCGGCGCCGTGCCCGGGCGCTAGTTGCTTTGTGCCCCGTTAGCAATGGGAGGCGCAAATCAACCGAATTATGCCCCCCAGAATTGTGCACAGTACTCCAAGTGTGATATGGAGACCAGAACTGTGCACAATACTCCCAGTGTGATATGGAGACCAGAACTGTGCACAGTACTCACAGTGTGATATGGAGACCAGAACTGTGCACAGTGCTCCAAGTGTGATATGGAGACCAGAACTGTGCACAGTACTCCAAGTGTAATATGGAGACTAGAACTGTGCACAGTGCTCCAAGTGTGATATGGAAACCAGAACTGTGCACAGTGCTCCAAGTGTGATATGGAGACCAGAACTGTGCACACTGTAACCAGTTTTTGCGGTGGCCAATTTCCTATGGGCCCTGCCGTGGTCGCCAATTATTGTACGTGGTTTCGCCCTACCCGTAGCGAGCACGCAAACCCTCTTACTACAAGTTCTGGACGATAGGGATTACTGAGGACAGATTTAAACACGGACAGCGTTTTCGGGCTCACCCGTACAGTGTTTATTAAGGTTGACAAAAAGCACTCCACTCGCATACAGTATGAGCGGTGTGAACACAACAGTACAGTTTAAAACAGTACAACCCTGACTTGTCCAACAAGCCCCTGCCGTGCTGACTTACCACGGCCTAAAAACACCCTCCCGTGAACTAAACTATCACAGGACCCTTCCAACGCTAAACCCCCTCTGGTTTGGTAGGAACATACAGGCACCCCCTCACACAGCTTAAGTGATCTTGTGGGTGTGTAGGCTTGGCAATGCTAACCTAGATTGCCCTTTTGATCTTGCTTGTAGCTTCCTCCCGTACGTCTCGGCTACCTGGTTCCGTACCGGCCTTGCGGCATGCGAGTCCCAGCCTTAGTCGAAGTCCGTCTCGGTTGGAAGAGCAAGGCTCAGCTCCTCTTGACGTTCCGTTGTGTGGAGGGCAGGAGAGAGAGAGCTATCCAAACTGCTCTCTGATATACCCCTCCAATACACAGACTGCTGTCTGTGGTTTTAATGGACACATGGCCTTAGGGAAATGGTTTCCAGGCTTCCTCCCAGGTTTAGATGGTTTAGCTGGTTTCGATCTCCCAGCCAATGAACTTAACGAGCTCACCTTCTCCAGAAACAATGAGTCACCAGCCTCGTTATTCATGACTTGGGAGTGGGCCTCTCAGGCCATTGTTCCCAAGGACAGTTCATTACTGTACGAATGCAACCTGGTTACGTCAGCCACCTTCAGCTTGAGTGGTTTTCCCACTGCTTCCCCCCAAACAGCCTGTCCAGTTTTTAATAAGGGTATATGTTCATAATCTAAAAAAAATCCATGGAGTCTGCGCCGACTGCTACAACAGTACTCCCAGTGTGATATGGAGACCAGAACTGTGCACAGTACTCCAAGTGTGATATGGAGACCAGAACTGTGCACAGTGCTCCAAGTGTGATATGGAGACCAGGACTGTGCACAGTGCTCCAAGTGTGATATGGAGACCAGAACTGTGCACAGTAATCCAAGTGTGATATGGAGACCAGAACTGTGCACAGTACTCCAAGTGTGATATGGAGACCAGAACTGTGCACAGTAATCCAAGTGTGATATGGAGACCAGAACTGTGCGCAGTGCTCCAAGTGTGATATAGAGACCAGAACTGTGCACAATACTCCAAGTATGATATGGAGACCAGAACTGTGCACATTACTCCAAGTGTGATATGGAGACCAGAACTGTGCACAGTGCTCCAAGTGTGATATAGAGACCAGAACTGTGCACAGTACTCCAAGTGTGATATAGAGACCAGAACTGTTCACAGTACTCCAAGTGTGATATAGAGACCAGAACTGCGCACAGTAACTCCAAGTGTGATATGGAGACCAGAACTGAGCACAGTGCTCCAAGTGTGATATGGAGACCAGAACTGAGCACAGTAACTCCAAGTATGATCTGGAGACCAGAACTGTGCACAGTGCTCCAAGTGTGATATGGAGACCAGAACTCTGCACAGTACTCCAAGTGCGATATGGAGACCAGAACTATGCACAGTGCTCCAAGTGTGATATGGAGACCAGTACTGTGCACAGTATCATAGAATCATAGAAATTTACAGCACAGAAGGAGGCCATTTGGCCAGCAAGAGCTATCCAGCCTAATCCCACTTTCCGGCACTTGGTCCGTTGCCTTGTAGGTTACGGCACTTCAAGTGCATATCCAAGTACTTTTTAAACGTGATGAGGGTCTCGGCCTCTACCACCCTTTCAGGCAGTGAGTTCCAGACCCCCACCACCCTCTGGGTGAAAATAATTCTCCTCAAATCCCCTCTAAACTTCTGACCAATTACTTTAAATCTGTGCCCCCTGGTTTTTGACCCCTCTGCTAAGGGAAATAGGTCCTTCCTATCCACTCTATCTAGGCCCCTCGTAATTTTATACACCTCAACTAGGTCTCCTCATAGCTAAAATTCTCCAGCCCAGGCAACATCCTCGTAAATCTCCTCTGCCCCTCTAGTGCAATCACATCCTTCCTGTAATGTGGTGACCAGAACTGTACGCAGTACTCTGCGTCCTAACTAGTGTTTTATACAGTTCAAGCATAACCTCCCTGCTCTTGTATTCTATGCCTCGGCTAATAAAGGCAAGTATCCCGTATGCCTTCTTAACCACCTTATCTACCTGTCCTGCTACCTTCAGGGATCTGTGGACATGCACTCCAAGGTCCCTCTGATCTGCTGCACTTCTCAGTGTCCTACCATTTATTGTGTATTCCCTTGCCTTGTTAGCCCTCCCCAAATGCATTACCTCACACTTCTCCAGATTGAATTCCATTTGCCGCTGTTCTGCCCACCTGACCAGTCCATTGATATCTTCCTGCAGTCTGCAGCTTTCTTCTTCATTATCATAGTACTTCCAGTGTGATATGGAGACCAGAACTGTACACAGTACTCCCAGTGTGATATGGAGATCAGAACTGTACACAGTACTTCCAGTGTGATATGGAGACCAGAATTCACACAGTACTCCCAGTGTGATATGGAGACCAGAATTCACACAATACTCCCAGTGTGATATGGATACCAGAATTCACACAGTACTCCCAGTGTAAAATGGAGACCAGAATTCACACAATACTCCCAGTGTGATATGGATATGGAATGAGTGACCATAACATGGTTGAATTCCATATTCAATTAGAGGGTGAGAAGGTTGGATCTCAAACAAGCGTGCTAAGCTTGAATAAAGGAGACTATGAAGGTATGCGAGCAGAATTGAGTAGAGTGGATTGGGAAAATAGATTAAAGGGTAAGACGACACATGATCAGTGGTGTACATTCAAGGAGTTATTTTACAACTTCCAAAAAATATATATTCCACTGAAAAGAAAAGGGTGTAAAAGAAAGGACAGTCATCCGTGGCTAAGTAAAGAAATTAAGGATAGTATTCGACTAAAAACAAGGGCATATAAGGTAGCGAAATCTAGTGGGAGGACAGAGGATTGGGAAAACTTTAAAAGGCAGCAAAAAATAACAAAAAGATTGATTAAGAAAGGGAAGATAGATTATGAAAGTAAATTAGCAAAAAATATAAAAACAGATAGTAAGAGTTTTTATAGTTATATAAAAAGAAAAAGGGTGGCTAAAGTAAATGTTGGTCCCTTAGAGGATGAGACCGGGAAATTAATGGTGGGAAATATGGAGATGGCAAAAACACTGAATGAATATTTTGTATCAGTCTTTACAGTAGAGGACACTAAGAATATCCCAACACTGGACAAACAGGGGGCTATAGGGGGAGAGGAGCTAAACACGATCAAAATCACTAAGGAAGTGGTACTCGGTAAAATAATGGGACTCAAGGCGGATAAATCACCTGGACCTGATGGCTTACATCCTAGAGTCTTGAAGGAAGTGGCGGTAGGGATTGTAGATGCATTGGTAATAATTTTTCAAAACTCCCTGGATTCCGCTAAGGTCCCGGCAGACTGGAAAACTGCTAATGTAACACCCTTATTTAAAAAGGGCAGTAGACAGAAGGCTGGTAACTATAGACCGGTTAGCCTAACATCTGTGGTAGGTAAAATTTTGGAGTCCATTATTAAGGAAACAGTAACAGGACATTTGGATAATCATAATTTAATAGGACAAAGTCAGCATGGTTTTACGAAGGGGAAGTCATGTTTGACAAATTTGCTGGAGTTCTTTGAGGAAGTAACATATAGAGTGGATAAAGGGGAACCAGTGGACGTAGTGTATTTAGACTTCCAAAAGGCATTTGACAAGGTGCCACACAAAAGATTATTGCTTAAGGTAAAAAATCACGGGATTGGGGGTAATATTCTGGCATGGATAGAGGATTGGCTATCTAACAGAAAGCAAAGAGTTGGGATAAATGGTTCATTCTCAGACTGGCAATCAGTAACTAGTGGTGTTCCACAGGGGTCAGTGCTGGGTCCCCAACTCTTCACAATCTATATCAACGATTTGGAGGAAGGGACCAAGTGTAACATATCAAAATTTGCAGATGATACAAAGATGGGAGGGAAAGTAGTGAGTGAGGAGGACATAAAAAACCTGCAAGGGGACATAGACAGGCTAAGTAAGTGGGCAGAGATTTGGCAGATGGAATACAACACTGGAAAGTGTGAGGTGATGCACTTTGGCAGGAAAAATCCTAGAGCAATTTATTATCTTAATGGCAAGAAACTGGAGAGTACTGAAGTGCAAAGGGATCTGGGGGTCCTGGTGCACGAAACTCAAAAGGTTAGTATGCAGGTGCAGCAAGTGATTAAGAAGGCAAATGGAATGTTGGCTTTCATTGCTAGGGGGATAGAATATAAAAATAGGGAGGTATTGCTTCAGTTGTACAAGGTATTGGTGAGACCGCACCTGGAATACTGCATACAGTTTTGGTGTCCTTACTTAAGGAAAGACATCCTTGCTCTCGAGGCAGTGCAAAAAAGGTTCACTCGGTTAATCCCGGGGATGAGGGGGTGGTCATATGAGGAGAGGTTGGGTAGATTGGGACTCTACTCATTGGAGTTCAGAAGAATGAGAGGCGATCTTATTGAAACATATAAGATTGTGAAGGGGTTGGATCGGGTGGATGCGGGGAGGATGTTCCCGATGACGGGTGAGACGAGAACTAGGGGACATAGTCTTAGAATAAGGGGCTGCTCTTTCAAAACTGAGATGAGGAGGAACTACTTCACTCAGAGGGTGGTAGGTCCATGGAATATGCTGCCACAAAAAGCTGTAGAAGCTACAACATTAATTAAATTTAAAACAGAAATAGACAGTTTCCTAGAAGTAAAGGGCATTAAGGGTTACGGGGAGCGGGCAGGAATTTGGACATGAGTCTAGGTTCGGATCGGTCATGGCCCTGTGGGTAGTGGAGCGGGCCCAGGGACTGTGTAGCCTGATTCTGCTCCTATTTCGTGTGTGCAATTCTGTTAGATGCAGGAGATGGTTCTGTGATAGATAGTAGATTGGCGGTTAGGATCAGATCAGCCATGATCTTATTGAATGGCGGAGCAGGCTCGAGGGGCCGATTGGCCTACTCCTGCTCCTATTTCTTATGTTATGTTCTTATACCAGAATTCACACAGTACTCCCAGTTTGATATGGAGACCAGAACTCACAGAATACTCCCAGTGTGATATGGATACCAGAATTCACACAGTACTCCCAGTGTGATATGGATACCAGAATTCACACAATACTCCCAGTGTGATATGGAGACCAGAATTCACACAGTACTCCCAGTGTGATATGGATACCAGAATTCACACAATACTCCCAGTGTGATATGGAGACCAGAATTCACACAGTACTCCCAGTGTGATATGGAGACCAGAATTCACACAATACTTCCAGTGTGATATGGAGACCAGAATTCACACAGTACTCCCAGTGTGATATGGAGACCAGAATTCACACAGTACTCCCAGTGTGAAATGGAGACCAGAATTCACACAGTACTCCCAGTGTGAAATGGAGACCAGAATTCACACAATACACCAAGTGTGATACGGAGACCAGAATTCACACAGTACTCCAAGTGCGGTCTAACCAAGGCTCTATACAAGTTGAACATAACTCCCCTGCTTTTCAATTCCATCCCTCCAGAAATGAACCCCCCAGGGCTTTGTTATGGCTTCCCAGAGCGAACTACATCTCCCATGGGGCATAGTGGCAGGCGCACGCTAGCTGTGTGACGTCACGGGTTTTAACCAATTCTGAATTTTTTTTGATCCCAAATTATTTTTTTTTTAAATGCGTATTTCACCAACAGAACCAGCGGTATCTGGTGAAAACCTTGGTCGAAACCGAAAACCAAACAAAAAAATGATCAAGGTCCCAGAAACCACTGTGGCGCCGTTGCCAGGGGCAGTGATGACATCACGTCACGTGACGCGGCCGTTCCCCTTTTTTCTATTTCAAAAGTGGACGTCTCTCTCATCATCTGCTTTCAAATAATGAATCTGCTCCCTGTTCTATAGCAGCCAGTGCCGTCTGACTCAATTAAAAAGCAAGACTTGCATTTCTATAGCGTCTTTCGCGACCACCGGACGTCTCAAAGTGCTTTACAGCCAATTAAGCACTTTTGAAGTGTAGTCACTGTTGTAATGTGGGAAACGCGGCAGCCAATTTGCACACAGCAAGCTCCCACAAACAGCAATGTGATAATGACCAGATAATCTGTTTTGGTGACGTCGATTGAGGGGTAAATATTGGCCAGGACACCAGGGAGAACTTTCCCCTGCTTTTCTTCGAAATAGCACCGTGGGATCTTTTACCTCCTCCTGAGAGAGCAGACGGGGCCTCGGTTTAACGTCTCATCCGAAAGACGGACCCTCCGACAGTGCAGCACTCCCTCAGCACTGCACTGGGAGTGTCAGCCTAGCTTTATCTGCTCAAGTTCCTGGAGTGGGTCTTGAACCCACAACCTTCTGACTCAGAAGACGAGTGTTGCTACCCACTGAGTCACAGAAAATATACTCAAACTACCAGAATGCATTGCGAATACCACCCCCACCCCCGAGGGGGCGGAGCAACCGGGCCGACATCATTACACCCCACATGTGCTGCGTGCTGATTGGCCAGTTTTTTACATCGGCTATACAGCACAGAAACAGGCCATTCAGCCCAACCAGTCCATGCCGGCGTTTATGCTCCACTCAAGCCTCCTCCCATCTTTCCTCATCTAAATCTATCAGCGTAACCCTCTATTCCCTTCTCCCTCATATGCTTGTCCGGCCTCCCCTTAAATGCATCTCTACTATTCGCTTCAACCACTCCCTGTGGTAGCGAGTACCACATTCTCACCACTCTCTGGGTAAAGAAGTTTCTTCTGAATTACCGATTGGATTTCTTGGTGACTATCTTATATTGATGGCCTCTAGTTATGCTCTTCCCCACAAGTGGAAACATTCTCTCTGTATCCACTCTATCAAAACCTTTCATCATTTTAAAGACCTCTATTAGGTCACCCCTCAGCCTTCTTTTTTCAAGAGAAAAGAGACCCAGCCTGTTCATCCTTTCCTGATATGTATACCCTCGCATTTCTGGTATCATCCTTGTAAATCTTCTCTGCACCCTCTCCAGTGCCTCTATATCCTTTTTATTATATGGCAACCAGAACTGTACGCAGTACTCCAAGTGTGGTCTAACCAAGGTTCGATACAGGTTTAGCATAACTTCCCTACTTTTCAATTCTATCCCTCTAGAAATAAACCCTAGTGCTTGATTTTTTTATGGCCTTGTTAACCTGTGTCGCAACTTTTAGTGATTTGTGTATTTGTACTCCCAGATCCCTTTGTTCCTCTACCCCACCTAGACTCGCACCCTCCAAGTGATAAGTGACCTCCCTATTCTTCCTACCAAAATGTAATACCTCACATTTATCTGTGTTGAACTTCATTTGCCAATTATATGCCCATTCTGCAAGTTTATTAATGTCCTCCTGTAATTTGTTGCTGTCCTCCTCAGTATTGACTGTCCCCCCCAATTTGGTGTTATCCGCAAATTTAGAAATTGTGTTTTTGATTCCAAAGTCTAAATCGTTAATGTAAATTGTGAACAGCAGTGGTCCCAGCACTGATCCTTGTGGAACACCACTACCCACCTTCTGCCACTGTGAATAGCTACCCTTTACTCCCACTCTCTGCTTTCTGTCTTGAAGCCAGCCAGCAATCCATTCTGCTACTTGTCCCCTGACTCCGCATTCTCCGACCTTGTTCATCAGTCTATTATGGGGTACCTTATCGAAGGCCTTTTGAAAATCTAGATAAATTACATCTACATTGCCATTGTCAACTTTCTCTGTTACCTCTTCGAAAAATTCAATGAGGTTGGTCAAGCAAGACTTTCCCTTTTGAAATCCATGCTGACTATTCATTATTACATTTTTGGTTTCGAGATGTTCTTCTATTTTCTCCTTTAGTAGGGATTCCATTATTTTTCCTACCACTGATGTTAAGCTGACTGGTCTATAATTCCCTAGACATGTTCTATCCCCCTTCTTAAATATAAGTATTACGTTAGCTATCCGCCAGTCCTCTGGCACTACACCTTTTTCTAATGAATTATTAAATATGTGCAGTAATGCCTCTGCTATCTCTTCCCTAGATTCTTTTAAAATGTGTGGATGCAATCCATCTGGACCAGGGGATTTTATCGTCTTTGAGTTTGATTAGTTTATTTAATATATCCTCTCTTTTTATTTTAAATGCACTTATCTCATTACTAATCCCACTTGGTTCACTAATGTCCTTTTGGGAAGGAAATCTGCCATCCTTACCTGGTCTGGCCTAAATGTGACTCCAGACCCACAGCAATGTGGTTGACTCTTAACTGCCCTCTGAAATGGCCTAGCAAGCTGCTCAGTTGTATAAGGTGGCTCACCACCACCTTCTCAAGGGCAATTAGGGATGGGCAATAAATGCTGGCCTTGCCGGCGACGCCCACATTCCAAGAATGAATTATAAAAATAAAATAAGCTCATCATCCAATGTCATGTCCACCTGTTCTATCTCCCTGGTAAATACTGAAGCAAAATAATGATTTAATATTTCTGCCATCTCTCTATCATTAACTGTGGTATTGTCCTGTCCATTCCTTAATGGCCCTTTTCCCATCCCAACCTTCCTTTTTTTTATTGATGTGCCTGTAAAATATTTTACTATCTTGTTTCATGTTCCTTGATAATTTAATTTCGTAGTTCCTCTTTTGCCTTCCGAATTGATTTTTTTTTACTTCTCTCCTAATCTCTTCATATTCTCCCTTATCATGCTCTTCCCTGCTGTCTATATACTTAATGTATGCCTCTTTCAGCTGTGGCTCAGTGGGTAGCACTCGCCCCTCTCACGTCAGAAGGTTGTGGGTTCAAGTCCCACTCCAGGGACTCGAGCACATAAATCTAGGCCGACACGCCAGTGCAGTGCTGAGGGAGCGCTGCACTGTCGGAGGTGCCGTCTTTTGGATGAGCCGTTAAACCGAGGCCCTGTCTGCTCTCTCAGGTGGATGTAAAAGATCCCATGGCACTATTTTGAAGAAGAGCAGGGGAGTTATCCCCGGTGTCCTGGGGCTAATATTTATCCCTCAATCAAAGAAACAGATTATCTGGTCATTATCACATTGCTGTTTGTGGGAGCTTGCTGTGCGCAAATTGGCTGCCGCGTTTCCTACATTACAACAGTGACTGCACTTCAAAAGTACTTTTCTAAAATTCATTTATGGGATGTGGGCGTCGCTGGCAAGGCCAGCATTTATTGCCCATCCCTAATTGCCCTTGGGAAGGTGGTGGTGAGCCGCCTTCTTGAACCGCTGCAGTCCCGTGTGGTGAAGGTACTCCCACAGTGCTGTTAGGGAGAGAGTTCCAGGATTTTGACCCAGCGACGATGAAAGATCGGCGATAAACTTCTAAAACAGGATGGTGTGTGACTTGGAGGGGAACTTGGAGGTGGGGGTGTCCCATGCGCCTGCTGCCCTTGTCCTTCGAGGTGGAAGAGGTCGTGGGTTTGGGAGGTGCTTCATTGGCTGTGAAGTGCTTTGAGACGTCCGGTGGTCATAGAGTCATAACGGTACAGAAGGAGGCCATTTGGCCCATCGAGTCCGTGCCGGCTCTCTGTAGAGCAATCCGGTCAGTCCCACTCCACCGCGAAAGGTCGTGAAAGGCGTTGTAGAAATCTCAGTCTTTCTTTTCTTTCATTTCTTTACCCTTAATTGCTCCCTTATGGCTTTATTCATCCATGGAGTCTCATTAGTGTTTAGTTTCTTTTTTCCTTTAAGCGGAATATATCGTTCCTGCACTGTGTTGAACACCGTTTTAAATGTTTCCCAGTGCCGTTCTATGTCGTTGTTTGCCAATACTGTTGCCCATTTTATTGTCCTCCAAGTTCTATTCTCAGCCCCTCAAAAATCAGCTTTTCTCCAATCTATTACCCCCCGGTCTTCGTCATACCTATGCCCTTCTATTATTATTATCTTATGATGTGGAGATGCCGGCGTTGGACTGGGGTGGACAAAAATGAGAAGTCGCACAACACCAGGTTATAGTCCAACAGATTTATTTAATTTTACAAGCTTTCGGAGCTATTCGCTCCTTCCTCAGGTAAGTTAGCAGTGAGAGAATCTCCCAGAATTCACAATTTAAACACAGACAAAATCTATTCAAATCTTTCCCTACATCAAAGACACACTAAGAGTACAGCCAAGACAATGAGATGTGTCCTAGGGGGTCCAACGTGTCAAACCACCTGCTGGCTGCATATCCTGTCAATTTGTGTTGGTTCTTGTGTTAGTCTTTTTTTTAAAAAAACACCTGGGAAGACCGGCCATGATGTCAAGTCACGTTCTGTATCGTGACATGAACCCGATATCGCGATTGAGGCCATCCTCATGAGTGCGGAACTTGGCTATCAGTTTCTGCTCTATGATTTTGCGCTGTCGTGTATCCCGAAGGCCGCCTTGGAGAACGCTTACCCGCAGATCCGAGGCTGAATGCCCCTGGCTGCTGAAGTGTTCCCCGACTGGGAGGCAACCCTCCTGCCTGGCGATTGTTGCGCGGTGTCCGTTCATACGCTGTCTCAGTGTCTGCAGCTTCCTTCTTCATTATCAACCACACAGCCGATTTTAGTATCATCTGCAAACTTCTTAATCATACCCCCTATATTCAAGTCTAGATCATTGATATATACCACAAAAAGCAAGGGACCTAGTACTGAGCACTGCGGAACCCCACTGGAAACAGCCTTCCAGTCACAAAAACACCCATCAACCATTACCCTCTGCTTCCTGTCTCCGAGCCAGTTTTGAACCCAACTTGACACTTTGCCCTGGATCCCATGGGCTTTTAACTTCGTGACCAGTCTGCCATATGGAACCTTATCAAAAGCCTTGCTAAAGTCCATATATACTACATCAAATGAGAGAGAGAGAGAGGTGGGAGAGATAGAGAGATAGGCAGAGAGAGAGAGAGGTGGGAGTGATAGAGAGATAGGTAGAGAGAGAGAGGTAGGAGAGATCGAGAGACAGAGAGAGAGAGGTGGGAGAGAAAGAGAGACAGGCAGAGAGAGAGAGAGAGAGATACCAGGAGATATAGGTGATAGAGAGAGATGTATGTGTATATATAGAGAGATGGGTGGATATATGTAGGGAGAGAGAGAGAGCTAGAGAGACAGGAAGATATATATATATATATATTATAGAGAGAGAGACAGAGACAGAGACAGAGAGGAGGGATAGAGAGAGAGACATAGCGGAGATAGGGAGAGAGAGAGAGATAGAAAGACAGGCAGAGAGAGAGAGGGGTGATATAGGGAGAGAGACAGGGAAATAGGAGAGAGAGAGACAGGGAGACAGAGAGAGAGACGGAGATATGGGGAGAGAGAGACAGGGAGACATATATCTATCTATCTATATATATATATATATATATATATAGAGCGAGAGAGACATATATATATTTAGAGAGAGAGAGACAGGGTGACATACATATATATCGAGAAAGCGGGAGACAGATATATAGAGAGCGACAGGGAGATATAATGAGAGAGAGACAGGGTGACATATATGGAGAGAGAGAGCCATTGAGAGAGAGAGAGATGGAAACTGAGATATATATATATATATATATATATATATAGAGAGAGAGAGAGAAAGAGTGAGAGAAACAGACACGGAGAGAGACTGAGAGAGAGAGACTGAGAAAGAGAGAGACAGAGAGAGTGACAGAGAGAGAGAAACTGAGAACAGGTATAATATGGAGACCAGGGAGCCAGTATTGGGTCTAGCGCAGCGCAACCCAGGGCCCAGCTGGGTCACCAGGGATCGGAGTGCTGGCAAAAGGGCGAGGCGCTCAAGAGGAGTGCCGTGCTCACGTAACGCTGCCGGCACCCCGCAGAGGGGCTGCACAGGAGGCCGGGGACAGCAACGGGGGCAGGTGCTGGCAGGCGGCCGGCAACAAAAATGGCCGCCCGGCACCTCCCCTATAATTTGCGCCGCCCCGGTGGTAAGTCAGGGGAAAGCTACCGAAGATCGCAGCCGGGGTGCGAGCGGGGCGCTGCGCACAGTGATGATGTCATCACCGGAGGCGTTAGCGGCGCCGTGCCCGGGCGCTAGTTGCTTTGTGCCCCGTTAGCAATGGGAGGCGCAAATCAACCGAATTATGCCCCCCAGAATTGTGCACAGTACTCCAAGTGTGATATGGAGACCAGAACTGTGCACAATACTCCCAGTGTGATATGGAGACCAGAACTGTGCACAGTACTCACAGTGTGATATGGAGACCAGAACTGTGCACAGTGCTCCAAGTGTGATATGGAGACCAGAACTGTGCACAGTACTCCAAGTGTAATATGGAGACTAGAACTGTGCACAGTGCTCCAAGTGTGATATGGAAACCAGAACTGTGCACAGTGCTCCAAGTGTGATATGGAGACCAGAACTGTGCACACTGTAACCAGTTTTTGCGGTGGCCAATTTCCTATGGGCCCTGCCGTGGTCGCCAATTATTGTACGTGGTTTCGCCCTACCCGTAGCGAGCACGCAAACCCTCTTACTACAAGTTCTGGACGATAGGGATTACTGAGGACAGATTTAAACACGGACAGCGTTTTCGGGCTCACCCGTACAGTGTTTATTAAGGTTGACAAAAAGCACTCCACTCGCATACAGTATGAGCGGTGTGAACACAACAGTACAGTTTAAAACAGTACAACCCTGACTTGTCCAACAAGCCCCTGCCGTGCTGACTTACCACGGCCTAAAAACACCCTCCCGTGAACTAAACTATCACAGGACCCTTCCAACGCTAAACCCCCTCTGGTTTGGTAGGAACATACAGGCACCCCCTCACACAGCTTAAGTGATCTTGTGGGTGTGTAGGCTTGGCAATGCTAACCTAGATTGCCCTTTTGATCTTGCTTGTAGCTTCCTCCCGTACGTCTCGGCTACCTGGTTCCGTACCGGCCTTGCGGCATGCGAGTCCCAGCCTTAGTCGAAGTCCGTCTCGGTTGGAAGAGCAAGGCTCAGCTCCTCTTGACGTTCCGTTGTGTGGAGGGCAGGAGAGAGAGAGCTATCCAAACTGCTCTCTGATATACCCCTCCAATACACAGACTGCTGTCTGTGGTTTTAATGGACACATGGCCTTAGGGAAATGGTTTCCAGGCTTCCTCCCAGGTTTAGATGGTTTAGCTGGTTTCGATCTCCCAGCCAATGAACTTAACGAGCTCACCTTCTCCAGAAACAATGAGTCACCAGCCTCGTTATTCATGACTTGGGAGTGGGCCTCTCAGGCCATTGTTCCCAAGGACAGTTCATTACTGTACGAATGCAACCTGGTTACGTCAGCCACCTTCAGCTTGAGTGGTTTTCCCACTGCTTCCCCCCAAACAGCCTGTCCAGTTTTTAATAAGGGTATATGTTCATAATCTAAAAAAAATCCATGGAGTCTGCGCCGACTGCTACAACAGTACTCCCAGTGTGATATGGAGACCAGAACTGTGCACAGTACTCCAAGTGTGATATGGAGACCAGAACTGTGCACAGTGCTCCAAGTGTGATATGGAGACCAGGACTGTGCACAGTGCTCCAAGTGTGATATGGAGACCAGAACTGTGCACAGTAATCCAAGTGTGATATGGAGACCAGAACTGTGCACAGTACTCCAAGTGTGATATGGAGACCAGAACTGTGCACAGTAATCCAAGTGTGATATGGAGACCAGAACTGTGCGCAGTGCTCCAAGTGTGATATAGAGACCAGAACTGTGCACAATACTCCAAGTATGATATGGAGACCAGAACTGTGCACATTACTCCAAGTGTGATATGGAGACCAGAACTGTGCACAGTGCTCCAAGTGTGATATAGAGACCAGAACTGTGCACAGTACTCCAAGTGTGATATAGAGACCAGAACTGTTCACAGTACTCCAAGTGTGATATAGAGACCAGAACTGCGCACAGTAACTCCAAGTGTGATATGGAGACCAGAACTGAGCACAGTGCTCCAAGTGTGATATGGAGACCAGAACTGAGCACAGTAACTCCAAGTATGATCTGGAGACCAGAACTGTGCACAGTGCTCCAAGTGTGATATGGAGACCAGAACTCTGCACAGTACTCCAAGTGCGATATGGAGACCAGAACTATGCACAGTGCTCCAAGTGTGATATGGAGACCAGTACTGTGCACAGTATCATAGAATCATAGAAATTTACAGCACAGAAGGAGGCCATTTGGCCAGCAAGAGCTATCCAGCCTAATCCCACTTTCCGGCACTTGGTCCGTTGCCTTGTAGGTTACGGCACTTCAAGTGCATATCCAAGTACTTTTTAAACGTGATGAGGGTCTCGGCCTCTACCACCCTTTCAGGCAGTGAGTTCCAGACCCCCACCACCCTCTGGGTGAAAATAATTCTCCTCAAATCCCCTCTAAACTTCTGACCAATTACTTTAAATCTGTGCCCCCTGGTTTTTGACCCCTCTGCTAAGGGAAATAGGTCCTTCCTATCCACTCTATCTAGGCCCCTCGTAATTTTATACACCTCAACTAGGTCTCCTCATAGCTAAAATTCTCCAGCCCAGGCAACATCCTCGTAAATCTCCTCTGCCCCTCTAGTGCAATCACATCCTTCCTGTAATGTGGTGACCAGAACTGTACGCAGTACTCTGCGTCCTAACTAGTGTTTTATACAGTTCAAGCATAACCTCCCTGCTCTTGTATTCTATGCCTCGGCTAATAAAGGCAAGTATCCCGTATGCCTTCTTAACCACCTTATCTACCTGTCCTGCTACCTTCAGGGATCTGTGGACATGCACTCCAAGGTCCCTCTGATCTGCTGCACTTCTCAGTGTCCTACCATTTATTGTGTATTCCCTTGCCTTGTTAGCCCTCCCCAAATGCATTACCTCACACTTCTCCAGATTGAATTCCATTTGCCGCTGTTCTGCCCACCTGACCAGTCCATTGATATCTTCCTGCAGTCTGCAGCTTTCTTCTTCATTATCATAGTACTTCCAGTGTGATATGGAGACCAGAACTGTACACAGTACTCCAGTGTGATATGGAGATCAGAACTGTACACAGTACTTCCAGTGTGATATGGAGACCAGAATTCACACAGTACTCCCAGTGTGATATGGAGACCAGAATTCACACAATACTCCCAGTGTGATATGGATACCAGAATTCACACAGTACTCCCAGTGTAAAATGGAGACCAGAATTCACACAATACTCCCAGTGTGATATGGATATGGAATGAGTGACCATAACATGGTTGAATTCCATATTCAATTAGAGGGTGAGAAGGTTGGATCTCAAACAAGCGTGCTAAGCTTGAATAAAGGAGACTATGAAGGTATGCGAGCAGAATTGAGTAGAGTGGATTGGGAAAATAGATTAAAGGGTAAGACGACACATGATCAGTGGTGTACATTCAAGGAGTTATTTTACAACTTCCAAAAAATATATATTCCACTGAAAAGAAAAGGGTGTAAAAGAAAGGACAGTCATCCGTGGCTAAGTAAAGAAATTAAGGATAGTATTCGACTAAAAACAAGGGCATATAAGGTAGCGAAATCTAGTGGAGGACAGAGGATTGGGAAAACTTTAAAAGGCAGCAAAAAATAACAAAAAGATTGATTAAGAAAGGGAAGATAGATTATGAAAGTAAAGTAGCAAAAAATATAAAACAGATAGTAGAGTTTTTATAGTTATATAAAAAGAAAAAGGGTGGCTAAAGTAAATGTTGGTCCCTTAGAGGATGAGACCGGGAAATTAATGGTGGGAAATATGGAGATGGCAAAAACACTGAATGAATATTTTGTATCAGTCTTTACAGTAGAGGACACTAAGAATATCCCAACACTGGACAAACAGGGGGCTATAGGGGGAGAGGAGCTAAACACGATCAAAATCACTAAGGAAGTGGTACTCGGTAAAATAATGGGACTCAAGGCGGATAAATCACCTGGACCTGATGGCTTACATCCTAGAGTCTTGAAGGAAGTGGCGGTAGGGATTGTAGATGCATTGGTAATAATTTTTCAAAACTCCCTGGATTCCGCTAAGGTCCCGGCAGACTGGAAAACTGCTAATGTAACACCCTTATTTAAAAAGGGCAGTAGACAGAAGGCTGGTAACTATAGACCGGTTAGCCTAACATCTGTGGTAGGTAAAATTTTGGAGTCCATTATTAAGGAAACAGTAACAGGACATTTGGATAATCATAATTTAATAGGACAAAGTCAGCATGGTTTTACGAAGGGGAAGTCATGTTTGACAAATTTGCTGGAGTTCTTTGAGGAAGTAACATATAGAGTGGATAAAGGGGAACCAGTGGACGTAGTGTATTTAGACTTCCAAAAGGCATTTGACAAGGTGCCACACAAAAGATTATTGCTTAAGGTGAAAAATCACGGGATTGGGGGTAATATTCTGGCATGGATAGAGGATTGTCTATCTAACAGAAAGCAAAGAGTTGGGATAAATGGTTCATTCTCAGACTGGCAATCAGTAACTAGTGGTGTTCCACAGGGGTCAGTGCTGGGTCCCCAACTCTTCACAATCTATATTAACGATTTGGAGGAAGGGACCAAGTGTAACATATCAAAATTTGCAGATGATACAAAGATGGGAGGGAAAGTAGTGAGTGAGGAGGACATAAAAAACCTGCAAGGGGACATAGACAGGCTAAGTAAGTGGGCAGAGATTTGGCAGATGGAATACAACACTGGAAAGTGTGAGGTGATGCACTTTGGCAGGAAAAATCCTAGAGCAATTTATTATCTTAATGGCAAGAAACTGGAGAGTACTGAAGTGCAAAGGGATCTGGGGGTCCTGGTGCACGAAACTCAAAAGGTTAGTATGCAGGTGCAGCAAGTGATTAAGAAGGCAAATGGAATGTTGGCTTTCATTGCTAGGGGGATAGAATATAAAAATAGGGAGGTATTGCTTCAGTTGTACAAGGTATTGGTGAGACCGCACCTGGAATACTGCATACAGTTTTGGTGTCCTTACTTAAGGAAAGACATCCTTGCTCTCGAGGCAGTGCAAAAAAGGTTCACTCGGTTAATCCCGGGGATGAGGGGGTGGTCATATGAGGAGAGGTTGGGTAGATTGGGACTCTACTCATTGGAGTTCAGAAGAATGAGAGGCGATCTTATTGAAACATATAAGATTGTGAAGGGGTTGGATCGGGTGGATGCGGGGAGGATGTTCCCGATGACGGGTGAGACGAGAACTAGGGGACATAGTCTTAGAATAAGGGGCTGCTCTTTCAAAACTGAGATGAGGAGGAACTACTTCACTCAGAGGGTGGTAGGTCCATGGAATATGCTGCCACAAAAAGCTGTAGAAGCTACAACATTAATTAAATTTAAAACAGAAATAGACAGTTTCCTAGAAGTAAAGGGCATTAAGGGTTACGGGGAGCGGGCAGGAATTTGGACATGAGTCTAGGTTCGGATCGGTCATGGCCCTGTGGGTAGTGGAGCGGGCCCAGGGACTGTGTAGCCTGATTCTGCTCCTATTTCGTGTGTGCAATTCTGTTAGATGCAGGAGATGGTTCTGTGATAGATAGTAGATTGGCGGTTAGGATCAGATCAGCCATGATCTTATTGAATGGCGGAGCAGGCTCGAGGGGCCGATTGGCCTACTCCTGCTCCTATTTCTTATGTTCTTATGTTAATAGCAGCCCCTGTGTATATTATAGAGAATAGCAGCCCCTGTGTATATTATAGTGAATAGCAGCCCCTGTGTATATTATAGAGAATAGCAGCCCCTGTGTATATTATAGAGAATAGCAGCCCCTGTGTATATTATAGGGAATAGCAGCCCCTGTGTATATTGTAGAGAATAGCAGCCCCTGTGTATATTATAGAGAATAGCAGCTCCTGTGTATATTAGAGAGAATAGCAGCCCCTGTGTATATTATAGAGAATAGCAGCCCTTGTGTATATTATAGAGAATAGCAGCCCCTGTGTATATTGTAGAGAATAGCAGCCCCTGTGTATATTACAGAGAATAGCAGCTCCTGTGTATATTATAGAGAATAGCAGTCCCTGTGTATATTATAGAGAATAGCAGCCCCTGTGTATATTATAGAGAATAGCAGCTCCTGTGTAAATTACAGTGAATAGCAGCCCCTGTGTATATTATAGAGAATAGCAGACACTGTGTATATTATAGAGAATAGCATCCCCTGTGTATATTATAGAGAATAGCAGCCCCTGTGTATATTATAGAGAATAGCAGCCCCTGTGTATATTATAGAGAATAGCAGCTCCTGTGTATATTATAGAGAATAGCAGCCCCTGTGTATATTAGAGAATAGCAGCCCCTGTGTATATTAGAGAATAGCAGCCCCTGTGTATATTAGAGAATAGCAGCCCCTGTGTATATTAGAGAATAGCAGCCCCTGTGTATATTATAGAGAATAGCAGCCCCTGTGTATATTATAGGGAATAGCAGCCCCTGTGTATATTATAGAGAATAGCTGGCACTGTGTATATTATAGGGAATAGCAGCCCCTGTGTATATTATAGGGAAAACAGCCCCTGTGTATATTATAGAGAATAGCAGCCCCTGTGTATATTAGAGAATAGCAGCCCCTGTGTATATTAGAGAATAGCAGCCCCTGTGTATATTATAGAGAATAGCAGCCCCTGTGTATATTATAGTGAATAGCAGCCCCTGTGTATATTATAGAGAATAGCAGCCCCTGTGTATATTACAGAGAATAGCAGCCCATGTGTATATTGTAGAGAATAGCAGCCCCTGTGTATATTATAGAGAATAGCAGCCCCTGTGTATTTTGTAGAGAATAGCAGCCCCTGTGTATATTATAGAGAATAGCAGCCCCTGTGTATATTGTAGAGAATAGCAGCCCCTGTGTATATTGTAGAGAGTAGCAGCCCCTGTGTATATTATAGAGTATAGCAGCCCCTGTGTATATTATAGAGAATAGCAGCCCCTGTGTATATTATAGAGAATAGCAGCCCCTGTGTATATTATAGAGAATAGCAGCCCCTGTGTATATTATAGAGAATAGCAGTCCCTGTGTATATTATAGAGAATAGCAGACCCTGTGTATATTAGAGAATAGCAACTCCTGTGTATATTATAGAGAATAGCAGCCCCTGTGTATATTACAGGGAATAGCAGCCCCTGTGTATATTAGAGAATAGCAGCCCCTGTGTATATTAGAGAATAGCAGCCCCTGTGTATATTAGAGAATAGCAGCCCCTGTGTATATTAGAGAATAGCAGCCCCTGTGTATATTAGAGAATAGCAGCCCCTGTGTATATTAGAGAATAGCAGCCCCTGTGTATATTAGAGAATAGCAGCCCCTGTGTATATTATAGGGAATAGCAGCCCTTGTGTATATTGTAGAGAATAGCAGCCCCTGTGTATATTATAGGAAATAGCAGCCCCTGTGTATATTATAGAGAATAGCAGATCCTGTGTATATTATAGAGAATAGCAGCCCCTGTGTATATTATAGTGAATAGCAGCCCCTGTGTATATTATAGAGAATAGCAGCCCCTGTGTATATTATAGTGAATAGCAGCCCCTGTGTATATTATAGAGAATAGCAGCCCCTGTGTATATTATAGAGAATAGCAGCCCCTGTGTATATTATAGGGAATAGCAGCCCCTGTGTATATTGTAGAGAATAGCAGCCCCTGTGTATATTATAGAGAATAGCAGCTCCTGTGTATATTAGAGAGAATAGCAGCCCCTGTGTATATTATAGAGTATAGCAGCCCTTGTGTATATTGTAGAGAATAGCAGCCCCTGTGTATATTACAGAGAATAGCAGCTCCTGTGTATATTATAGAGAATAGCAGTCCCTGTGTATATTATAGAGAATAGCAGCCCCTGTGTATATTATAGAGAATAGCAGCTCCTGTGTAAATTATAGTGAATAGCAGCCCCTGTGTATATTATAGAGAATAGCAGACACTGTGTATATTATAGAGAATAGCATCCCCTGTGTATATTATAGAGAATAGCAGCCCCTGTGTATATTATAGAGAATAGCAGCCCCTGTGTATATTATAGAGAATAGCAGCTCCTGTGTATATTATAGAGAATAGCAGCCCCTGTGTATATTAGAGAATAGCAGCCCCTGTGTATATTAGAGAATAGCAGCCCCTGTGTATATTAGAGAATAGCAGCCCCTGTGTATATTAGAGAATAGCAGCCCCTGTGTATATTATAGAGAATAGCAGCCCCTGTGCATATTATAGGGAATAGCAGCCCCTGTGTATATTATAGGGAAAACAGCCCCTGTGTATATTGTAGAGAATAGCAGCTCCTGTGTATATTATAGAGAATAGCAGCCCCTGTGTATATTAGAGAATAGCAGCCGCTGTGTATATTATAGTGAATAGCAGCCCTTGTGTATATTATAGAGAATAGCAGCCCCTGTGTATATTATAGAGAATAGCAGCCCCTGTGTATATTGTAGAGAATAGCAGCCCCTGTGTATATTATAGAGAATAGCAGCCCCTGTGTATATTGTTGAGAATAGCAGCCCCTGTGTATATTATAGAGAATAGCAGCCCCTGTGTATATTGTAGAGAATAGCAGCCCCTGTGTATATTATAGAGAATAGCAGCTCCTGTGTAAATTACAGTGAATAGCAGCCCCTGTGTATATTATAGAGAATAGCAGACACTGTGTATATTATAGAGAATAGCATCCCCTGTGTATATTATAGAGAATAGCAGCCCCTGTGTATATTATAGAGAATAGCAGCCCCTGTGTATATTATAGAGAATAGCAGCTCCTGTGTATATTATAGAGAATAGCAGCCCCTGTGTATATTAGAGAATAGCAGCCCCTGTGTATATTAGAGAATAGCAGCCCCTGTGTATATTAGAGAATAGCAGCCCCTGTGTATATTAGAGAATAGCAGCCCCTGTGCATATTATAGGGAATAGCAGCCCCTGTGTCTATTATAGAGAATAGCTGGCACTGTGTATATTATAGGGAATAGCAGCCCCTGTGTATATTATAGGGAAAACAGCCACTGTGTATATTGTAGAGAATAGCAGCTCCTGTGTATATTATAGAGAATAGCAGCCCCTGTGTATATTAGAGAAAAGCAGCCCCTGTGTATATTAGAGAATAGCAGCCCCTGTGTATATTATAGAGAATAGCAGCCCCTGTGTATATTATAGTGAATAGCAGCCCCTGTGTATATTATAGAGAATAGCAGCCCCTGTGTATATTACAGAGAATAGCAGCCCATGTGTATATTGTAGAGAATAGCAGCCCCTGTGTATATTATAGAGAATAGCAGCCCCTGTGTATTTTGTAGAGAATAGCAGCCCCTGTGTATATTATAGAGAATAGCAGCCCCTGTGTATATTGTAGAGAATAGCAGCCCCTGTGTATATTGTAGAGAGTAGCAGCCCCTGTGTATATTATAGAGAATAGCAGCCCCTGTGTATATTATAGAGAATAGCAGCCCCTGTGTATATTATAGAGAATAGCAGCCCCTGTGTATATTATAGAGAATAGCAGCCCCTGTGTATATTATAGAGAATAGCAGTCCCTGTGTATATTATAGAGAATAGCAGACCCTGTGTATATTAGAGAATAGCAACTCCTGCGTATATTATAGAGAATAGCAGCCCCTGTGTATATTACAGGGAATAGCAGCCCCTGTGTATATTAGAGAATAGCAGCCCCTGTGTATATTAGAGAATAGCAGCCCCTGTGTATATTAGAGAATAGCAGCCCCTGTGTATATTAGAGAATAGCAGCCCCTGTGTATATTAGAGAATAGCAGCCCCTGTGTATATTAGAGAATAGCAGCCCCTGTGTATATTAGAGAATAGCAGCCCCTGTGTATATTATAGGGAATAGCAGCCCTTGTGTATATTGTAGAGAATAGCAGCCCCTGTGTATATTATAGGAAATAGCAGCCCCTGTGTATATTATAGAGAATAGCAGATCCTGTGTATATTATAGAGAATAGCAGCCCCTGTGTATATTATAGTGAATAGCAGCCCCTGTGTATATTATAGAGTATAGCAGCCCTTGTGTATATTATAGAGAATAGCAGCCCCTGTGTATATTGTAGAGAATAGCAGCCCCTGTGTATATTACAGAGAATAGCAGCTCCTGTGTATATTATAGAGAATAGCAGTCCCTGTGTATATTATAGAGAATAGCAGCCCCTGTGTATATTATAGAGAATAGCAGCTCCTGTGTAAATTATAGTGAATAGCAGCCCCTGTGTATATTATAGAGAATAGCAGACACTGTGTATATTATAGAGAATAGCATCCCCTGTGTATATTATAGAGAATAGCAGCCCCTGTGTATATTATAGAGAATAGCAGCCCCTGTGTATATTATAGAGAATAGCAGCTCCTGTGTATATTATAGAGAATAGCAGCCCCTGTGTATATTAGAGAATAGCAGCCCCTGTGTATATTAGAGAATAGCAGCCCCTGTGTATATTAGAGAATAGCAGCCCCTGTGTATATTAGAGAATAGCAGCCCCTGTGTATATTATAGAGAATAGCAGCCCCTGTGCATATTATAGGGAATAGCAGCCCCTGTGTATATTATAGGGAAAACAGCCCCTGTGTATATTGTAGAGAATAGCAGCTCCTGTGTATATTATAGAGAATAGCAGCCCCTGTGTATATTAGAGAATAGCAGCCGCTGTGTATATTATAGTGAATAGCAGCCCTTGTGTATATTATAGAGAATAGCAGCCCCTGTGTATATTATAGAGAATAGCAGCCCCTGTGTATATTGTAGAGAATAGCAGCCCCTGTGTATATTATAGAGAATAGCAGCCCCTGTGTATATTGTAGAGAATAGCAGCCCCTGTGTATATTATAGAGAATAGCAGCCCCTGTGTATATTGTAGAGAATAGCAGCCCCTGTGTATATTGTAGAGAATAGCAGCCCCTGTGTATATTATAGAGAATAGCAGCCCCTGTGTATATTATAGAGAATAGCAGCCCCTGTGTATATTATAGAGAATAGCAGTCCCTGTGTATATTATAGAGAATAGCAGCCCCTGTGTTTATTATAGGGAATAGCAGCCCCTGTGTATATTATAGAGAATAGCAGCCCTTGTGTATATTACAGAGAATAGCAGCCCTTGTGTATATTACAGAGAATAGCAGCCCCTGTGTATATTATAGAGAATAGCAGCCCTTGTGTATATTACAGAGAATAGCAGCCCCTGTGTATATTATAGGGAATAGCAGCCCCTGTGTATATTATAGAGAACAGCAGCTCCTGTGTATATTATAGGGAATAGCAGCCCTTGTGTATTTTATAGGGAATAGCAGCCCCTGTGTATATTATAGAGAATAGCAGCTCCTGTGTATATTATAGAGAATAGCAGCCCCTGTGTATATTATAGAGAATAGCAGCTCCTGTGTATATTATAGGGAATAGCAGCCCTTGTGTATTTTATAGGGAATAGCAGCCCCTGTGTATATTATAGAGAATAGCAGTCCCTGTGTATATTATAGAGAATAGCAGCCCTTGTGTATATTATAGAGAATAGCAGCCCTTGTGTATATTACAGAGAACAGCAGCCCCTGTGTATATTATAGGGAATAGCAGCCCCTGTGTGTATTATAGAGAATAGCAGTCCCTGTGTATATTATAGAGAATAGCAGCCCCTGTGTATATTATAGAGAATAGTAGCCCCTGTGTATATTATAGGGAATAGCAGCCCCTGTGTATATTATAGGGAATAGCAGCCCCTGTGTATATTATCGAGAATAGCAGCCCCTGTGTATATTATAGAGAATAGCAGCCCCTGTGTATATTATAGAGAATAGCAGCCCCTGTGTATATTATAGGGAATAGCAGCCCCTGTGTATATTATAGAGAATAGCAGCCCCTGTGTATATTATAGAGAATAGCAGCCCCTGTGTATATTATAGAGAATAGCAGCTCCTGTGTATATTATAGAGAATAGCAGCCCCTGTGTATATTATAGGGAATATCAGCCCCTGTGTATATTATAGAGAATAGCAGCCCCTGTGTATATTATAGGGAATAGCAGCCCCTGTGTATATTATAGGGAAAACAGCCCCTGTGTATATTGTAGAGAATAGCAGCTCCTGTGTATATTATAGAGAATAGCAGCTCCTGTGTATATTATAGGGAATAGCAGCCCGTGTGTATTTTATAGGGAATAGCAGCCCCTGTGTATATTATAGAGAATAGCAGCCCCTGTGTATATTATAGAGAATAGCAGCCCCTGTGTATATTATAGAGAATAGCAGCTCCTGTGTATATTATAGGGAATAGCAGCCCTTGTGTATTTTATAGGGAATAGCAGCCCCTGTGTATATTATAGAGAATAGCAGTCCCTGTGTATATTATAGAGAATAGCAGCCCTTGTGTATATCATAGAGAATAGCAGCCCTTGTGTATATTATAGAGAATAGCAGCCCCTGTGTATATTATAGAGAATAGCAGCCCCTGTGTATATTATAGAGAATAGCAGCTCCTGTGTATATTATAGGGAATAGCAGCCC
>JASTWF010000250.1:41481-106199 GCA_030390025.1 Squalus acanthias | reverse complement strand
CGCTCTCTCTCTCTCTGTCTCGCTCTCTCTCTCTGTCTCGCTCTCTCTCTCTGTCTCGCTCTCTCTCTCTGTCTCGCTCTCTCTCTCTGTCTCGCTCTCTCTCTCTGTCTCGCTCTCTCTCTCTGTCTCGCTCTCTCTCTCTGTCTCGCTCTCTCTCTCTGTCTCGCTCTCTCTCTCTGTCTCGCTCTCTCTCTCTGTCTCGCTCTCTCTCTCTGTCTCGCTCTCTCTCTCTGTCTCGCTCTCTCTCTCTGTCTCCGCTCTCTCTCTCTGTCTCGCTCTCTCTCTCTGTCTCGCTCTCTCTCTCTGTCTCGCTCTCTCTCTCTGTCTCGCTCTCTCTCTCTGTCTCGCTCTCTCTCTCTGTCTCGCTCTCTCTCTCTGTCTCGCTCTCTCTCTCTGTCTCGCTCTCTCTCTCTGTCTCGCTCTCTCTCTCTGTCTCGCTCTCTCTCTCTGTCTCGCTCTCTCTCTCTGTCTCGCTCTCTCTCTCTGTCTCGCTCTCTCTCTCTGTCTCGCTCTCTCTCTCTGTCTCGCTCTCTCTCTCTGTCTCGCTCTCTCTCTCTGTCTCGCTCTCTCTCTCTGTCTCGCTCTCTCTCTCTGTCTCGCTCTCTCTCTCTGTCTCGCTCTCTCTCTCTGTCTCGCTCTCTCTCTCTGTCTCGCTCTCTCTCTCTGTCTCGCTCTCTCTCTCTGTCTCGCTCTCTCTCTCTGTCTCGCTCTCTCTCTCTGTCTCGCTCTCTCTCTCTGTCTCGCTCTCTCTCTCTGTCTCGCTCTCTCTCTCTGTCTCGCTCTCTCTCTCTGTCTCGCTCTCTCTCTCTGTCTCGCTCTCTCTCTCTGTCTCGCTCTCTCTCTCTGTCTCGCTCTCTCTCTCTGTCTCGCTCTCTCTCTCTGTCTCGCTCTCTCTCTCTGTCTCGCTCTCTCTCTCTGTCTCGCTCTCTCTCTCTGTCTCGCTCTCTCTCTCTGTCTCGCTCTCTCTCTCTGTCTCGCTCTCTCTCTCTGTCTCGCTCTCTCTCTCTGTCTCGCTCTCTCTCTCTGTCTTTCGCTCTCTCTCTCTGTCTTTCGCTCTCTCTCTCTGTCTTTCGCTCTCTCTCTCTGTCTCGCTCTCTCTCTCTGTCTCGCTCTCTCTCTCTGTCTCGCTCTCTCTCTCTGTCTCGCTCTCTCTCTCTGTCTCGCTCTCTCTCTCTGTCTCGCTCTCTCTCTCTGTCTCGCTCTCTCTCTCTGTCTCGCTCTCTCTCTCTGTCTCGCTCTCTCTCTCTGTGTCTCGCTCTCTCTCTCTGTGTCTCGCTCTCTCTCTCTGTCTCGCTCTCTCTCTCTGTGTCTCGCTCTCTCTCTCTGTGTCTCGCTCTCTCTCTCTGTTCTCGCTCTCTCTCTCTGTGTCTCGCTCTCTCTCTCTGTGTCTCGCTCTCTCTCTCTGTGTCTCGCTCTCTCTCTCTGTGTCTCGCTCTCTCTCTCTGGTCTCGCTCTCTCTCTCTGTGTCTCGCTCTCTCTCTCTGTCTCGCTCTCTCTCTCTGTGTCTCGCTCTCTCTCTCTGTGTCTCGCTCTCTCTCTCTGTGTCTCGCTCTCTCTCTCTGTGTCTCGCTCTCTCTCTCTGTGTCTCGCTCTCTCTCTCTGTGTCTCGCTCTCTCTCTCTGTGTCTCGCTCTCTCTCTCTGTCTCGCTCTCTCTCTCTGTCTCGCTCTCTCTCTCTGTGTCTCGCTCTCTCTCTCTGTGTCTCGCTCTCTCTCTCTGTCTCGCTCTCTCTCTCTGTCTCGCTCTCTCTCTCTGTCTCGCTCTCTCTCTCTGTGTCTCGCTCTCTCTCTCTGTGTCTCGCTCTCTCTCTCTGTGTCTCGCTCTCTCTCTCTGTCTCGCTCTCTCTCTCTGTTCTCGCTCTCTCTCTCTGTCTCGCTCTCTCTCTCTGTCTCGCTCTCTCTCTCTGTCTCGCTCTCTCTCTCTGTCTCGCTCTCTCTCTCTGTCTCGCTCTCTCTCTCTGTCTCGCTCTCTCTCTCTGTCTCGCTCTCTCTCTCTGTCTCGCTCTCTCTCTCTGTCTCGCTCTCTCTCTCTGTCTCGCTCTCTCTCTCTGTCTCGCTCTCTCTCTCTGTCTCGCTCTCTCTCTCTGTCTCGCTCTCTCTCTCTGTCTCGCTCTCTCTCTCTGTCTCGCTCTCTCTCTCTGTCTCGCTCTCTCTCTCTGTCTCGCTCTCTCTCTCTGTCTCGCTCTCTCTCTCTGTCTCGCTCTCTCTCTCTGTCTCGCTCTCTCTCTCTGTCTCGCTCTCTCTCTCTGTCTCGCTCTCTCTCTCTGTCTCGCTCTCTCTCTCTGTCTCGCTCTCTCTCTGTCTCGCTCTCTCTCTGTCTCGCTCTCTCTCTCTGGCTCTCGCTCTCTCTCTCTGTCTCTCGCTCTCTCTCTCTGTCTCGCTCTCTCTCTCTGTCTCGCTCTCTCTCTCTGTGTCTCGCTCTCTCTCTCTGTCTCGCTCTCTCTCTCTGTGTCTCGCTCTCTCTCTCTGTGTCTCGCTCTCTCTCTCTGTGTCTCGCTCTCTCTCTCTGTGTCTCGCTCTCTCTCTCTGTGTCTCGCTCTCTCTCTCTGTGTCTCGCTCTCTCTCTCTGTGTCTCGCTCTCTCTCTCTGTGTCTCGCTCTCTCTCTCTGTGTCTCGCTCTCTCTCTCTGTCTCGCTCTCTCTCTCTGTGTCTCGCTCTCTCTCTCTGTCTCGCTCTCTCTCTCTGTGTCTCGCTCTCTCTCTCTGTGTCTCGCTCTCTCTCTCTGGTCTCGCTCTCTCTCTCTGTGTCTCGCTCTCTCTCTCTGTGTCTCGCTCTCTCTCTCTGTCTCGCTCTCTCTCTCTGTGTCTCGCTCTCTCTCTCTGTCTCGCTCTCTCTCTCTGTGTCTCGCTCTCTCTCTCTGTGTCTCGCTCTCTCTCTCTGTGTCTCGCTCTCTCTCTCTGTGTCTCGCTCTCTCTCTCTGGTCTCGCTCTCTCTCTCTGTGTCTCGCTCTCTCTCTCTGTGTCTCGCTCTCTCTCTCTGTGTCTCGCTCTCTCTCTCTGTGTCTCGCTCTCTCTCTCTGTGTCTCGCTCTCTCTCTCTGTGTCTCGCTCTCTCTCTCTGTCTCGCTCTCTCTCTCTGTGTCTCGCTCTCTCTCTCTGTGTCTCGCTCTCTCTCTCTGTGTCTCGCTCTCTCTCTCTGTGTCTCGCTCTCTCTCTCTGTGTCTCGCTCTCTCTCTCTGTGTCTCGCTCTCTCTCTCTGTGTCTCGCTCTCTCTCTCTGTGTCTCGCTCTCTCTCTCTGTGTCTCGCTCTCTCTCTCTCTCTCTCTGTGTCTCGCTCTCTCTCTCTGTGTCTCGCTCTCTCTCTCTGTCTCGCTCTCTCTCTCTGTCTCGCTCTCTCTCTCTGTCTCGCTCTCTCTCTCTGTTCTCGCTCTCTCTCTCTGGTCTCGCTCTCTCTCTCTGTGTCTCGCTCTCTCTCTCTGTCTCGCTCTCTCTCTCTGTCTCGCTCTCTCTCTCTGTCTCGCTCTCTCTCTCTGTCTCGCTCTCTCTCTCTGTGTCTCGCTCTCTCTCTCTGTCTCGCTCTCTCTCTCTGTCTCGCTCTCTCTCTCTGTGTCTCGCTCTCTCTCTCTGTCTCGCTCTCTCTCTCTGTCTCGCTCTCTCTCTCTGTCTCGCTCTCTCTCTCTGTGTCTCGCTCTCTCTCTCTGTCTCGCTCTCTCTCTCTGTCTCGCTCTCTCTCTCTGTTCTCGCTCTCTCTCTCTGTCTCGCTCTCTCTCTCTGTCTCGCTCTCTCTCTCTGTCTCGCTCTCTCTCTCTGTCTCGCTCTCTCTCTCTGTCTCGCTCTCTCTCTCTGTCTCGCTCTCTCTCTCTGTCTCGCTCTCTCTCTCTGTCTCGCTCTCTCTCTCTGTCTCGCTCTCTCTCTCTGTCTCGCTCTCTCTCTCTGTCTCGCTCTCTCTCTCTGTCTCGCTCTCTCTCTCTGTCTCGCTCTCTCTCTCTGTCTCGCTCTCTCTCTCTGTCTCGCTCTCTCTCTCTGTCTCGCTCTCTCTCTCTGTCTCGCTCTCTCTCTCTGTCTCGCTCTCTCTCTCTGTCTCGCTCTCTCTCTCTGTCTCGCTCTCTCTCTCTGTCTCGCTCTCTCTCTCTGTCTCGCTCTCTCTCTCTGTCTCGCTCTCTCTCTCTGTCTCGCTCTCTCTCTCTGTCTCGCTCTCTCTCTCTGTCTCGCTCTCTCTCTCTGTCTCGCTCTCTCTCTCTCTGTCTCGCTCTCTCTCTCTGTCTCGCTCTCTCTCTCTCTGTCTCGCTCTCTCTCTCTCTGTCTCGCTCTCTCTCTCTCTGTCTCGCTCTCTCTCTCTCTGTCTCGCTCTCTCTCTCTGTCTCGCTCTCTCTCTCTGTCTCGCTCTCTCTCTCTCTGTCTCGCTCTCTCTCTCTCTGTCTCGCTCTCTCTCTCTCTGTCTCGCTCTCTCTCTCTCTGTCTCGCTCTCTCTCTCTCTGTCTCGCTCTCTCTCTCTCTGTCTCGCTCTCTCTCTCTCTGTCTCGCTCTCTCTCTCTCTGTCTCGCTCTCTCTCTCTCTGTCTCGCTCTCTCTCTCTGTCTCGCTCTCTCTCTCTCTGTCTCGCTCTCTCTCTCTCTGTCTCGCTCTCTCTCTCTCTGTCTCGCTCTCTCTCTCTCTGTCTCGCTCTCTCTCTCTCTGTCTCGCTCTCTCTCTCTCTGTCTCGCTCTCTCTCTCTCTGTCTCGCTCTCTCTCTCTCTGTCTCGCTCTCTCTCTCTCTCCGTCTCGCTCTCTCTCTCTCTGTCTCGCTCTCTCTCTCTCTGTCTCGCTCTCTCTCTCTCTGTCTCGCCCTCTCTCTCTCTGTCTCGCCCTCTCTCTCTCTGTCTCGCATCTCTCTCTCTCTGTCTCGCTCCTCTCTCTCTGTCTCGCTCACTCTCTTCTGTCTCGCATCTCCTCTCTGTCTCGCTACTCTCTCTCTCTGTCTCGCTCTCTCTCTCTCTCGCACTCTCTCTCTCTGTCGCTCTCTCTCTCTCTGTCTCGCTCTCTCTCTCTCTGTCTCGCTCTCTCTCTCTCTGTCTCTCTCTCTCTCTCTCTCTGTCTCGCTCTCTCTCTCTCTGTCTCTCGCTCTCCTCTCTCTCTGTCTCGCTCTCTCTCTCTCTGTCTCTCTCTGTCTCTCTCTGTCTCTCTCTCTGTCTCGGCTCTCACTCTCCTCTCTTTCTCGCCTCTCTCCTCTCTCTGTCTCGTCTCTCTCACTCATCTGTCTCGCTCTCTCTCTCTCTTGTCTCGCTCTCTCTCTCTCTGTCTCGCTCTCTCTCTCTGTCTCGCTCTCTCTCTCTCTGTCTCGCTCTCTCTCTCTCTGTCTCGCTCTCTCTCTCTGTCTCGCTCTCTCTCTCTCTGTCTCGCTCTCTCTCTCTGTCTCGCTCTCTCTCTCTGTCTCGCTCTCTCTCTCTCTGTCTCGCTCTCTCTCTCTCTGTCTCGCTCTCTCTCTCTCTGTCTCGCTCTCTCTCTCTGTCTCGCTCTCTCTCTCTGTCTCGCTCTCTCTCTCTCTGTCTCGCTCTCTCTCTCTGTCTCGCTCTCTCTCTCTCTGTCTCGCTCTCTCTCTCTGTCTCGCTCTCTCTCTCTCTGTCTCGCTCTCTCTCTCTCTGTCTCGCTCTCTCTCTCTCTGTCTCGCTCTCTCTCTCTCTGTCTCGCTCTCTCTCTCTCTGTCTCGCTCTCTCTCTCTCTGTCTCGCTCTCTCTCTCTGTCTCGCTCTCTCTCTCTGTCTCGCCCTCTCTCTCTCTGTCTCGCCCTCTCTCTCTCTGTCTCGCTCTCTCTCTCTCTGTCTCGCTCTCTCTCTCTGTCTCGCTCTCTCTCTCTGTCTCGCTCTCTCTCTCTGTCTCGCTCCTCTCTCTCTGTCTCGCTCTCTCTCTCTGTCTCGCTCTCTCTCTCTCTGTCTCGCTCTCTCTCTCTGTCTCGCTCTCTCTCTCTCTGTCTCGCTCTCTCTCTCTGTCTCGCTCTCTCTCTCTGTCTCGCTCTCTCTCTCTCTGTCTCGCTCTCTCTCTCTGTCTCGCTCTCTCTCTCTGTCTCGCTCTCTCTCTCTGTCTCGCTCTCTCTCTCTCTCTCTCTCTCTGTCTCGCTCTCTCTCTCTCTGTCTCGCTCTCTCTCTCTCTGTCTCGCTCTCTCTCTCTCTGTCTCGCTCTCTCTCTCTCTGTCTCGCTCTCTCTCTCTCGTCTCGCTCTCTCTCTCTCTGTCTCGCTCTCTCTCTCTGTCTCGCTCTCTCTCTCTGTCTCGCTCTCTCTCTCTGTCTCGCTCTCTCTCTCTGTCTCGCTCTCTCTCTCTCTGTCTCGCTCTCTCTCTCTCTGTCTCGCTCTCTCTCTCTGTCTCGCTCTCTCTCTCTGTCTCGCTCTCTCTCTCTGTCTCGCTCTCTCTCTCTCTGTCTCGCTCTCTCTCTCTGTCTCGCTCTCTCTCTCTGTCTCGCTCTCTCTCTCTGTCTCGCTCTCTCTCTCTGTCTCGCTCTCTCTCTCTGTCTCGCTCTCTCTCTCTCTGTCTCGCTCTCTCTCTCTCTGTCTCGCTCTCTCTCTCTGTCTCGCTCTCTCTCTCTCTGTCTCGCTCTCTCTCTCTCTGTCTCGCTCTCTCTCTCTCTGTCTCGCTCTCTCTCTCTGTCTCGCTCTCTCTCTCTGTCTCGCTCTCTCTCTCTCTGTCTCGCTCTCTCTCTCTCTGTCTCGCTCTCTCTCTCTGTCTCGCTCTCTCTCTCTCTGTCTCGCTCTCTCTCTCTGTCTCGCTCTCTCTCTCTGTGTCTCGCTCTCTCTCTCTGTCTCGCTCTCTCTCTCTCTGTCTCGCTCTCTCTCTCTGTGTCTCGCTCTCTCTCTCTCTGTCTCGCTCTCTCTCTCTCTGTCTCGCTCTCTCTCTCTGTCTCGCTCTCTCTCTCTGTCTCGCTCTCTCTCTCTGTCTCGCTCTCTCTCTCTGTGTCTCGCTCTCTCTCTCTGTGTCTCGCTCTCTCTCTCTGTGTCTCGCTCTCTCTCTCTGTGTCTCGCTCTCTCTCTCTGTGTCTCGCTCTCTCTCTCTGTGTCTCGCTCTCTCTCTCTGTGTCTCGCTCTCTCTCTCTGTGTCTCGCTCTCTCTCTCTGTGTCTCGCTCTCTCTCTCTGTGTCTCGCTCTCTCTCTCTGTGTCTCGCTCTCTCTCTCTGTGTCTCGCTCTCTCTCTCTGTGTCTCGCTCTCTCTCTGTGTCTCGCTCTCTCTCTCTGTGTCTCGCTCTCTCTCTCTGTGTCTCGCTCTCTCTCTCTGTGTCTCGCTCTCTCTCTCTGTGTCTCGCTCTCTCTCTCTGTGTCTCGCTCTCTCTCTCTGTGTCTCGCTCTCTCTCTCTGTGTCTCGCTCTCTCTCTCTGTGTCTCGCTCTCTCTCTCTGTGTCTCGCTCTCTCTCTCTGTGTCTCGCTCTCTCTCTCTGTGTCTCGCTCTCTCTCTCTGTGTCTCGCTCTCTCTCTCTGTGTCTCGCTCTCTCTCTCTGTGTCTCGCTCTCTCTCTCTGTGTCTCGCTCTCTCTCTCTGTGTCTCGCTCTCTCTCTCTGTGTCTCGCTCTCTCTCTCTGTGTCTCGCTCTCTCTCTCTGTGTCTCGCTCTCTCTCTCTGTGTCTCGCTCTCTCTCTCTGTGTCTCGCTCTCTCTCTCTGTGTCTCGCTCTCTCTCTCTGTGTCTCGCTCTCTCTCTCTGTGTCTCGCTCGCTCTCTCTGTGTCTCGCTCTCTCTCTCTGTGTCTCGCTCTCTCTCTGTGTCTCGCTCGCTCTCTCTGTGTCTCGCTCGCTCTCTCTGTGTCTCGCTCTCTCTCTCTGTGTCTCGCTCTCTCTCTCTGTGTCTCGCTCTCTCTCTCTGTGTCTCGCTCTCTCTCTCTGTGTCTCGCTCTCTCTCTCTGTGTCTCGCTCTCTCTCTCTGTGTCTCGCTCTCTCTCTCTGTGTCTCGCTCTCTCTCTCTGTGTCTCGCTCTCTCTCTCTGTGTCTCGCTCTCTCTCTCTGTGTCTCGCTCTCTCTCTCTGTGTCTCGCTCTCTCTCTCTGTGTCTCGCTCTCTCTCTCTGTGTCTCGCTCTCTCTCTCTGTGTCTCGCTCTCTCTCTCTGTGTCTCGCTCTCTCTCTCTGTGTCTCGCTCTCTCTCTCTGTGTCTCGCTCTCTCTCTCTGTGTCTCGCTCTCTCTCTCTGTGTCTCGCTCTCTCTCTCTGTGTCTCGCTCTCTCTCTCTGTGTCTCGCTCTCTCTCTCTGTGTCTCGCTCTCTCTCTCTGTGTCTCGCTCTCTCTCTCTGTGTCTCGCTCTCTCTCTCTGTGTCTCGCTCTCTCTCTCTGTGTCTCGCTCTCTCTCTGTGTCTCGCTCTCTCTCTGTGTCTCGCTCTCTCTCTCTGTGTCTCGCTCTCTCTCTCTGTGTCTCGCTCTCTCTCTCTGTGTCTCGCTCTCTCTCTCTGTGTCTCGCTCTCTCTCTCTGTGTCTCGCTCTCTCTCTCTGTGTCTCGCTCTCTCTCTCTGTGTCTCGCTCTCTCTCTCTGTGTCTCGCTCTCTCTCTCTGTGTCTCGCTCTCTCTCTCTGTGTCTCGCTCTCTCTCTCTGTGTCTCGCTCTCTCTCTCTGTGTCTCGCTCTCTCTCTCTGTGTCTCGCTCTCTCTCTCTGTGTCTCGCTCTCTCTCTCTGTGTCTCGCTCTCTCTCTCTGTGTCTCGCTCTCTCTCTCTGTGCCTCGCTCTCTCTCTCTGTGCCTCGCTCTCTCTCTCTCTGTGCCTCTCTCTCTCGCTCTCTCTCTGTCTCGCTCTCTCTCTCTGTCTCGCTCTCTCGCTTTCATTTCTTTTTCTATCTCTCTTTCTCTATATATCTGTTCCTATCTCTCTCTGTCTGTCTATTTGTGGCTCAGTTGGTAGCACCCTCGCCTCTGAGTCAGTAGGTTGTAGGTTCAAGACCCACTCCAGGGACTTGAGCACATAAATCTCGGCTGACACTCCAGTGCAGTCCTGAGGGAGTGCTGCATTGTTGGAGGTGGCGTCTTTCAGCTAATACTTTAAACCAAGGCTCTGTCTGCTCTCTCAGGTGGACGTAAAAGATCCCATGGCCTGATTTCGAAAAAGAGCAGGAGAGTTCTCCCCGGTGTCCTGGGGCCAATATTTATCCCTCAACCAACATCACTGAAACAGATTATCTGGTCATTATCACATTGCTGTTTGTGGGATCTTGCTGTGCACAAATTGCCTGCCCCGTTTCCTACATTACAACAGTGACTCCACTTCAAAAATACTTCATTGGCTGTAAAGCACTTTGAGACGTCCGGTGGTCGTGAAAGGCGCTATAGAAATGTAAGTCTTTCTTCCTCCCACTCTCTCACTCCATGTGTCCCTCTCTCTATATACAGGAAACTCTCTTTTAACCGGCACCCAAATAACTGGAAATCTCTCTTAACCGGCAAAATTCTTGAGTAGGTAACCGGGGTTTTCCTTTAAAAATAACTTTAAAAAAAACCCCGAGGCGTTTGCCTTGTATCGGAGCATGTAGATTGGGAGGGGAATGTGCAGCCCGGGTAGGCAGCGGACACGACAGATGGTCAGCTGGCGGTCCCCGGGGAGACAGAGCTCCGAATGCAGGCGCATGTCAGTGCATACGGGGCTCTCGTACGTTGGGAGATATAACTCTCCGTTATCCGGACTTTTTGATTAACCGGCACCACGCCGGTCCCGTCAGTGCCGGTTAATAAAGAGTTTCCTGCATAACTGTTTCTAGCTCTCTATGACTTCCTCTCTCGCAATCTCACTTCCTCTCTCTATCTGTATCTGTCCCTCTCTATATATATCTGTCAATCTCCCTGTCTGTTTCCGTCTCTCTCCCTCTATCTGTCTATCTCCCCGTCTGTCCCTGTCTCCATCTCTCTGTCTGTTTCCCTGTCGCTCTCTCTCTCTCTTCTCTCCCTCCCTGTCTCTCTCCCTCTCCCTGTCCCTCTCTCTCTATCTGTTTCTCTCTGTCTATCTCCCCGTCTGTCCCTCTCCCCCTCCCTGTCTGTCTCCATCTCTCTGTCTGTTTCCCTGGCTCCCCCTCTCTCTCCCTCCCTGTCTGTCCCCCTCCCCGTCTCCCTCTCTGTCCGTCTCCCTCCCTCCCTCTCTCTCCCCCCCTCCCTCTCTCCCTCCCTCCCTCTCTCCCTCCCTCCCTCCCTCTGTCTCTCTGTCTCTCCCTCCCTCCATGGAAAGCAGCCCATCAGGTTGGTTACTCACTCTGGGAGCCTGCCGGACAGCAGAGCCTCCTCCACAGCTGCTTCTTCCGGCATCTCGGTCGAGCAAGGCATGTCGAGCAAGGGGCCAGGCAGCGAAGTCTGAACGGCAGATCCAGGCCGGAGGTGGGATGGCTGGCTGGAGGGGGGGGGGGGGAGGATGATGTGATGGGAGCGCTCTGTGTGTGTGAGAGAGAGAGAGAGAGGAATTTGCAAAGCCCAGCCTGCATTGGCAAGTGACGCAAGATGAGCTGGAGGGAATGAAGAAAGAAGGGAAGGTGGGAGAAAACAGGATGCTTGGATAAGCGGGGGGTGGGGAAGGTTGTCACAAACAGGTGGTTCTGCTTCTAGCTGACTTCCCCTGGGCCCTAGTGCCTGCCAGATTTACCAATAAGAACAGGAGGAGGCCATTCAGCCCCCTCCAGCCTGTTATTATAGGAACAGGAGGAGGCCATTCAGCCCCTCGAGCCTGTTACACAGGAACAGGAGGAGGCCATTCAGCCCCTCGATCCTGTTGCACAGGAACAGGAGGAAGCCATTCAGCCCCTCGAGCCTGTTACACAGGAACAGGAGGAGGCCATTCAGCCCCTCGATCCTGTTGCACAGGAACAGGAGGAGGCCATTCAGCCCCTCGATCCTGTTGCACAGGAACAGGAGGAGGCCATTCAGCCCCTCGAGCCTGTTACCATAGGAACAGGAGGAGCCTATTCAGCCCCCTCAAGCCTGTTACACAGGAGCAGGACGAGGCCATTCAGCCCATCGAGCCTGTTACCATAGGAACAGGAGGAGGCCATTCAGCCCCTCGAGCCTGTTACATAGGAACAGGAGGAGGCCATTCAGCCCCTCGAGCCTGTTACACAGGAACAGGAGGAGGCCATTCAGCCCCTCGAGCCTGGTACACAGGAACAGGAGGAGGCCATTGAGCCCCTCGAGCCTGGTACACAGGAACAGGAGGAGGCCATTGAGCCCTCGAGCCTGGTACACAGGAACAGGAGGAGGCCATTCAGCCCCTCGAGCCTGTTACACAGGAACAGGAGGAGGCCATTCAGCCCCTCGAGCTTGTTACTATAGGAACAGGAGGAGGCCGTTCAGCCCTCTCGAGCCTGTTACTATAGGAACAGGAGGAGGCCCATTCAGCCCTCTCGAGCCTGTTACTATAGGAACAGGAGGAGGTCATTCAGCCCTCTCGAGCCTGTTACTATAGGAACAGGAGGAAACCCATTCAGCCCTCTCGAGCCTGTTACTATAGGAACAGGAGGAGGCCCATTCAGCCCCTCGAGCCCGTTACACAGGAACAGGAGGAGGTCATTCAGTCCCCTCGAGCCTGTTACTATCGTGAGAAGTCGCACAACACCAGGTTATAGTCCAACAGTTTTATTTGAAATTACGAGCTTTCGGAGCGCTGCTCCTTCATCAGGTAAAGTGAGCACTTCACCTGACGAAGGAGCAGCGCTCCGAAAGCTCATAATTTCAAATAAAACTGTTGGACTATAACCTGGTGTTGTGCGACTTCTCATTTTTGTCCACCCCAGTCCCACACCGGCATCTCCGCATCACTGTTACTATAGGAACAGGAGGAGGTCATTCAGCCCCCTCGAGCCTGTTACTATAGGAACAGGAGGAGGCCATTCAGCCCCTCGAGCCTGTTACAATAGGAACAGGAGGAGGCCATTCAGCCCATTGAGGCTGTTATATTACGAACAGGAGGAGGCCATTCAGTCCACTCAAGCTTGTTACATAAGAACAGGAGGAGCCCATTCAGCCCCTCGAGCCTTTTACACAGGAACAGGAGTAGCCCATTCAGCCCCCTCGATCCTGTTACACAGGAACAGGAGTAGGCCATTCAGCCCCTCGAGCCTGTTACAATGGAACAGGATGAGGCCATTCAGCCCCCTCGATCCTGTTACACAGGAACAGGAGGAGGCCATTCAGCCCCTCGAGCCTGTTACACAGGAACAGGAGGAGGCCATTCAGCCCCTCGAGCCTGTTACACAGAAACAGGAGGAGGCCATTCAGCCCCTCGAGCCTGTTACACAGGAACAGGAGGAGGCCATTCAGCCCCTCGAGTCTGATACACAGGAACAGGATGAGGCCATTCAGACCCTCGAGCCTTTTACACAGGAACAGGAGTAGCCCATTCAGCCCCCTCGATCCTGTTACACGGAACAGGAGGAGGCCATTCAGCCCCCTCGAGCCTGTTACAATGGAACAGGATGAGGCCATTCAGCCCCCTCGATCCTGTTACACAGGAACAGGAGTAGGCCATTCAGCCCCCTCGAGCCTGTTACTATAGGAACAGGAGTAGGCCCATTCAGTCCCCTCGAGCCTGTTACTATAGGACAGGAGGAGGCCATTCAGCCCACTCAAGCCTGTTACTATAGGAACAGGAGGAGGCCATTCAGCCCCTCGAGCCTGTTACATAGGAACAGGATGAGGCCATTCAGCCCCCTCAAGCATGTTACACAGGAACAGGAGGAGGCCATTCAGCTCCTCGAGCCTGTCACACAGGAATAAGAGGAGGCCCATTCAGCCCCCTCAAGCATGTTACACAGGAACAGGAGGAGGCCATTCAGCCCCTCGAGCCTGTTACATAGGAAAAGGATGAGGCCATTCAGCCCCCTTGAGCCTGTTATATAGGAACAGGATGAGGTCATTCAGCCCCCTCGAGCCTGTTACATTAGGAACAGGTGGAGGCCATTCAGCCCCTCGAGGCTGTTATACAGGAACAGGAGTAGGCCATTCAGCCCCCTCGAGCATGTTACACAGGAACAGGAGTAGGCCATTCAGCCCCCTCGAGCCTGTTACACAGGAACAGGAGGAGGCCATTCAGCTCCTCGAGCCTGTCACACAGGAACAGGAGGAGGCCCATTCAGCCCCCTCAAGCATGTTACACAGGAACAGGAGGAGGCCATTCAGCCCCTCGAGCCTGTTACATCGGAACAGGAGGTGCCCATTCAGCCCCCTCAAGATGTTACACAGGAACAGGAGGATGCCATTGAGCCCCTCGAGCTTGTTACACAGGAACAGGAGGAGGCCATTCAGCCCCCTCGAGCCTGTTACATTCGGAACAGGAGGAGGCCATTCAGCCCACTCAAGCCTGTTACTATAGGAACAGGAGGTGGCCTATTCAGTCCCCTCGAGCCTGTTACATAGGAACAGGAGTAGGCCATTCAGCCCACTCAAGCCTGTTACTATAGGAACAGGAGGTGGCCCATTCAGTCCCCTCGAGCCTGTTACATAGGAGCAGGAGGAGGCCATTCAGCCCCTCGAGCCTGTTACACAGGAACAGGAGGAGCCCATTCAGCCTCTCAAACCTGTTACATAGGAACAGGAGGAGGCCATTCAGCCCCTCAAGCATGTTACACAGGAACAGGAGGAGGCCATTCAGCTCCTCGAGCCTGTTACATAGGAAAAGGATGAGGCCATTCAACCCCCTTGAGCCTGTTGTATAGGAACAGGATGAGTCCATTCAGCCCCCTCGAGTCTGTTACATTAGGAACAGGAGGAGGCCATTCAGCCCCTCGAGGCTGTTATGTTAGGAACAGGAGGAGGCCCATTCAGCCCCCTCGAGCATGTTACACAGGAATAGGAGGAGGCCATTCAGCCCCTTCGAGCCTGTTAAACAGGAACAGGAGGAGGCCATTCAGCCCCCTCGAGCCTGTTACACAGGAACAGGAGGAGGCCATTCAGCCCCCTCGAGCTTGTTACTATAGGAACAGGAGGAGGCCATTCAGCCCCTCGAGGCTGTTATGTTAGGAACAGGAGGAGGCCCATTCAGCCCCCTCGAGCATGTTACACAGGAACAGGAGTAGGCCATTCAGCCCCCTCGAGCCTGTTACACAGGAATAGGAGGAGGCCATTCAGCCCCTTCGAGACTGTTAAACAGGAACAGGAGGCCATTCAGCCCCCTCGAGCCTGTTACACAGGAACAGGAGGAGGCCATTCAGCCCCCTCGAGCCTGTTACACAGGAACAGGTGACGGCTATTCAGCCCCTCGAGCCTGTTACACAGGAACAGGTGGAGGCCATTCAGCCCCTCGAGCCTGTTACACAGGAACAGGAGGAGGCTCCTCTCTCTGAAAGTAACCGAGACTCCCATTTATATAGCCCCTTTTCTGGTCCTCAGGACGTCCCAAAGCCCTTCACAGCCAATGAAGTACTTTTCTTGAAGTGTGGTCCCTGTTGTAATGTAGGAAATCGCGGCAGTCAAATTTGCACTCAGCAACATCCCGCAAACAGCCCTGCGATAATGACCAGATTTTTTATTTTTTTAAGTGATGCTGGCTGGGGGATAAATATTAGGGCCCAGGAGACCAGGAAGAACTCCCCGGCCCCTCCCCAATTCCCCCCCGCCCCGCCCTCCGCCCTCCCTGCTCTTCTTCCAATATTGGCTGACGTAAGAAAACTACTAGGCACTTGGTCTAAGCGTTAAACAAAGCTTTAATCAATTGTTTTACAACATGGAGATCGAGTTGTGTCCTTCAGTAGTTCCTGTTAAGAATGTCCTGCGCAAGCTGGGCCCATGCCCAAGTATTTATACTCTCCCTGGACAGCGCCACCAGCAGGCCGCCCAGTATTATTTCCCATGATGTGGAGGTGCCGGTGTTGGACTGAGGTGGACAAATGTGAGAAGTCGCACAACACCAGGTTATAGTCCAACAGCTTTATTTGAAATCACAAGCTTTCGGAGCGCTGCTCCTTCGTCAGGTGAAGTGAAGAGATGCATATAGGCACAGCATATATAGTCAGAGAACACTGCCAGATGATTACAGTTAATCTTTCCAACTGCCCTTTATCACACCTTGGCAGAGAGATAATCATGGCAATCAAAGGTGTGGATGGTGTCCAAACAGGTCAGTCAGGAAAACATTGGCCCAGAAATTGGAGTTCGATGGTTGCCGCGGGGGTAAGGATCCCCCGCGATATCGCATTCCGTGCCTACCTTTATGGTTTTGGCCCACACGAACTTCAGTTCCTGGGCCTCTCCCTGGTGCCGGCGCGCAGTGTGTGCGTGTCCCAGAGGCGCAGTTAATTCGATGCGACCTTTGGTTTCACGTGGGCCAGTTAGAGCCAATGGCAGCACACCATCTTTCATTCATAGTTTTGACAGCAAGAGCTGTCAAAACTATGAATACAACAAGCTCCCAAAAGAACAGCTGAACCTCAATTAAATTTTTTTAAAAAGCCATCACATTAATAAAATAACTATAGTTAAATAAATTAACCACTTTAAACAAAAATTTAAATTTTTGAAAAAATTTTAATTCTTTTTAAAGTTATAAAAATAAACTTACCTTTCTTTAAAGTCTCTAAAAAAGATAAACCTGTTGAAATTTTTTTTAAATAATACTTACCTTGTTAAAAGGGGGTCTTACGCCTGCTTTCTTTATGTGTAAAATCTTCAACACTTACCTTCGCGTTCAAACCTGAAAAAAAAACTAAGTGCGCTGCGTGCGCACAACCTGTAGCGCGCACGCGGTTCACTTAGGAACCGCCCCCTTCACAATACCCGAAGTGCCGGTTTCCCGCGCATGCGCAGTGCATGCAGGAAACTGGCAATTCGGGACCTAATACGCGAGAGTACACAGTGCACACTCTCGCGTATTAGGTCTAATTTTCGGGCCATTACATCAAAGACAATGAGGTGGGGTCACAAGGGGTCAAATGTGGCAGATGCTGGTGTCTGTATGGAAAACAAAAAACTTTTTTTGCTGGAAATCACAGCAGCTCCGGCCCCTCTCTTCACTTCACCTGACGAAGGAGCAGCGCTCCGAAAGCTTGTGATTTCAAATAAAGCTGTTGGACTATAACCTGGTGTTGTGCGACTTCTTACAGTATTATTTCATAAGTCATTTTCCATGAATGACAAGATTCATGTCAGTGGCCGCGGATCTTTTACATCCATCCGAGAGGGCAGACAGGGCCTCGGTTTAACGTCTCATCCCGAAAGACGGATGGGGGGGTTAGGGGGGAGGCGCGACTGCGTTATTAAACTCTTTCGCCCCGGTGTCATGCTGATAAGCTCATGGCTGAAGTTCCACCTCAACTCCACTTTCCCGCCCGATCTCCATATCCCTTGATTTCCCCGAGAGTCCAAAAATCTATCGATCTCAGTCTTGAATAAACTCTCCGGGGCAGAGAATTCCAAAGAGTCACCACCCTCCGAGTGAAGAAATTTCTCCTCATCTCAGTCCTAAATGGCTGACCCCTTATTCTGAGACTGTGACCCCTGGTTCTGGACTCCCCAGCCAGGGCGAACATCCTCCCTGCATCTACCCTGTCAAGCCCTCTCAGAATTTGATACGTTTCAATGAGATCACCTCTCAGTCTTCTCCACTCCAGAGAGTATAGGACCAATCTACTCAATCTCTCCTCACAGGACAGCCCTCTCATCCCAGGAATCAATTCAGTGAACTCCCTCTAAGATAAGTATATCCTTCCTTAGGAAAGGAGACCAAATCTGTACACAGTTATTAAACTTTTCTCATGTTGAGAACTCTTTCATAAGAACATAAGAAATAGGAGCAGGAGTCGGCCATTTGGCCCTTCGAGCCTACTCCGCCATTCAATGAGATCATGGCTGATCTTTGACCTCAACTCCACTTTCCTGCCCTATCCCCATATCCCTTGATTCCCTGAGTATCCAAAAGTCTAATCGATCTCTGTCTTGAATATACCCAATGACTGAGCCTCCACAGCCCTCTGGGGTAGAGAATTCCAAAGATTCACCACCCTCTGAATGAAGAAATTTCTCATCATCTCAGTCCTAAATGGCAGACCCCTTATTCTGAGACAGTGACCCCTGGTTCTAGACTCACCAGCCAGGGAGAAACATCCTCCCTGCATCTACCCTGTCAAGCCCTGTAAGAATTTTGGATGTTTCAATGAGATCACCTCTCATTCTTCTAAACTCTGGAGAATATAGGCCAAGTCTTCTCAATCTCTCGTCACAGGACAATCCCCCCATCCCAGGAACCAGTCTGGTGAACCTTCATTGCACTCCCTCACACGTTAAAACTAAAAGGCTGCAAATATAAGCAGGTTCTGAGAGGTCATATAAGGGACAAGATTAGAACAAAGATTAGTGTACTAATAATCTCCAAGGGGAGACATGGTATGTACTGGGCACCGGGCCAAGTAGTCAGCAGATAGTCACCGTACAAAGAATGTTACGAAAGGCGGTCAAAAAAAAAGAGGAGGAGGTAATGAGGTACAAACTGTGCAAAGTACAATAATAATGTCTGACACACTCACGTTGCATCAGAACTGCAAGATGAATTGGTTTGAGTCAAGTGCAGAGCCAGGGAAAAGAGGAGCGAGAGAAAGATTGAACAAGCCAGGGGGTCCTTGCTCTGGTCTTGGTTCAATGGGACTCACTTTTGCCTCTGAGTCAGAAGGTCGTGGGTTCAAGCACCTCCGATTCCAGAGACTGGAGCACATAACCCAGGCCTACACTTCCCGGGGCCAGTACTGAGGAAGCGCTGCACTGTCGGAGGGGCAGTACTGAGGGAGCACTGCACTGTCGGAGGGGCAGTACTGAGGGAGCGCTGCACTGTCGGAGGGGCAGTACTGAGGGAGCGCTGCACTGTCGGAGGGGCAATACTGAGGGAGCGCTGCACTGTCGGAGGGGCAGTACTGAGGGAGCGCTGCATTGTCGGAGGGGCAGTACTGAGGGAGCGCAGCACTATCGGAGGGGCGGGACTGAGGGAGCACTGCACTGTCGAAGAAGCAGTACCGAGGGAGCGCTGCACGATCGGAGGGTCAGTACCGAGGCAGTGCCGCACTGTCGGAGGGGCGGTACTGGGGAAGCTCTGCACTGTCGGAGGGTCAGTACCGAGGGAGCACTGCACGATCGGAGGGGCAGTGCTAAGGGAGTGCCGCACTGTCGGAGGGGCAGTACTAAGAGAGCGCTGCACTGTCGGGGGGCAGTACTGAGGGAGCGCTGCACTGTCGGAGGGGCGGGACTGAGAGAGCGCCACACTGTCGGATGGGCAGCACTGAGGGAGCACTGCACTGTCGGGGGGGCAGTACTGAGGGAGCGTTGCACTGTCGGAGGGGCGGTACTGAGGGAGTGCTGCACTGTCGGAGGGGCAGTACTGAGGAAGCGCTGTGCTGTCGGAGGGGCAGTACTGAGGAAGCACTGCACTGTCGGAGGGGGAGTACCAAGGGAGCGCTGTACGATCGGAGGGGCGGTACTGTGGGTGCACTGCACTGTCGGAGGGGCAGTACTGAGGGAGCGCTGCACTGTCGCAGGGGCAGTACTGAGGGAGCACTGCACTGTCGGAGGGGCAGTACTGGGGAAACGCTGCACGATCGGAGGGGCAGTACTGAGGGAGCGCTGTACTGTCGGAGGGGCAGTACTGAGGGAGCGCTGCACGATCGGAGGGGCGGTACTGAGGGAGCGCCGCACTGTCGGAGGGGCCGTACTGAGGGAGCACTGCACTATCGGAGGGGCAATACTGAGGGAGCGCTGCACAATCGGAGGGGCAGTACTGAGGGAGCGCTGCACTGTCGGAGGGGCAGTACTGAGGGAGCACTGCACTGTCGGAGGGGCAGTAATGGGGAAATGCTGCACGATCGGAGGGGCAGTACTGAGGGAGCACTGCACAGTCGGAGGGGCAGTGCTGAGGGAGTGCCGCACTGTCGGAGGGGCAGTACTGAGAGAGCGCTGCACTGTCGGGGGGGCAGTACTGAGGGAGCGCTGCACTGTCAAAGGGTCAGTACTGAGAGAGTGCCGCACTGTCAGACGGGCAGTACTGAGGGAGAGCTGCACTGTCGGAGGGGCAGTACTGAGAGAATGCTGCACTGTCGGAGGGGCAGTACTGAGGGAGTGCTGCACTGTCGGAGGGGCAGTACTGAGGGAGCGCTGCACTGTCGGAGGGGCGGTACTGAGGGAGCGCCGCACTGTCGGAGGGGCAGTACTGAGGGAGTGCTGCACTGTCGGAGAGGGCAGTGCTGAGGGAGCGCTGCACTGTCGGAGAGGGCAGTGCTGAGGGAGCGCTGCACTGTCGGAGAGGGCAGTGCTGAGGGAGTTCTGCACTGTCGGAGGGGCCGTGCTGAGGTAGTGACGCACTGTCGGAGGGGCAGTATTGAGGGAGCGCTGCACTGTCGGAGGGGCAGTACTGAGGGAGTGCTGCACTGTCGGAGGGGCAGTACTGAGGGAGTGCTGCACTGTCAGAGGGGCAGTGCTGAGGGAGCGCTGCACTGTCGGAGGGGCAGTACTGAGGGAGTGCTGCACTGTCGGAGGGGCAGTACTGAGGGAGCGCTGCACGATCGGAGGGGCAGTATTGAGGGAGCGCTGCACTGTCGGAGCGGCACTGCTGAGGGAGCGCTGCACGGTCGGAGGGGCAGTACTGAGGGAACGCTTTACTGTCGGAGGGGCAATACTGAGGGAACGCTGCACTGTCGGAGGGGCAGTACTGACGGAGTGCTGCACTGTCGCAGGGGCAGTGCTGAGGGAGCGCTGCACTGTCGGAGGGGCAGTACTGAGGGAGTGCTGCACTGTCGGAGGGGCAGTACTGAGGGAGCACTGCACTGTTGGAGGGGCACTGCTGAGGGAACACTGCACTGTCGGAGGGGCAGTACCGAGGGAGCACTGCACTGTCGGAGGGGCAGTACCAAGGGAGCGCTGCACGATCGGAGGGGCAGTACTGAGGGAGCGCTGCACTGTCGGAGGGGCAGTACTGAGGGAGCACTGCACTGTCGGAGGGGCAGTAATGGGGAAACGCTGCACGATCGGAGGGGCAGTACTGAGGGAGCACTGCACAGTCGGAGGGGCAGTGCTGAGGGAGTGCCGCACTGTCGGAGGGGCAGTACTGAGAGAGCGCTGCACTGTCGGGGGGGCAGTACTGAGGGAGCGCTGCACTGTCAAAGGGTCAGTACTGAGAGAGTGCCGCACTGTCAGACGGGCAGTACTGAGGGAGAGCTGCACTGTCGGAGGGGCAGTACTGAGAGAATGCTGCACTGTTGGAGGGGTAGTACTGAGGGGGCGCTGCACTGTCGGAGGGGCAGTACTGAGAGAGCGCTGCACTGTCGGGGGGGCAGCACTGAGGGAGCGCTGCACTGTCGGAGGGGCAGTACTGAGGGAGCACTGCACTGTCGGAGGGGGCAGTACCGAGGGAGCACTGCACGATCGGAGGGGCAGTGCTGAGGGAGTGCCGCACTGTCGGAGGGGCAGTACTGAGAGAGCGCTGCACTGTCGGGGGGCAGTACTGAGGGAGCGCCGCACAGTCGGAGGGGCGGTACTGAGGGAGTGCTGCACTGTCGGAGGGGCAGTACTGAGAGAGCGCTGCACTGTCGGGGGGCAGTACTGAGGGAGCGCTGCACTGTCGGAGGGGCGGTACTGAGGGAGTGCTGCACTGTCGGAGGGGCAGTACTGAGGAAGCGCTGTACTGTCGGAGGGGCAGTACTGAGGAAGCACTGCACTGTCGGAGGGGCAGTACCGAGGGAGCGCTGCAGAATCGGAGGGGCGGTACTGAGGGAGCACTGCACTGTTGGAGGGGCACTGCTGAGGGAGCACTGCACTGTCGGAGGGGCAGTACCGAGGGAGCGCTGCACAATCGGAGGGGCACTGCTGAGGGAGCACTGCACTGTCGGAGGGGGAGTACCAAGGAAGCGCAGCACGATCGGAGGGGCAGTACTGAGGGAGTGCCGCACTGTCGGAGGGGCAGTACTGAGAGAGCGCTGCACTGTCGGGGGGGCAGTACTGAGGGAGCGCTGCACTGTCAAAGGGACAGTACTGAGAGAGTGCCGCACTGTCAGACGGGCAGTACTGAGGGAGAGCTGCACTGTCGGAGGGGCAGTACTGAGGGAATGCTGCACTGTTGGAGGGGTAGTACTGAGGGGGCACTGCACTGTCGGAGGGGCAGTACTGAGAGAGCGCTGCACTGTCGGGGGGGAAGTACTGAGGGAGCGCTGTACTGTCGGAGGGGCAGTATTGAGGGAGCGCTGCACGATCGGAGGGGCGGTACTGAGGGAGCGCCGCACTGTCGGAGGGGCAGTACTGAGGGAGCACTGCACTGTCGGAGGGGCAGTACTGAGGGAGCGCTGCACTGTCGGAGAGGGCAGTGCTGAGGGAGCGCTGCACTGTCGGAGAGGGCAGTGCTGAGGGAGTTCTGCACTGTCGGAGGGGCCGTGCTGAGGTAGTGACGCACTGTCGGAGGGGCAGTATTGAGGGAGCGCTGCACTGTCGGAGGGGCGGTACTGAGGGAGTGCTACACTGTCGGAGGGGCAGTACTGAGGGAGTGCTGCACTGTCAGAGGGGCAGTGCTGAGGGAGCGCTGCACTGTCGGAGGGGCAGTACTGAGGGAGCGCTGCACTGTCGGAGGGGCAGTATTGAGGGAGCGCTGCACTGTCGGAGGGGCAGTACTGAGGGAACGCTGCACTGTCGGATGGGCAGTACTGAGGGAACGCTGCACTGTCGGAGGGGCAGTACAGACGGAGTGCTGCACTGTCGCAGGGGCAGTGCTGAGGGAGCGCTGCACTGTCGGAGGGGCAGTGCTGAGGGAGTGCTACACTGTCGGAGGGGCAGTAATGGGGAAACGCTGCACGATCGGAGGGGCAGTACTGAGGGAGCACTGCACAGTCGGAGGGGCAGTACTGAGGGAGCGCTGCACTGTCGGAGGGGCAGTACTGAGGGAGCTTTGCACTGTCGGAGAGGCAGTACTGAGGGAGCGCTGCACGAACGGAGAGGCAGTACTGAGGGAGCGCTGCACTGTCAGAGGGGCTGTACTGAGGGAGCGCTGCACTGTCGGAGGGGCAGTACTGAGGGAGCACTGCACTGTCGGAGGGGCAGTACGGAGGGAGCGCTGCACTGTCGGAGGGGCAGTACTGAGGGAGTGCTGCACTGTCGGAGGGGCAATACTGAGGGAGCGCTGCACTGTCGGAGGGGATGTACTGAGGGAACGCTTTACTGTTGGAGGGGCAGTACCGAGGGAGCGCCGCACTGTCATCGGAGGAGGAGGCACTACTGAGGGAGCGCTGCATTGTCAAAGGGTCAGTACTGAGAGAGTGCTGCACTGTCGGACGGGCAGTGCTGAGGGAGAGCTACACTGTCGGAGGGGCAGTACTGAGGGAACGCTGCACTGTCGGAGGGGCAGTACTGACGGAGTGCTGCACTGTCGCAGGGGCAGTGCTGAGGGAGCGCTGCACTGTCGGAGGGGCAGTACTGAGGGAGTGCTGCACTGTCGGAGGGGCAGTACTGAGGGAGCACTGCACTGTTGGAGGGGCACTGCTGAGGGAGCACTGCACTGTCGGAGGGGCAGTACCGAGGGAGCGCTGCACAATCGGAGGGGCACTGCTGAGGGAGCACTGCACTGTCAGAGGGGCAGTACCAAGGGAGCGCTGCACGATCGGAGGGGCAGTACTGAGGGAGCGCTGCACTGTCGGAGGGGCAGTACTGAGGGAGCACTGCACTGTCGGAGGGGCAGTAATGGGGAAACGCTGCACGATCGGAGGGGCAGTACTGAGGGAGCACTGCACAGTCGGAGGGGCAGTGCTGAGGGAGTGCCGCACTGTCGGAGGGGCAGTACTGAGAGAGCGCTGCACTGTCGGGGGGGCAGTACTGAGGGAGCACTGCACTGTCAAAGGGTCAGTACTGAGAGAGTGCCGCACTGTCAGACGGGCAGTACTGAGGGAGAGCTGCACTGTCGGAGGGGCAGTACTGAGAGAGTGCCGCACTGTCAAAGGGTCAGTACTGAGAGAGTGCCGCACTGTCAGACGGGCAGTACTGAGGGAGAGCTGCACTGTCGGAGGGGCAGTACTGAGAGAATGCTGCACTGTTGGAGGGGTAGTACTGAGGGGGCGCTGCACTGTCGGAGGGGCAGTACTGAGAGAGCGCTGCACTGTCGGGGGGGCAGCACTGAGGGAGCGCTGCACTGTCGGAGGGGCAGTACTGAGGGAGCGCTGCACTGTCGGAGAGGGCAGTGCTGAGGGAGCGCTGCACTGTCGGACACGGCAGTGCTGAGGGAGTTCTGCACTGTCGGAGGGGCCGTGCTGAGGTAGTGACGCACTGTCGGAGGGGCAGTATTGAGGGAGCGCTGCACTGTCGGAGGGGCAGTACTGAGGGAGTGCTGCACTGTCGGAGGGGCAGTACTGAGGGAGTGCTGCACTGTCAGAGGGGCAGTGCTGAGGGAGGGCTGCACTGTCGGAGGGGCAGTACTGAGGGAGTGCTGCACTGTCGGAGGGGCAGTACTGAGGGAGCGCTGCACTGTCGGAGGGGCAGTATTGAGGGAGCGCTGCACTGTCGGAGCGGCGCTGCTGAGGGAGCGCTGCACGGTCGGAGGGGCAGTACTGAGGGAATGCTGTACTGTTGGAGGGGCAATTCTGAGGGAACGCTGCACTGTCGGAGGGGCAGTACCGAGGGAGCGCCGCACTGTCATCGGAGGAGAAGGCACTACTGAGGGAGCGCTGCATTGTCAAAGGGTCAGTACTGAGAGAGTGCTGCACTGTTGGACGGGCAGTGCTGAGGGAGAGCTACACTGTCGGAGGGGCAGTACTGAGGGAACGCTGCACTGTCGGAGGGGCAGTACTGAGGGAACGCTGCACTGTCGGAGGGGCAGTACTGACGGAGTGCTGCACTGTCAGAGGGGCAGTGCCGAGGGAGCGCTGCACTGTCGGAGGGGCAGTACTGAGTGAGTGCTGCACGGTCGGAGGGGCAGTACTGAGGGAGCGCTGCACTGTCGGAGGGGCAATATTGAGGGAGCGCTGCATTGTCGGAGGGGCAGTACTGAGGGAGTGCTGCACTGTCGGAGGGGCAGTACTGAGGGAGCGCTGCACTGTCGGAGGGGCAATATTGAGGGAGCACTGCACTGTCGGAGGGGCAGTAATGGGGAAACGCTGCACGATCGGAGGGGCAGTACTGAGGGAGCACTGCACAGTCGGAGGGGCAGTGCTGAGGGAGTGCCGCACTGTCGGAGGGGCAGTACTGAGAGAGCGCTGCACTGTCGGGGGGGCAGTACTGAGGGAGCACTGCACTGTCAAAGGGTCAGTACTGAGAGAGTGCCGCACTGTCAGACGGGCAGTACTGAGGGAGAGCTGCACTGTCGGAGGGGCAGTACTGAGAGAGTGCCGCACTGTCAAAGGGTCAGTACTGAGAGAGTGCCGCACTGTCAGACGGGCAGTACTGAGGGAGAGCTGCACTGTCGGAGGGGCAGTACTGAGAGAATGCTGCACTGTTGGAGGGGTAGTACTGAGGGGGCGCTGCACTGTCGGAGGGGCAGTACTGAGAGAGCGCTGCACTGTCGGGGGGGCAGCACTGAGGGAGCGCTGCACTGTCGGAGGGGCAGTACTGAGGGAGCGCTGCACTGTCGGAGAGGGCAGTGCTGAGGGAGCGCTGCACTGTCGGACACGGCAGTGCTGAGGGAGTTCTGCACTGTCGGAGGGGCCGTGCTGAGGTAGTGACGCACTGTCGGAGGGGCAGTATTGAGGGAGCGCTGCACTGTCGGAGGGGCAGTACTGAGGGAGTGCTGCACTGTCGGAGGGGCAGTACTGAGGGAGTGCTGCACTGTCAGAGGGGCAGTGCTGAGGGAGCGCTGCACTGTCGGAGGGGCAGTACTGAGGGAGTGCTGCACTGTCGGAGGGGCAGTACTGAGGGAGTGCTGCACTGTCGGAGGGGCAGTACTGAGGGAGCGCTGCACTGTCGGAGGGGCAGTATTGAGGGAGCGCTGCACTGTCGGAGCGGCGCTGCTGAGGGAGCGCTGCACGGTCGGAGGGGCAGTACTGAGGGAATGCTGTACTGTTGGAGGGGCAATTCTGAGGGAACGCTGCACTGTCGGAGGGGCAGTACCGAGGGAGCGCCGCACTGTCATCGGAGGAGAAGGCACTACTGAGGGAGCGCTGCATTGTCAAAGGGTCAGTACTGAGAGAGTGCTGCACTGTTGGACGGGCAGTGCTGAGGGAGAGCTACACTGTCGGAGGGGCAGTACTGAGGGAACGCTGCACTGTCGGAGGGGCAGTACTGAGGGAACGCTGCACTGTCGGAGGGGCAGTACTGACGGAGTGCTGCACTGTCAGAGGGGCAGTGCCGAGGGAGCGCTGCACTGTCGGAGGGGCAGTACTGAGTGAGTGCTGCACTGTCGGAGGGGCAGTACTGAGGGAGCGCTGCACTGTCGGAGGGGCAATATTGAGGGAGCGCTGCATTGTCGGAGGGGCAGTACTGAGGGAGTGCTGCACTGTCGGAGGGGCAGTACTGAGGGAGCGCTGCACTGTCGGAGGGGCAATATTGAGGGAGCGCTGCACTGTCGGAGGGGCACTGCTGAGGGAGCGCTGCACGATCGGAGGAGCAGTACTGAGGGAACGCTGCACTGTTGGAGGGGCAATACTGAGGGAACGCTGCACTGTCGGAGGGGCAGTACCGAGGGAGCACCGCACTGTCATCGGAGGAGGAGGCACTACTGAGGGAGCGCTGCACGATCGGAGGGGCAGTACTGAGGGAGCGCTGCACTGTTGAAGGGGCATTACTGAGAGAAACGCTGCACTGTCGGAGGGGCAGTACTGAGGGAGCGCTGCACTGTCGGAGGGGCAGTACTGAGGGAGCGCTGCACTGTCAGAGGGGCAGTACTGAGGGAGCGCTGCACTGTCGGAGGGGCAGTACTGAGGGAGCGCTGCATTGGCGAAGGGTCAGTACTGAGAGAGCGCAGCACTGTCGGACGGGTAGCACTGATGGAGCGCTACACAATCAGAGGCCCCATCTTTCAGATGAGACCTTAAACCGAGGCCCCGTCTGCCCTCCCAGGTGGGTGTAAAAGATCCCACGGCACTATTGGAAAAAGAGCAGGGGGGAGATCTCCGTGTCCAGGGCCCAATATTTATCCCTCAACCAACATCACTAAAACAGAGCATTTTATAATTATCTCATTGCTGTTTGTGGGAGCTTGCTGTGCGCAAATTGGCAGCCACGTTTCCTTCATTACAACAGTGACGACGCTTCAAAAAGTACTTCATTGGCTGTCAGTCTGGGACATCCTGAGGTCGTGAACGGCGCTCTATAAATGCAAGTCTTTGTTTCTTTCTTCCTAGCATAGAGAAGGCTGAGGGGTGACCTGATAGAGGTCTTTAAGATTATGAAAGGATTCGATAGGATAGACTAAGCGAAGATGTTTCCACTTGCGATAGGAGACCAGAACTAGGGGCCATCAATAGAAGTTAGTCAGTAATAAATCCAATGGGGAATTCAGGAGAAACTTCTTTACCCAGAGAGTGGTGAGAATGTGGAACTCGCTACCACAGGGAGTGGTTGGGGCAAATAGCGTCGATGCGTTTAAGGGGAACATAATAACATAAGAAGTAGGAGCAGCAGTAGGCCATACGACCCCTCGGGCCTGCTCCGCCATTCAATAGGATCATGGCTGATCCGAACTGTTGGAGAAGAAAATTATTAAAGAAATGTCGGAGAAGAAAAACTCATCCAGTTAATGAACTTTAAATTCGCTGACACAGGACTTTTCTGCAATGGGTTGGCAGTCTGCCTTGTCAGACAACGTTGCAACATACATATGAAAGCGGGGCCGGCAAGAACTGACCCCGCTTTCATTCAGGCCTTTAAAGATGGCTTGTCTCCCGCACACCAGGCTATCATCAAGATGGGCATAGTAACAACCAGGAATTACGACGACCTAGTAGAGTGGGCTTGTGGGGTAGACGGGTTAAAAGCCAAAGAGGAAGGTACGGTCAAGGTTAAACAGGAAAGTGTAAGTGCGGTAAAACAGGCAGCGGGACCCAAGGGGGCATGTCATGGTTGCGGGAAGCCTGGACATTTTATTAGAGATTGTAAGGCTAAGAAGACATGTACTTACTGTAATAAGAAGGGCCATACTGAGGCCACTTGTTTCAGTAAACATGGCAGACCTGAGACGACCCACGTCACCATGACCCCCGAAGAAAAGAGACAATATCAACAGTGGAAAGAGACACAGTGACAGTCAGCAGCCCCCGTAAAAGGAGACATAGGGGAGAACCCAGCTGAGGGGATCCTGGGAACAGGAGCCCCACACAGTTGTAAAAAAAAATAGACGAGGACATTGGAGAAGAGATTATCAAAGACACCCCTCTAAAGGAAGTGGAGGAAACATTCTATGTAGATGGATCCCGTAAATATGTTAATGGACAACCCCGAACCGGGTGGGCAGTAGTTAAGAGTAAGATGGAAGTAGTTAAATCTGGACGGTTAGACGGTAGCTTATCAGCCCAAGTAGCAGAGTTGGTCGCGTTGACTCAAGCATTGAATGAAGCAAAGAACCAGGTAGTCAATATATACACAGATAGCCGGTATGCCTTCGGGGTAGTGCATGACTACATGACAGCATGGGGACGTAGAGGGTATATAACCACAGGAGGTAACCCCATCAAACATCAGGGACGAATAGAGGCCTTGCTAGAAGCAAGCAAAAGACCTAAACAGGTGGCAGTTATCAAAATTAAGGCCCATCAGAAAGAACCAGACAAGACAAGCCCAGACTGGGACAGCCACCAGGGGAACCAGGCGGCTGATTGGGCAGCACAGGCAGCTCTAGAACAGGAGGAGATAAACGAAGTACCGGTGGGCAGCGTAGACAGCCCGGAGAACGAAATAAAGATCTGGGAAGTCCAAGACGAAGCATCAGACACGGAAAAGGAAACATGGGTAAGAAATGGAGCTGGAGTAGGATCCGATCGAGTCTGGCGAAAAGAAGGTAAAGTAGTAGCACCGGAGTGCATACAACAGACTCTGCTAGAGATACATCACGGTATTTCACATACAGGGAGAGAGGCAATGAGCTCCTTAATAAGTAAGGATTGGTGGTGGAAGGGGATGGGAAGAGACATCGCGAGGCACTGTCAGCGATGTATCACTTGTGCTCAGCATAATCCTGGCCGGCCTATTAAAATTAGAATGGGCCACCAGCCAAGACCCCGAGGTCCTTGGGAGCACATACAAATTGATTTTACGGGACCACTTCCCCAGTCCCATGGAAAAATATACTGCCTTGTGATAATTGACCAGTTCACAAGGTGGGTAGAAGCTTTCCCAACGCGGAATTGCATGGCCTTAACGGTAGCCAGAATCCTGGCCGAGGAAGTAATCCCGCGGTGGGGAGTGCCCTTGCAAATCGACTCTGACCAAGGAACGCACTTTACAGGGAGTGTAGTAAAGAATATTTGTCAGCTGATGGGGATCAAACAGAAGTTCCATATCCCTTACCACCCCCAGAGCTCGGGAATGGTTGAAAGAATGAATCGAACACTCAAAAACGCTTTAGCAAAAGCAATACAGGAATCTGGGAAAACATGGGTTGAGGTTTTACCCCTTATCCTAATGAAGTTACGAGCCACCACGAATCGTACGACAGGCCTGACCCCTTATGAACTAATGACAGGAAGGGCGATGCAATTACCAGAAGGCATCATAACAGGTGGGGCTGATGTGGGCCCCTTAAAGGACAGACTACGGCGTTATGTCTTAGAGCTTAGCACCCAACTGAAGGGGATGCGCCAAGCCATACGAGACAATCAGGAACTTCAAGATCAGGCACAGGAGAGGGTCATGACACCCTCCGTGCCGTCAGCGGGCAGCAAAGTGATGCTGAAGGTCCTGCCTGACAAGCCAGGCTTCACCCCAAAATGGAGCGGACCCTACAAAATTATAATTAGTGGTGATACCTGTGCCTGTCTGGACATAAGGGGGAAGGGAGTCTGGAAACATTGGACACAATTAAAAATATATGGAGAAAAGATGAACTAATGGGCGCTTCTTTGTGTTTCTTTTACCTACAGATCAAGCGACCCGTAAATGTCCAATTACCTTACCTGTTTGCATTCGTGCTTTGGCTTATTGCATTTGGTGTACTAACTACTGTGTTTTTATGTTTGTATGTTAATATAAGAGTGCTACCAGAAGCGGCAACGACGCGGTGATAGACAGTGCCTGCTTCCAAGTAAAAATGGGGATACCACTGTGTTTAATAGCGTTAACATGCATTGTTTCGGGAATGGAAAGGGGCTCCCGTAAGCGAAGAGAGCTCCAGGTGAATACCTTTGTATATATGTCGTATGAATACGTAAAGGAGACAGGGCAAAGTAGCTGTTGGGTGTGTAGTCATATTCCGATCCACAGTAAGGGTGGGATACCACTGCGGCCCATACCCCTGAATCTCACGGAACTAGCAGAATTTGCGCTTAATGACCAGAACAGCTATCATGACGTCACGAGGGAGGAGTTCCGAGGTGGAGGGTACCCATTGGAACAATTTAAGGGATGTTACAAACCCAAGTACAACTCTAGTAAAGATCCACCCTTCCTCGCCCTAACAAACACAACCGGGGTCGGAAGACCCGTCGGGGAAATATGTTGGACAAGGAGTGTAAGTAGAGGGGTGAAGGTGAATCTAGAGGCAGGAAATAGTAATTGCACCCAAACCTTTGTGACATATGAGGAGAGGAACACGGCATTTGAAAGCTGGTGGTTTAATACCACTGGTCTGCTAAACTTAACGAGTAACCAACCGTGGAATGGGACCCAACGGGCCACAGATAGTCAGATGGGTTTCACTATCTTTCGGGCAAACATGGATATGACGGCCTACAATGGAACATATTTTATATGCGGGCACAAGGCGTACCCATGGCTGCCCAGAGATTGGACCGGGTCATGTTACCTGGGATACGTTATGCCTTATGTATACCATCTCAAATCCCTCACGGAGCACCATTGTTATCGAACCAGGCGAGGAATTACGGAGACTGAGTGATTCTTCGCCGTCGCCTTCCCCCACTGGGAGGGTGGGTAAATTAGCACGGGAAATCATTAACAATGCCCAAATTCTTGAGAAGGTAGCCAACGACACCACAGAAGCCCTTGCAGAAATAAGCGCAGAAATGGTAGCCCTCAGGACAGTGGCCATGCAAAACAGGATGGCACTGGACTACCTGCTTGCAAAGGAAGGAGGCACTTGCGCGGTGATCGGGCAAGAGTGTTGTACTTACATCCCTGATAGTTCGGAAAACATCACCAACTTGGTAAATCACATGAAGGAAGAGATTAAGAAATTACACCGGGAACCGACACAGTCATGGCTAGAATGGTTGGGGCTAACAGAATGGGGCCCCTGGATTATGCACGTAATGGTTGTGATAGTGATGATATGTGTCGCTGTATGTTGCTTGATAACCTTGTTAAAGACATGTTGTAAGATTGCCACAACCCAGCTAATGTCAGTCAGCGCCGTACGGGAAGAGGAGCCGTTGCTCAAAGACGAAGAAAAGGAAGGATACACCGATCTCCAGCCCATGGAGGAAACGCATGACACCGTCGCCGGGGTAGCCAGCCCTCAAGAGATGAGCCAGTGGCTGTAGCGTCGACCCCGTGAAGAGGCACGGAGCAGTGGTTTCCTGGGGGCAAGAAGGTCGTGCCCCCGGACCAACAGAAGGGAGTGTTGGAGAAGAAAATTATTAAAGAAATGTCGGAGAAGAAAAACTCATCCAGTTAATGAACTTTAAATTCGCTGACACAGGACTTTTCTGCAATGGGTTGGCAGTCTGCCTTGTCAGACAACGTTGCAACATACAGGGCTCGAGATAACACTGTCACATAGACGAGGCTGATCACATCAACTGTATCCTGACGTTAATTGATTTACTATGCTTAACAATTGTATACATAAAATTGATTGGATTCTAATGACTATCACATGCTCATGTGAGCACGATGTAATCAATGATGGATGTATAAAATACTGTGCCCCAGAGTGACTTATTTGAGAGGTCGGTGACTGCACGCGGGTGCATCACTGCTCTCCCAGAGCGCTCTGAATAAAGTGTACTCCCGCATTTAACCGTGTAAATTGGTGTCTGAGTTTTATTGCTCAGTCGGGCTAAGTCGGGTAACGCGTCGACTCTCCTTCACGGTTAGTCCGCTTAAGGCTCCGATTAGCCCCTACAACAGAACCTAGACTCACGTCCACTTCCCTGCCCGCTCCCCGTAACCCTTAATTCCCTCATCAGCTAGGAAACTGTCTATCTCCGTTTTAAATTTATTTAATGTCGCAGCTTCCACAGCTCTCTGAGGTAGAAAATTCCATAGATTTACTACCCTCTGAGTGAAGAAGTTTCTCCTCATCTCAGTTTTGAAACGGCAACCCCTTATTCTAAGATTATGCCCCCTAGTTCTAGTCTCACCCATCAGTGGAAACATCCTCCCCGCCTCCACCCGATCAAGCCCCCTCACAATCTTATATGTTTCGATAAGATCGCCTCTCATTCTTCTGTATTCCAATGAGTAGAGGCCCAACCTACTCAACCTTTCCTCATAAGTCAACCCCCTCATCTCCGGAATCAACCGAGTGAACCTTCTATGAACTGCCTCGAGAGCAAGTATATCTTTTCTTAAATATGGAAACCAAAACTGTACGCAGTACTCCAGGTGTGGCCTCACCAGTACCCTGTTTAGCTGAAGCAAGACTTCCCTGCTTTTATACTCCATCCCCTTGCAATAAAAGCCAAGATTCCATTGGCCTTCCTGATCACCTGCTGTACCTGCTCGATAAGCACATGAGGGAGAAAGGAATAGAGGGATGTGCTGATGGGCTGAGATGAAGAAGAGTGGGAGGAGGCTCGTGTGGAGCATAAACACTGGCACGGACCAGTTGGGCCGAATAGGCCCATAACCAGAATGCCACCAGGGTTCCAAGGGTTAGATTATGAGGAGAGTTTACATCAACTAGGCTTGTTTTTCCTGGAATATCGAAGGTCAAGGGAATGATTTGATTGAGGTTTTTAGGATTTTGAAAGGAATTTTTAATTTTTATTCGTTTATAGGATGTGGGCGTCGCTGTCAAGGCCAGCATTTATTGCCCATCCCAGTTGCCCTTGAGAAGGTGGTGGTGAGCCGCATTCTTGAACTGCTGCAGTCCGTGTGGTGAAGGTACTCCCACAGTGCTGTCAGGGAGGGAATTCCAGGATTTTGACCCAGCGACGATGAAGGATCAGTGACATACTTCTAAGTCAGGATGGTGTGTGACTTGGAGGGGAACTTGGAGGTGGTGGTGTTCCCATGCGCATGCTGCCCTTGTCCTTCTAGGTGGAAGAGGTCGCGGGTTTGGGAGGTGCTGCCGAAGAAACCTTGGCGAGTTGCTGCAGTGCATCTTGGAGATGGTACACACTGCAGCCACGGTGCGCCGGTGGTGGAGGGAGTGAATGTTTAAGATGGTGGATGGGGTGCCAATCAAACGGGCTGCTTTGTCCTGGATGGTGTCGAACTTCTTGAGTGTTGTTGGAGCTGCAACTCATCCAGGCAAGTGGAGAGTATTCCATCACACTCCTGACTTGTGCCTTGTAGATGGTGGGAGGGCTTTGGGGAGTCAGGAGGTGAGACACTCGCCGCAGAGAGGGTTAGATAGGGAGAAGACATTTTCCGCTTGTGGGTGGAGTCTTGGACAAGGGGACATCACCATAAATTCATTCAGGAGAGACGGTAGGAAGCACTTCTTCACACAAAAGGTGGTAGAAGTGTGGCACTCTCTTCAACAAAAAGCAGTAAGATGCCAGCTCAATTAATCATTGAAAATCTGAAATCGATAAGAGTTTTTTGCTCGACAAGGGCATGAAAAGATATGGAGCCAAGGCGGGTGGATGGAGTTAGGATACAGATCAGCCATGATCTTCCTGAATGACGGAACAGGCCCTTGCCTCAGCTCATCTGCTGCTGAAACCCTCCTCCATGCCTTCATTGCCTCCAGACATGACTATTCCAACACACTCCTGGCCGGCCTCCCGCGTTCTATCCTCCGCTAACTTGAAGTCATTCAAAACTCTACAGCCCGTGTCCTCACTCACACCAAGTCCCGTTCACCCATCACTTCCTGTGCTCGCTGACCGACATTGGCTCTCAGTTAAGCGACGCCTCGATTTTAAAATTCTCATCCTTGTTTTCAAATCCCTCCATGGCCTCACTTTCCCCACCGTCCCCCCCCCCCTCCCATCTCTGTAATCTCCTCCAGCCCCTCCAACCCTCCAAGTTCTCTGTAACCTCCTCCAGCCCCTACAACCCTCCCTGTCTCTGTAACGTCCTCCAGCCCCTACAACCCTCCCTATCTCCGTAACCTCCTCCAGCCCCTACAACCCTCCCTATCTCTGTAACCTCCTCCAGCCCCTACAACACTCCCTATCTCTGTAACCTCCTCCAGCCCCTACAACCCTCCCTATCTCTGTAACCTCCTCCAATCCCTATAACCCTCCCTATCTTTGTAACCTCCTCCAGCCCCTACAACCCTCCCTATCTCTGTAACCTCCTCCAGCCCCTACAACCCTCCCTATCTCTGTAACCTCCTCCAGCCCTACAACCCTCCCTATCTCTGTAACCTCCTCCAGCCCCTACAACCCTCCCTATCTCTGTAACCTCCTCCAGCCCTACAACCCTCCCTATCTCTGTAATCTTCTCCAGCCCCAACAACCCTCCCTATCTCTGTACCCTCCTCCAGCCCCTACAACCCTCCCTATCTCTGTAATCTCCTCCAGCCCTACAACCGTCCCTATCTCTGTAACCTCCTCCAGCCCCTACAAACCTCCCTATCTCTGTAACCTCCTCCAGCCCCTACAACCCTCCCTATCTCTGTAACCTTCTCCAGCCCCTACAACACTCCCTATCTCTGTAAGCTCCTCCAGCCCTACAACCCTCCCTATCACTGTAATCTCCTCCAGCCCCTACAACCCTCCCTATCTCTGTAACCTCCTCCAGCCCTACAACCCTCCCTATCTCTGTAACCTCCTCCAGCCCCTACAACCCTCCCTATCTCTATAACCTCCTCCAGCCCCTACAACCCTCCCTATCTCTGTAATCTCCTCCAGCCCTTACAACCCTCTGAGTTCTCTGTAACCTCCTCCATTTCTGGCCTCTTGCACACTCCCCACGATTTCCATCGCTCCACCATTGGTGGCCCTGCCTTCAGCTGCCTCGGCCCCGAAGCTTTGGAATTCCCTCCCTAAACCTCTTTATAAGACGCTCTTTAACAACCTGCCTCCTTGACCAAGCTTTGGGTCACCTTGTCTTAATATCTCCTTCTGTGTCTCGGTGTCACATTTTTGTTTGATAATCGCTCCCGTGAAGCGCCTTGGGATGTTTTACTACGTTAAAGGTGCTATTTGAATGCAAATTGATGTTGTTTCATAGAAACATAGAAGATAGGAGCAGGAGTAGGCCATTCAGCCCTTCGAGCCTGCTCCGCCATTCGATGAGATCATGGCTGATCATCCAAACTCAGTACCCTGTCCCTGCCTTCTCCCCATATCCCTTGATACCTTTAGCTTTAAGAAATATGTCTAACTCATTCTTGAATATATTTAATGACTTGGCCTCAACTACCTTCTGTGGTAGAGAATTCCACAGGTTCACCACTCTCTGGGTGAAGAAATTCCCTCCTCATTTCTGTCCTAAATGGCTTACCCCTTATCCTTAGATTATGACCCCTGGTTCTGGACTCTCCGACCATCGGGAACATTCTTCCTGCATCTAGTTTGTCCAGACCTGTCAGAATTTTATATGTTTCGATGAGATCCCCTCTCATTCTTCTAAACTCCAGCGAGTATAAGCCCAATCGACCCAATCTCTCCTCATATGTCTTTCCTGCCATCCCAGGTATCAGCCTTGTGAATCTTCGCTGAACATCCCTCCATGGCAAGAACATCCTTCCTCAGATAAGGCGACCAAAACTGCACACAGTACTCAAGGTGTGGTCTCACCAAGGCCCTGTACAACTGCAGCAGGACATCCCTGTTCCTATACTCAAACCCTTTCGCTATGAAGGCCAACATACCATTTGCCTTCTTCACCGCCTGCTGCACCTGCATGCTTACCTTCAGCGACTGGTGCACAAGAACACCCAGGTCTCGTTGCACTTCCCCTTCTCCCAATCTATTGCCATTCAGATAATAGTCCAAAAATGTGTGGGTTAGGTTGATTTGGCTATGATAAATTGACCCTTAGTGTTAGGGGGGATTAAATATGTGGGGTTACGGGGGTAGGGTGGGATATGTGTACTGTGGGGATTAAAGCAGGGACAGGGTACTGGATTTGGATGATCAGCCATGATCGTATTGAATGGCGGAGCAGGCTCGACGGGCCGAATGGCCTACTCCTGCTCCTAGATTCTATGTTTCTATTCTATGTTTCTATGTTTCTGTTTTTGACACCAAAGTGGATAACCTCGCATTTATCCACGTTATATTGCATCTGCCACGCTTCTGCCCACTCACCCAACCTGTCCAAATCATCCTGGAGTTTCTCGGTATCCTCCTTGCAGCACACACGCCCACCCAGCTTTGTGTCATCTGCCAACTTGACCTCATGACGTATCAAATTCTGAGGGGGGATTGACAGGGTAGATGCTGAGAGGCTGTTTCCCCTGGTTGGAGAGTCTAGCACTAGGGGGGCATAGTCTCAGGTTAAGGGGTCGGTCATTTAGGACTGAGATGAGGAGTAATTTCTTCACGCAAAGGGTGGTGAATCTTTGGAATTCTCTGCCCCAGAGGGCTGTGGAGGCTCAGTCATTGAAGATGCTCCCTTTAATTTTTTTTGTGGGTGCATGGCCCCTTTAAGGGGCGGCGCGGCCCATTCAAAATATCGCGCATGCTCGGTTTTTCCCATATAAAAGCCAGTGGCGCAGCTTAAAGGGAACATTGGTCATTGAGTATATTCAAGACGGAGATCGAAAGATTGTTAAACTCTAAGGGAATCACGGGATATGGAGATCGGGAAAGTGGAGTTGAGGTCGAAGATCAGCCATGATCTTATTGAATGGCGGGGCAGGCTCGATGGGCCCTATGTCCTACTTCCTGCTCCTATTTCTTATGTTCTTAAGCCCCAAAGCGTCTAGCCCGCTCAGAGACGGACTTGCCCGACTTACGGAATATACTTGCGTGAACTGACGCACCTTGTTGGATGGGGAATGGGTTGCAAGTTGTCGCCGTTCTCCTGGGAGAGGTTGAGTGAAGGTTCCTCCAGCGTCAGAGCGGGATTGGAGAAGGCGAAACGCTCCCGATTGTCCATCGCCGGACCTACGAAATTCCGATCGCCATCCATTGAATCCTTCTCTCTATCCGCGCTCCCTGCCACTCCCTGTATCTGTGCTTCCTCCCCCCTCCCGCTATCTGTGTCCCCTTCTTTACTCTCTGTTTCTCTGTGACTCTCTCTGTGTTTCTCTCTCCTCCCAATTGTGTCTCGGTCTCTATCGCTGCCTCTGGTTCACGCTGTCTCGTTCGATCTCAGTCTCCACCCTGCTCTCTTTATCTCTCTCAATCTATCTCTCTCTCAGTCTCTCTGCCCCCCTCTCTCAGTCTCTGCTCCTGTCTCTCTCTGTCTCTCTGCCCCCCTCTCTCAGTCTCTGCTCCAGTCTCTCTCTGTCTCTGTCTCTGTTACTGTTTCTCTCTGTCTCTCTCTCTCTATCACTCTCTCAGTCTCTTCCCCCATCGCTCTGCCTCATCCCTTCTCCCGGATCGAAGTCAAGTCCCGCTCCGCTGATGTGTGTCGACTCCTGAATCTGAACCTTGAGCTCAACAATAAACTTTTGGCAAATAAAAAACAGAAAATGCTTGGAAACACTCAGCAGGTCAGGCACCATCTGCGGAGAGAGAAACAGAGTTAACGTTTCAGGTCGATGACCTTTCGACCGAACTGGAAAAAGTTGGAGAAGTGACAGGTTTTAAGCAAGTACAGGGGCAGGGACAGCGGGTGGAGGGAAGAGCAAAAGGGAAGGTCTGTGATAGGGTGGAGGGCAGGAGAGATTAAATGACAAAAGGGACGATGGTGCAAGACCTCACTGTCCTCGGCCTCCTACACCGTTCCAATGAAGCTCAACGTAAGCTCGAGGAGCAGCATCTCATCTTTCAACTAGGCGCTTTACAGCCTTCTGGACTCAACACTGAGCTCCACAATTTCAGATCATCACCACCGCTCCCATTTTCTCAGACAGCAGGTGCTGGGAGTGATTCTGCTGTTGCCATTGACACCTCCTCTGGACATAATAACATAAGAACATAAGAAGTAGGAGCAGGAGTAGGCCATACGACCCCTCGGGCCTGCTCCGCCATTCAATAGGATCATGGCTGATCCGAACCTAGACTCACGTCCACTTCCCTGCCCGCTCCCCATAACCCTTAATTCCCTTATCAGCTAGGAAACTGTCTATCTCCGTTTTAAATTTATTTAATGTCGCAGCTTCCACAGCTCTCTGAGGTAGCAAATTCCATCGATTTACTACCCTCTGAGTGAAGAAGTTTCTCCTCATCTCAGTTTTGAAACGGCAGCCCCTTATTCTAAGATTATGCCCCCTAGTTCTAGTCTCACCCATCAGTGGAAACATCCTCCCCGCATCCACCCGATCAAGCCCTCTCACAATCTTATATGTTTCGATAAGATCGCCTCTCATTCTTCTGTATTCCAATGAGTAGAGGCCCAACCTACTCAACCTTTCCTCATAAGTCAACCCCCTCATCTCCGGAATCAACCGAGTGAACCGTCTCTGAACTGCCTCGAGAGCAAGTATATCTTTTCTTAAATAGGGAAACCAAAACTGTACGCAGTACTCCAGGTGTGGCCTCACCAGTACCCTATATAGCTGAAGCAAGACTTCCCTGCTTTTTTCTCCATCCCCCTTGCAATAAAAGCCAAGATTCCATTGGCCTTCCTGATCACTTGCTGTACCTGCATACTAACCTTCTGTGTTTCATGCACCAGGACCCCCAGATCCCTTTGTACTGTAGCACTTTGCAGTTTCTTTCCATTTAGATAATAACTTGCTCTTTGATTTTTTCTGCCAAAGTGCATAACCTCACACTTTCCAACATTATATTCCATCTGCCAAATTTCTGCCCACTCACTTAGCCTGTCCATGTCCTTTTGCAGGTTTTTTATGTCCTCCTCACTCACTGCTTTCCCTCCCATCTTTTGTGTCTTTACTTGTCCCATTACCACCCCCTTTTGCCTCGCCCCATCATCCCCATTTGCCATTTCATCTCTCCTGCCCTCCAACCCTATCACAGACCTTCCCATTTGTTCGTTCCTCCCCTTCTCCCTTTCCCTGCCTCTGTACTTGCTTAAAACCTGCAACATCCCCAACCTGGAATCCCAGCAACTTACAGTAGAGAAGGAGGCCATTCGGCCCATACTGCCTGTGCCGGCTCTTTGGAAGAACAGTCGCGCTGAGTCCCACACTCCGGTTTTTCTCCCTAACCCTGTATGTTCCTCGCCTCAAGTACCACAGCAGACCCAATTCACGTACGGACCGGGGTCGAGCAAGGCTGTGTCATCGCACCAAAGCTCTTCTCGATCTCCCTGGCTGCAATGCTCCATCTCACCCTCCGTAAGCTCCCCGCTGGAGTGGAGCTAATCTACAGAACAAACGGGAAACTGTTCAACCTCTGTCGCCTCCAGTCCAGATCCAAGGTCGTCCCACCCTCTGTCGTCGAATTACAGTCTGCAGACGACGCACACTCGGAGGTCAAAATCCAAACCATCGTCAACACCTTCACCGAAGCGTACGAGAGCATGGGCCTGACACTAAACATCTGTAAGACAAAGGTCCTCTACCAACCTGCCCCCGCCACAGAGTACTGCCCCCCCAATTATCAAAATCCACGACAAGGCCACTTTCTACACCTCGGGAGCCTACTGTTAACAAGGGCAGACGTCGATGACGAAGTCCAACACCACCTTCAGTGTGCCAGTGCAGCCTTCGGTCGCCTGAGGAAGAGAGTGTTTGAAGACCAGGACCTCAAACCCGGCACCAAGCTCATGGTCTACAGAGCAGTAGCGATACCCACCCTCCTGTATGCCTCAGAGACATGGACCATGTACAGCAGGCACCTCAAAGCACTGGAGATGTACCACCAACGCTGCCTCCGCAAGATCCTGCAAATCCATCGTTCTCGCTCAGGCCAACATCCCCAGCATCGAAGCTTTGACCACGCTCGATCAGCTCCGCTGGACGGGTCATATCGTCTGCATGCTCGATACTAGACTCTCAAAACAAGCGCTCTACTCAGAGCTCCGACACGGCAAGAGAGCCCCAGGTGGGCAGAGGAAACACTTCAAGGACACCCTCAAAGCCTCCTTGAAAAAGTGCAACATCCCCCACCAACACCTGGGAATCCCTGGCCCAAGACCGCACAAAGTGGAGGAGAAGCATCCGGGAAGGCGCCGAACACCTCAAGCCTCTTCACCGGGAGCAAGCGGAAGCCAAGCGCAAGTCAACCCAAGCACCCCACCCACCCGCCCCTTCAACCACCGTCTGCCCCACCTGTGACAGAGACTGTAGGCCCCGCATTGGACTCATCAGTCACCTGAGAACTCATTTTTAGTGTGGAAGCAAGTCATCCTCGGTTCCGAGGGACTGCCTAAGAAGAAGAAGAACTCTGTTTTAAAGTTACAGATGGAATCAGCTTCCAGCACCTTCTCAGGTCGAGCGTTCCCGATCCCGACAACTCTCTGAGTAAAAACATTTCTCCTCATCTCCCCTCGAGATCTTTTGTCAACGATTTTGAATTATACTCGCTGGAGTTTAGAAGAATGGGAGGGGATCTCATTGAAACTTATAAAATTCTAACAGGACTAGACAGACTAGATGCAGGAAGGATGTTCCCGATGGCGGGGGAGTCCAGAACCAGAGGTCACAGTCTAAGGATAAGGGGTAAGCCATTTAGGACTGAGATGAGGAGGAATTTCTTCACCCAGAGAGTGGTGAACCTGTGGAATTCTCTACCACAGAAGGCAGTTGAGGCCAATTCATTAAATATATTCAAGAAGGAGTTAGATATATTTCTTAAGGCTAAAGGGATCAAGGGATATGGGTAGAAAGCAGGGACAGGGTACTGAATTTGGATGATCAGCCATGATCTCATTGAATGGCGGAGCAGGCTCGAGGGGCCGAATGGCCTACTCCTGCTCCTATCTTCTATGTTTCTATGTTTCTATGAATCGATGATCTGTGGTTATTGACCCACTCGCCAGAGAGAAGAATTTTTCTCCATCTACTCTCATCAAAACCCCCTCATCATCTTTAAACCTCCATTAGGTCACCTCTTAACCTTCTCTGTTCCAAGGAGAACAGTCCTAACTTTTCCAACCTCTCCTCCTAACTGAAGTCCCTCATCCCTGGTAACATCCTGGAATCACCTGCATCGGCTTCTCTTCCCGCTCCCGCATCGTTACCTCTGGTGTCCCCCAAGGATCTATCCTTGGTCCCTTCCTATTTCTCAGCTACACGTTGCCCCTTGGCGACATCATCCGAAAACACAGCGTCAGTTTCCACATGTACGCTGACGACACCCAGCTCTACCTCACTACCACTTCTCTCGACACCCTCCACGGTCTCTAAATTGTCAGACTGCTTGTCCGACATCCAGTACTGGATGAGCAGAAATGTTCCCCAATTAAATATTGGCAAGACCGAAGCCATTGTCTTTGGTCCCTGTCACTAACTCCGTTCCCTAGCCACTGACTCCATCCCTCTCCCTGACATTTGTCTGAGGCTGAACCACACTGTTCACAACCTTGGTGTCATATTTGACCCTGAAATGAGCTTCTGACCACATATCCGCAGCATAACTAAGACCGCCTACTTCCACCTCCGTAACATCGCCCGTCTCCGCCCCTGCCTCAGCTCATCCGCTGCTGAAACCCTCATCCATGCCTTTGTTACCTCTAGACTTGACTATTCCAACGCACTCCTGGCTGGCCTCCCACATTCCACCCTAAGCAAACTTGAGGTCATCCAAAACTCGGCTGCCCGTGTCCTAACCCGCACCAAGTCCCGTTCGGCCATCATCCCTGTGCTCGCTGACCTACATTGGCTCCCGGTTAAGCAGCGCCTCACTTTCAAAATTCTCATCCTTGTTTCCAAATCCCTCCATGGCCTCGCCCCTCCCTATCTCTGTAATCTCCTTCAGCCCCACAACACCCCCAGAGATACCTGCGCTCCTCTAATTCAACCCTCTTGAGCACCCCTGATTAGAATCGCTCAACCATTGGTGGCCGTGCCTTCTGTTGCCTGGGCCCTAAGCTCTAGAATTCCCTCCCTAAACCTCTCTGCCTTGCTACCTCTCACTCCTCCTTTAAGACGCTCCTTAAAACCTACCTCTTTGACCAAGCTTTTGGTCACCTGCCCTAATTTCTCCTTATTTGGCCCGGTGTCTTAAAATACTCCTGTGCAGCATCTTGGAATGCTTTACTACGTTAAAGGCGTTATATAAATACAAGTTGTTGTTGGTAAATCTCCTCTGCATCCTCTAAGGCCTTGACATCTTTCCTGAAGTGGGGTGCTTGTCGACCTGAAACATTAACCTTGTTTCTCTCTCCACAGATGCTGCTTGACCTGCTGAGTATTTCCAGCATTTTCTGTTCTTATTTCAGATTTCCAGCATCCGCAGTATTTTGCTTTTGAATTAATCCTTGGGAAGAGTTCAGGAACAGCAGTCTCTGGTACTCTTGCGAATGTCATTGAGGAATGGACACATTGAATCGTAGACGAGCACAGAGGGAGGCCATGAAGTGATAATTACAAGTCCTAGCCCTTTCGGACTACCCCAGATCAGGCGTATTCCCCAGACGTTTACCTTCAACTAAAGTTAGCGGTAGCCAGATCCTATAAGACGCTTAATTGGGTCTAAAGGTCAGACTACCTCTCCCTAAAGGAAAGAAATGGTCTAAAGATGTTACCATCCTCTAGATAGTACTTTTAATAAGTTTAACTAGACTGTAACCTTCCGGATATTATGAGGATCCGGAATACACCCCCAGAATTCTGCAACTCCTTTGAGTGTACAGAATTTGTGTTCGCAAGATGATACAGAAATACTCTTTGAGACTATTCTAAAAATATATAGATTTATTACAGAACCGACATTCAGTGAACATTTATTATGGCAATCGCAACTTTAATCGTTCAAAATACAAATAGCTTACATTATCTTATTCTCAGATCTTTATTCTCAAATCTGAACTTCGTTACATTTCCTCACTTCTACTTATTTCTCAATCCAGAATATCCACCAAAATCAAATACCTTGATTACCCGAGACTCAAAGGTTGTAAACTTACAGAGAATGTCTGTAAAGTTGAGAAACGCTTGTCTTCCCAGCGACTTCTGACTTTCCATCTGAAAAACTCTCATTTTTATATCTTTTCTAAGGTGGTTTATCCTTTGAAGTTTTCCTGATGATGTAAGCTTAATTGTATCAATATGAAAAGTCGCACAACACCAGGTTATAGTCCAACAGCTTTATTTGAAATCACAAGCTTTCGGAGCGCTGTTCCTTCATCAGGTGAAGTGAAGAGATGCATATAGGCACAGCATATATAGTCAGAGAACATTCTCTGACTATATATGCTGTGCCTATATGCATCTCTTCACTTCACCTGATGAAGGAGCAGCGCTCCAAAAGCTTGTGATTTCAAATAAAGCTGTTGGACTATAACCTGGTGTTGTGCGACTTCTCACATTTGTCCACCCCAGTCCAACACCGGCATCTCCGCATAATTGTATCAAGTCATTCTTTGCTGACTTTGTTCTATTCTTTATTGACATCTCTGTTGAATGCTTTCTGTCTTTACTGTCAATTTAGACATTGCATGCATAATTATGTTTCTACCTCAGATGTTTCAAAAACCATCATAAACACAATGACAGCAATGGTTTCTGTTTGATGCAATTCTTATCGAAGTCTTTCTATTGAATTTCTAATACTACTTTAACTGGTTATTATCAGATGTTGTGTCTCCGTGGTATTCCAAGTTCAATACAAGAACAATGTGATTGCTTGGTGTATCCATTGAAGTAATATTTTCAAAGTTGTCTTGTTTGTGTACTTTTTACAACTTGTAAATTAAAACCACTTCTCTAGTATCTTCATGCATTTCTAATTTACTTCAATTGGTTTTTATCAGACCTTGGGACTCCATCTTTCAAGCTTAACATTAAAACTATTTGTTCAGCAGGCGTTTCTTTTACTTGATGTCATTTCTTCAAAGCCTTCTGTAGGTATCATATTTACAATATGTAAATTGAAAACACTTTAACTCAGTGTTTACTTGTTTTCTAGCTATCTCAATTGGTTGCATATTTAATCGTGTTTCCTGTCTTTAAGTTTAACATAAAAACTATTTTACGACAGGTATTTCTGACTTGATGTCATTTTTTCCAAAGGCACTTGGTTTTTTTAATGTTCTGTGCACCTGTTCGACATGTTAGATTATAACACTTTACTTGGGTCATTCCATTGTTTTGATTCCAATGTCCAGACGCTCTGGAAGCAAACCTTTGCTTTATCAATAGGGCTTGTTTCTTGGTCAATAACCCATTCCCATGTCAAAGCCTGTGGTGTTTTACAACTTTGTGTTAACAAACCATCTGATCTCAGAAGCCTGTATTCTGCCTGCAGCCTGTGTCGCTGAGGCTTTCAGAATTTTTAAACCCAGTGTGTCATTTATTAATAATTTCAGATATCTGTTCTTAGTATCGTGCATTTTTCTGAATCCTGGCTATTCCTTCACAGCCATTCGCCCCATTGAGTCTGCGCCGGCTCTTTCGAAGAGCAGTCCAGTCAGTCTCACTCCCCTGCTCTTTCCCCATGTCCTTGCAGTTTTCACTCCCTCAAGTATTGATCCAATTCCCTTTGAAGGCTGCTATTGAATCTGTTTCCACCACCCGATCAGGCAGTGCATTCCAAATCCGAACCATTCGTTGCGGAAAAAGAGTTTTTAGAGTCATAGGGGGAAAAATTAGGTCGCGCCCCATTTGGGGCGCAAATATCGTCTGGACGCAAATATTAGCGCCTGGCGCTAATTATCGGCACTGACGGGAAACTTCACTTTTACCGCCCCTGGAGGTGAGTGGAGCGCTAAATCAGGTGCTGCACACCTGTCTTAAGGCGCAAAGGCCAAGGAGTGAGGCGCTAACTCAGAGCGCTGGCGAAGCTCATGTAATGTCAGTCAGCAATGGAACACACACACAATGGCACGGGCCAGTTCTTAAAGGGGATGGTTAATCTTGCTTTCCATCCACATCCTGTTCATTGCAGCCTTGAATCTCGGCCTGGAGAGACTTGCACATCAAATGTGCTGGAAAGAACAATGGAGAGTACCAGGCAAAGAGCTCAGAGTGCAGCTCCCACAGTCTCTGCTAAATCGATACAAGGAATGGCAAATCAAAATGAACCTGCAAAGTGCTGCTCAGTACCCAAAACTCCTTCACACAACGTTGAATCTCTCCAGAAGTCTCTCCCTCTCTCTCTCAGAATGCGTAGTTCAAAAATGCCACCAACAATAAAAGACAGGAAGAGGCCCCCTTTAAATAGCGCCACCCCCAGCCCCACAGCGATTGATAGCGTTCCAGTCTTCTGGTCGTTGGATGCGCCAGGCGGTAAGGCAGGGGGCGCCACTCAATTTCCGCTCCGGGGCGCCACAAGGGCGTTGCACCATGGAATGACGTCACAATCTGCGCGCGCAGGTGGTCGCAGCGGTAAAGTTTAGCGCCGCCGCACAATCTCTAGTTAAGTTCCCGAGCGGCGCAAACATCGCTGCGCCCGGGCGTTAGCGGCTTTGCGCCCCATTAGCGCCCTCTTAAGGCGCTAACGGGAGGCGCAACCAACTGAATTTTTACCCCATAGAGTTATACAGCACAGAAAGAGGCCCTTCAGCCCATCGTGTCCGCACCGGCCATCAAGCCCTGTCTATTCTAATCCCATTTTCCAGCTCTTGGTCCGTAGCCTTGTATGACACACACTCCCCGGGGGCCCCCTGTAAATACTGGCACACACTCCCCGGGGACACCCTGTAAATACTGACACCCTCCCCGGGGACGCCCTGTAAATACTGACACACACTCCCCGGGGACCCCCTGTAAATACTGACACACACTCTCCGGGGACACCCTGTAAATACTGACACCCTCCCCGGGGATGCCCTGTAAATACTGACACACACTCCCCGGGGACACCCTGTAAAAACTGACACACTCCCGGGGACTCCTGATAGAAACTGACGCACTCTCCCGGGGACCACCTGTAAATGACGACACACTCTCCTGGGACCCCCTGTAAATCCTGACACACTACCATAATACATAGATACATAGATACATAGAAGATAGGAGCAGGAGTAGGCCATCCGGCCCTTCGAGCCTGCTCCGCCATTTAATGAGATCATGGCTGATCCTTCAATTCAGTATCCCGTCCCCGCCTTCTCTCCGTAACCCTTAACCCCTTTTGCCTGTAGAAATATATCTAATTCCCTCTTAAATATATTTAATGAGCTGGCGTACACTGCCCTCTGTGGCAATGAGTTCCACAGGTTCACCACTCTCTGAGTGAAGAAATTCCCCCTCATTTCTGTCCTAAATGGTTTAGCCCTTATCCTTAAATTATGTCCTCTAGTTCTGTTCTCACCCGCCAAGGGAAACATTCCTTCTGCATCTAATCTGTCTAGACCTGTCAGAATTTTATACACTTCTATGAGGTCCCCTCTCAATCTTCTAAACTCCAGTGTGTACATCCCTAAACTACATAGTCTCTCCTCATAGGTCAATCCCGCCATTCCTGGTATCAGCCTGGTGAATCGCCGCTGCACCCCCTCCATGGCAAGAACATCTTTCCTCAGATGAGGCGACCAAAACTGTACACAGTACTCGAGGTGTGGTCTCACCAGTGCCCTGTACAGCTGCAGCAAGGTATCCCTGTTCCTGTATTCCAACCCTTTTGCTATGAAGGCCAGCATACCGTTTGCCTTCTTGACCGCCTGTTGCACCTGCATGCTCGCCTTCAGTGACTGGTGTACAAGAACACCCAGGTCTCTCTGTACTTCCCCCTCTCCCAATTTATTGCCATTTAAATAATAATTTGCCCTCCCGTTCCTGCACCCAAGGTGGATAACTTCGCACTTGTCCACATTATAGTGCATCTGCCATTTATCCGCCCAATCACCCAGTCTGTCCAAATCGCTCTGGAGCTTCCTGGTCTCCTCCTCTGAGCCCACCCCCCCTCCTAGTTTAGTGTCGTCTGCAAATTTGGAAATGCTGCATTCGACTCCCTGATCCAGGTCATTAATATAAATTGTGAACAGCTGGGGACCCAGGACAGATCCCTGTGGTACCCCACTTGTTACTGCCTGCCATTCAGAAAATGAGCCGTTTATTCCAACTCTCTGTTTTCTATCTGACAGCCAGTTCTCTATCCACGTCAATACTTTCCCCTTTATCCCATGAGCTTCAATTTTCCATGCTAATCTTTTATGTGGGACCTTATCGAAGGCCTTTTGGAAGTCCAGGTACACCACATCTACTGGCTCTCCCCCATCTATTTTACCAGTTACTCCCTCAAAAAATTCCAATAGATTAGTCAAGCACGATTTACCCTTTGTAAATCCATGTTGACTCTGTCCTATCCTGTCCCCATTTGCTAAGTGCTCGGCTATTTCATCCTTAATGATGGACTCCAGCATTTTGCCCACAACTGATGTAAGGCTTACAGGTCTGTAATTACCTGCTTTTTCCCTACCCCCCTTTTTGAATAGTGGGGTAACGTTAGCTACCCTCCAATCCATGGGCACTGTTCCCGAGTCTAATGAATTCTGAAAAATCATGCTTAGTGCATCCGCTATCTCTAGGGCCACCTCCTTCAGTACCCTAGGATGCATGTTATCAGGCCCTGGGGATTTGTCCGCCTTCAATCCCTTTAGCTTCCTTAACACCATATCCTTAGAGATATTGATTTGCGTCAGTTCCTCCTTTGCCAATGTCCCTATTTTTCCCGATATCCCAGGGAGGTTTTTTGTGTCTTCCTTCGTAAAGACTGACCCAAAGTATGCATTTAGTTGGTCTGCCATTTCCTTATTTCCCATTATATATTCCCCCGTATCTGACTGCAATGGACCAACTTTGGTTTTCACCAGTCTTTTCCTCTTGATATACTTATAAAAGCTTTTGGAGTTAGTTTTTATATTTTCCGCCAGCTTGCTTTCGTAAGCTATTTTGCCCTTCTTAATGAAGCAGTCCATGCCCGCATGCAGCAAGACCTGGACAACATTCAGCCTTGGGCTGATAAGTGGGAAGTAACATTGGCGCCACACAAGTGCCAGGCAATGACTATCTCCAACAAAAGTGAGAAGTCGCACAACACCAGGTGAAAGTCCAACAGCTTTATTTGAAATCACAAGCTTTCGGAGCGCTGCTCCTTCGTCAGGTGAAGTGAAGAGATGCATATAGGCACAGCATATATAGTCAGAGAACACTGCCAGATGATTACAGTTAATCTTTCCAACTGCCCTTTATCACACCTCGGCAGAGAGATAATCACAGCACCTGACGAAGGAGCAGCGCTCCGAAAGCTTGTGATTTCAAATAAAGCTGTTGGACTATAACCTGGTGTTGTGCGACTTTTCACTTTTGTCCACCCCAGTCCAACACCGGCATCTCCACATCATATCTCCAACAAGAGAGATTCCAGCCAGACCCCTTGAAGTTCAACAGGATTACCATCGCTGAATCCCTCACTATCAACATCCTGGGGGTCACCATTGACCAGAAACTTAACCTGACCACCCACATAAATACTGTGGCTACAAGAGACATCAGAGGCTGGGAAATCAGCAGTGAGTGTCTCACCTCCTGACTCCCCAAAGCCTTTTCACCATCTACAAGGCACAAGTCAGGAGTGTGATGGAATACTCTCCACTTGCCTGGATGTGTGCTGTTCCAACAACACACAAGAAGCTCGACACCATTCAGAAAAAAGCAGCCCGCTTAATTGGCACCCCATCCACCACGTAAACATTCACTCCCTCCACCACTGGCGCACCATGGCTGCAGTGTGTCCCATCTACAAGATGCACTGCAGCAACTAGCCAAGGCTTCTTCGACAGCACCTCCCAAACCCGCGACATCTTCCACCTAGAAGGACAAGGGCAGCAGGCACATGGGAACACCACCACCTCCAAGTTACCCTCCAAGTCACACACCATCCTGAAATATAACGCCGAATCTTCATCGTCGCTGGGTCAAAATCCTGGAACTCCCTCCCAAACAGCACCTTCACCACGCGGACTGCAGCGGTTCAAGAAAGCAGGTCACCACCAGCTTCTCAAGGGCAATTAGGGATGGGCAATAAATGCTAGCGTTGCCAGCGACGCCCACATCCCACGAACGAAACAAAAACCCATGGATCGCTGCATTGTTGGAGGGGCGGTACTGAGGGAGCACTGCACTGTCGGAGGGGCAGTACTGAGGGAGCACTGCACTGTCGGAGGGGCGGTACTGAGGGGGCGCTGCACTGTCGGAGGGGCAGTACTGAGGGAGCGCTGCACTGTCGGAGGGGCAGTACTGAGGGAGCACTGCACTGTCGGAGGGGCGGTACTGAGGGAGCGCTGCACTGTCGAAGGGGCAGTACTGAGGGAGCGCTACACTGTCGGAGGGGCAGTACTGAGGGGGCGCTGCACTGTCGGAGGGGCAGTACTGAGGGAGCGCTGCACTGTCGGATGGGCAATACTGAGGGAGCACTGCACTGTCGGAGGGGCGGTACTGAGGGAGCGCTGCACTGTTGGAGGGGCAGTACTGCTGGAGCGCTGCACTGTCGGAGGGGCAGTACTGAGTGAGTGCTGCACTGTCGGAGGAGCGGTACTGAGGGAGCGCTGCACTGTCAGACGGGCGGTACTGAGTGACTGCTGCACTGTCGGAGGAGCGGTACTGAGGGAGCGCTGCATTGTCGGAGGGGCAGTACTGAGGGGGCGCTGCACTGTCGGAGGGGCAGTACTGAGGGAGCGCTGCACTGTCGGATGGGCAATACTGAGGGAGCGCTGCACTGTCGGAGGGGCAGTACTGATGGAGCGCTGCACTGTCGGACGGGCAGTACTGAGCGAGTGCTGCACTGTCGGAGGAGCAGTACTGAGGGAGCGCAGCACTGTCGGACGGGCAGTACTAAGGGATGGCGCACTGTCGGAGGGGCAGTACTGAGTGAGTGCTGCACTGTCGGAGGAGCGGTACTGAGGGAGCGCTGCACTGTCGGAGGGGCGGTACTGAGCGAGCGCTGCAGTGTCGGAGGAGCGGTATTGAGGGAGCGCCGCACTGTCGGACGGGCAGTACTAAGGGATGGCGCACTGTCGGAGGGGCAGTACTGAGTGAGTGCTGCACTGTCGGAGGAGCGGTACTGAGGGAGCGCTGCACTGTCGGACGGGCGGTACTGAGTGAGTGCTGCACTGTCGGAGGAGCGGTACTGAGGGAGCGCTGCACTGTCAGAGGGGCAGTACTGAGGGGGCGCTGCACTGTCGGAGGGGCAGTACTGAGGGAGCGTTGCACTGTCGGATGGGCAATACTGAGGGAGCACTGCACTGTCGGAGGGGCAGTACTGATGGAGCGCTGCACTGTCAGAGGGGCAGTACTGAGTGAGTGCTGCACTGTCGGAGGAGCGGTACTGAGGGAGCGCAGCACTGTCGGACGGGCGGTACTGAGGGAGCGCTGCACTGTCGGAGGGGCGGTACTGAGTGAGTGCTGCACTGTCGGAGGAGCGGTACTGAGGGAGCGCTGCACTGTCGGAGGGGCGGTACTGAGCGAGCGCTGCACTGTCGGAGGGGCAGTACTGAGGGAGCGCCGCACTGTCGGAGGAGCGGTATTGAGGGAGCGCCGCACTGTCGGACGGGCAGTACTGAGGGAGCGCCGCACTGTCGGAGGGGCGGTACTGAGGGAGCGCTGCACTGTCGGAGGGGCGGTACTGAGGGAGCGCTGCACTGTCGGAGGGGCGGTACTGAGGGAGCGCTGCACTGTTGGAGGGGCAGTACTGAGGGAGCGCCGCACTGTCGGAGGGGCAGTACTGATGGAGCGCTGCAATGTCAGAGGGGCGGTACTGAGGGAGAGCAGCACTGTCGGAGGGGCAGTACTGATGGAGCGCTGCACTGTCGGAGGGGCAGTACTGAGTGAGTGCTGCACTGTCGGAGGAGCGGTACTGAGGGAGCGCTGCACTGTCGGACGGGCAGTACTGAGGGAGCGCCGCACTGTCGGAGGGGCGGTACTGAGTGAGTGCTGCACTGTCGGAGGGGTGGTACTGAGGGAGCGCTGCACTGTCGGAGGGGCGGTACTGAGCGAGCGCTGCACTGTCGGAGGGGCAGTACTGAGGGAGCGCCGCACTGTCGGAGGAGCGGCACTGAGGGAGCGCAGCACTGTCGGACGGGCGGTACTGAGGGTGCGCTGCACTGTCGGAGGAGCGGTACTGAGTGAGTGCTGCACTGTCGGAGGAGCGGTACTGAGGGAGCGCTGCACTGTCGGAGGGGCGGTACTGAGCGAGCGCTGCACTGTCGGAGGGGCTGTACTGAGGGAGCGCCGCACTGTCGGAGGAGCGGTATTGAGGGAGCGCCGCACTGTCGGACGGGCAGTACTGAGGGAGCGCTGCACTGTTGGAGGGGCAGTACTGAGGGAGCGCCGCACTGTCGGAGGGGCAGTACTGATGGAGCGCTGCAATGTCAGAGGGGCGGTACTGAGGGAGAGCAGCACTGTCGGAGGGGCAGTACTGATGGAGCGCTGCACTGTCGGAGGGGCAGTACTGAGTGAGTGCTGCACTGTCGGAGGAGCAGTATTGAGGGAGCGCCGCACTGTCGGACGGGCAGTACTGAGGGAGCGCCGCACTGTCGGAGGGGCGGTACTGAGTGAGTGCTGCACTGTCGGAGGGGTGGTACTGAGGGAGCGCTGCACTGTCGGAGGGGCGGTACTGAGCGAGCGCTGCACTGTCGGAGGGGCAGTACTGAGGGAGCGCCGCACTGTCGGAGGAGCGGTATTGAGGGAGCGCCGCACTGTCGGACGGGCAGTACTGAGGGAGCGCCGCACTGTCAGAGGAGCGGTACTGAGGGAGCGCTGCACTGTCGGAGGGGCGGTACTGAGGGAGCGCTGCACTGTCGGAGGGGCGGTACTGAGGGAGCGCTGCACTGTTGGAGGGGCAGTACTGAGGGAGCGCCGCACTGGCGGAGGGGCAGTACTGATGGAGCGCTGCAATGTCAGAGGGGCGGTACTGAGGGAGAGCAGCACTGTCGGAGGGGCAGTACTGATGGAGCGCTGCACTGTCGGAGGGGCAGTACTGAGTGAGTGCTGCACTGTCGGAGGAGCGGTACTGAGGGAGCGCTGCACTGTCGGACGGGCAGTACTGAGGGAGCGCCGCACTGTCGGAGGGGTGGTACTGAGGGAGCGCTGCACTGTCGGAGGGGCGGTACTGAGGGAGCGCTGCACTGTCGGAGGGGCATACTGTGGGAGCGTTGCACTGTCGGAGGGGCAGTACTGAAGAAGCGCTGTACTGTCGGAGCGGCAGTACTGAGGGAGCACTGTACTGTTGAAGGGGAAATACTGAGGGAGCGCCGCACTGTCGGAGGGGCCATCTTTCGGATGAAACGTTAAACTGAGGCCCTCACAGGTGGATGTAAAAGATCCCACAACCACTATTGGAAGAAGAGCAGTGGGTGGGGGGCGGGGGGTGTTCTCCCCAGTGTTCTGGGGCCCAATATTCATCCGTCAACCAACATTATCTGGGCAATTTATCACGTTGCTGTTTGTGGGAGCTTGCTGTGCGCAAAATGGGCGGCGGTGTTTCCCTGCATTATAACAGTGTCCGCACTTCAAAAGAATAGCACTTCATTGGCTGTGAAGCACTTTGGGACGTCCTGAGGTGGTGGAAGGCGCTGTCGCAATGGGAGTCGAGGAACAGGAATACATGGGCCAACATGAAAAGTGTAAACTCGCTGACACTGGGAACCGAACACTCAGCACTCGGGCACAACCCTCCCAGTTTCGGCTCAGTTTGCTGGGAGGTGCTACCTGCTGCTCCCATATCGTGTGACATTTGTAAGCAGTGCGTGACTGATCCTGCAACAGCTCAATTAGCTCTGGCTTTCATCCCAGGGGAATGGTCCTCAACCGGTTTGATAGTCAACCGTTTGTTTGTCTCAATAATGCATACCTGCAGGGCTTCAGACACACCTGACCCGAGTCGCTGAGTCACGCACACAAACAATAGCAGGAAAGGCCCAGGCTCCATCCCCCGGCCTGTGGTGAGTCAGTTGAAAGGGGACTGCTGGGCCCTTCCTGCTCTGTCTGGGGCTCAATGCCACTGGGTGTGAGATCAGCTAAAAGGGGTCCCTAAGGGAGAGACTCCCTCTTTAAACGGGGTCCCTGATGGAGAGACTCCCTCTTTAAAAGGGGTCCCTGACGGAGAGACTCCCTCTTTAAAAGGGGTCCCTGACGGAGAGACTCCCTCTTTAAAAGGGGTCCCTGACGTAGAGACTCCCTCTTTAAAAGGAGTCAATGACAGGGGGACTCCCTCTTTGAAAGGGGTCCCTGACGGAGAGACTCCCTCTTTAAAAGGGGTCCCTGACGGAGAGACTCCCTCTTTAAACAGGGTCCCTGACGGAGAGACTCCCTCTTTAAAAGGGATCCCTGACGGAGAGACTCCCTCTTTAAACAGTGTCCCTGAGGGAGAGACTCCCTCTTTAAAAGGGTTGCTGAGGGAAAGACTCCCTCTTTAAAAGGGGTCTTGAGGGAGAGACTCCCTCTTTCAAAGGGGTCCCTGAGGGAGAGACTCCCTCTTTAAATGGGGTCCCTGATGGAGAGACTCCCTCTTTAAAAGGGGTTCCCTGACGGAGAGACTCCCTCTTTAAAAGGGGTCCCTGATGGAGAGACTCCCTCTTTAAATGGGGTCCCTGATGGAGAGACTCCCTCTTTAAAAGGGGTTCCCTGACGGAGAGACTCCCACTTTAAAAGGGGTCCCTGACGGAGAGACTCCCTCTATAAAAGCAGATTGCTGTTGCAGTGATGCATTGAAAGCGTAGCAAGCTGGGGAGATCACTGAGAGAAGCTGTCAGGCACAGTGGGTACTGGGGGATCCCCTGCTTTCTGGCCCTCCTTCGCCACTGTCAGCCGTGGCTCAGTGGGTAACTCTCTCGCCTCCGATTCAGAATGTTGTGGGTTCAAGTCCCACTCCAGAGACTTGAGCACAAAAATCTAGGCTGACACTGTAGTGCAGTGCTGAGGGTGTGCTGCACTGTCGGAGGGGCAGTACTGAGGGAGCGCTGCACTGTCGGAGGGGCAGTACTGAGGGAGCGCTGCACTGTCAGAGGGGCATTAATGAGGGAGGGCTGCACTGTCGGAGGGGCAGTACTGAGGGAGAGCTGCACTGTCGGAGGGGCAGTACTGAGGGAGTGCTGAACTGTCGGAGGGGCAGTACTGAGGGAGTGCTGAACTGTCGGAGGGGCAGAACTGAGGGAGCGCTGCACTGTCGGAGGGGCAGTACTGAGGGAGCGCTACACTGTCGGAGGGGCAGTACTGAGGAAGAGCTGCACTGTCGGAGGGGCAGTACTGAGGGAGCACTGCACTGTCGGAGGGTCAGTACTGAGGGAGCGCTACACTGTCGGAGGGGCAGTACTGAGGAAGAGCTGCACTGTCGGAGGGGCAGTACTGAGGGAGCGCTGCACTGTCGGAGGGGCAGTACTGAGGGAGCATCACACTGTAGGAGGGGCAGTACTGAGGGAGTGCCGCACTGTCGGAGGGCAGTACTGAGGGAGCGCTGCACTGTCAGAGGGGCAGTACTGAGGGAGCGCTGCACTGTCGGAGGGGCATTAATGAGGGAGCCCTGCACTGTCGGAGGGGCAGTACTGAGGGAGCGCTGCACTGTTGGAGGGGCAGTACTAATGGTACGGATGGAGTATGAAAAGAAGACGTCAAGAACACTCATTCATTTTAAAACAGGTAAGGGATTTATTGCTTAACAGGATAAAATGGAGTACAAACCGCAGGGAAGTAAAGCTTTCAATAAAAACAGTGTTAGCGTGGGGAGGACCTACGGTTCCCCGCTCCCCTTCAATAGAGAGGCTCGATAGACAGCCTGTCATTCATGTACAGGTCTGGATCAGTCAGGTCTGCCTAGTTTACTTGGAGAAGCTCTAGGAATCGCAGTGTGATCACACTCAGCACTCCTATAAACGGCGGGCATCTTTACGTACTTGTCAGTGAATCCAGGTATACTAAACGCTGTCCTATTGGGTAGCAAACTGTACAGATAGCTCTGAGAGAGAGAAAGCGACTGAGAGACCCAAGGCAGTGTACAGATATCTCCCTGAGAGAGAGGGGACTGAGAGACACCAGTCAGTGTACAGATATCTCCCTGAGGGAGAGGGGACTGAGAGACATCAGGCAGTGTAGAGATATCTCCCCAAGAGAGGGAAGGGGTCTGAGAGACACAAGGCAGTGTACAGATATCGCCTTGAGGGAGAGGGGATGGAGAGACACCAGTCAGTGTACAGATATCTCCCTGAGGGAGAGGGGACTGAGAGACACCAGTCAGTGTACAGATATCTCCCTGAGAGAGAGGGGATTGAGAGACACCAGTCAGTGTACAGATATCTCCCTGAGAGGGGACTGAGAGACACCAGTCAGTGTACAGATATCTCCCTGAGAGAGAGGGGACTGAGAGACACCAGTCAGTGTACAGATACCTCCCTGCGAGAGAGGGACTGAGAGACACCAGTCAGTGTACAGATACCTCCCTGAGAGAGAGGGACTGAGAGACACAAGTCAGTGTACAGATATCTCCCTGAGAGAGAGGGGACTGAGAGACACCAGTCAGTGTACAGGTATCTCCCTGAGAGGGAGTGGGACTGAGACACCAGTCAGTGTACAGATACCTCCCTGAGAGAGAGGGGACTGAGAGACACCAGTCAATGTACAGATATCTCCCTGAGAGAGAGGGGACTGAGAGACACCAGTCAGTGTACAGATATCTCCCTGAGAGGAACTGAGAGACACCAGTCAGTGTACAGATATCTCCCTGAGAGAGAGGGGACTGAGAGACACCAGTCAGTGTGCGTGCAATTCTTTCATAACATTCAGCAAGTGGTTCAAATTCAGATTAAAACGTTTCCTGTGGACACCTAGCCTTCGAACCCCAGTTTCGGCCCCTGTCCTCTATAATTTCACGCACTCACCCCAATCCCCCTCGACTCGAGGTCCATAAAGCGGGTGTTCCGTGATGAGGAGGACTCTCTTGGGGAAGGGGAGCCCCAATCTCCCCCCCCCCCCCCCGCTCCCCTCCCTCCCTTCTTCCTCCTGCTTGAGGTCTGTGATCTCCCCCGACCCTCCGATCTCCACCACCCGCCCCCCCGGCCCCCCCCCCCCCACTCCCTCCCCTACTTGAGGTCCATGAAGCGGATGTCCATGATGAGCAGGATGGACTTGGGGAGGGGCCGGGGGGCAGGCGAGAGGACGGTGAAGACCTGCCGCTCCACGTCCACGCTGGTCACCACGATGAAGCCGGCCACGCTGGTCTCGATCAGGTTCTCCTCGGGCCCCTCGGCCGTGCTGACGCTCAGCAGGTGGTGCACCAGGTCCCGGCCCGGCAGCACGGGCACCAGCTTGAGTTGGTTGTCCTCCTGCGACATGCCCAGGGGCAGGCAGGAGTCGGGGATGGTGGGGGCGCCCACCTTGAAGATCTTCACGTCGCTGAAGCGCACGTCGAAGGCGTGGGGGAAGAAGCCGCCCCGGAAGCCGTAGAAGTACTCCCGGATCTTCTCGTCCCGGCTCTCCCGCCGGAAGTCCTTGGAGCGCTCCACCGCCCCGCCCGACTTGGGCAGCAGGGCGGTCTTGACGAAGTGGGGCAGGTCGCGCTTCAGCTCGTTGTACAGCCGCTCCTGGTCCAGCACGATGGCCGCGTCCACCTCGAAGGCGGAGGCCGCGTGGACCAGGGCCTGGTAGCCCGAACCCTTGACCCAGCCGCACGTGTTGATGATGCAGCCGCTGGCGGCCGCCCGCCGGTTCACCTCGCAGCGCTGGTTGAAGACCTCAGCGAGGCGGGAGGTGATCTGAGAAAAGGCAAGAAAGAGGAGCAGAGAAAGGTTAAAGGGGAGGTTGGCAGTAAAACGTCCCAAGGCGCTTCACTGGAGCGATTATCAAACAAAATTTGACACCGAGCCACACAAGAACATAAGAAATAGGAGCAGGAGTAGGCCATTGGGCCCTTCGAGCCTGCTCCGCCATTCAATCAGATCATGGCTGATCTTCTGCATCAACTTCATTCACCGGCCTTATCGCCACATCCCTCGATGCCCTTACTAGTCAGAAATCTATCAACTTCTGTTTTGAATATACCCAATGACTGAGCCTCCACAGACCTCTGGGGTAGAGAATTCCAAAGATTCACCACCCTCTGTCTGAAGAAATTTCTTCTCATCTCAGTCCTACTGAGGGGGAAACAGCCTCTCAGCATCTACCCTGTCAAGCCCTCTAAGAATTTGATACGTTTCAATGAGATCACCTCTCATTCTTCTAAACTCCAGAGAATACAGGCCCATTCTACACAATCTCTCATCAGAGGACAGCCCTCTCATCCCAGCAATCAGTCTGGTGAACTTTGTGAAAATGCGAGGTTATCCACTTTGGTGTCAAAAACAGGAAGGCAGACTATTATCTGAATGGCAATAGATTGGGAGAAGGAGAAGTGCAACGAGACCTGGGTGTCCTTGTGCACTAGTCGCTGAAGGTAAGCATGCAGGTGCAGCAGGCGGTGAAGAAGGCAAATGGTATGTTGGCCTTCATAGCGAAAGGGTTTGAGTATAGGAACAGGGATGTCCTGCTGCAGTTGTATAGGGCCTTGGTGAGACCACACCTTGAGTACTGTGTGCAGTTTTGGTCGCCTTATCTGAGGAAGGATGTTCTTGCCATAGAAGGAGTTCAGCGAAGATTCACAAGGCTGATACCTGGGATGGCAGGAATGACATATGAGGAGAGATTGGGTCGATTGGGCTTATACTCGCTGGAGTATAGAAGAATGAGAGGGGATCTCATCGAAACATATCAAATTCTGACAGGTCTGGACAAACTAGATGCAGGAAGAATGTTCCCGATGGTCGGAGAGTCCAGAACCAGGGGTCATAATCTAAGAACATAAACATAAGAAATAGGAGCAGGAGTAGGCCAATCGGCCCCTCGAGCCTGCTCCGCCACTCAATAAGATCATGGCCGATCCGATCCTAACCGCCAATCTACTATCACAGAACCATCTCCTGCATCTAACAGAATTGCACACACGAAATAGGAGCAGAATCAGGCTACACGGTCCCTGGGCCCGCTCCACTACCCACAGGGCCATGACCGATCCGAACCTAGACTCATGTCCAAATTCCTGCCCGCTCCCCGTAACCCTTAATGCCCTTTACTTCTAGGAAACTGTCTATTTCTGTTTTAAATTTATTTAATGATGTAGCTTCTACAGCTTTTTGTGGCAGCATATTCCATGGACCTACCACCCTCTGAGTGAAGTAGTTCCTCCTCATCTCAGTTTTGAAAGAGCAGCCCCTTATTCTAAGACTATGTTCCCTAGTTCTAGTCTCACCCGTCATCGGGAACATCCTCCCCGCATCCACCCGATCCAACCCCTTCACAATCTTATATGTTTCAATAAGATCGCCTCTCATTCTTCTGAACTCCAATGAGTAGAGTCCCAATCTACCCAATCTCTCCTCATATGACCACCCACACATCCCCAGGATTAACCGAGTGAACCTTTTTTGCACTGCCTCGAGAGCAAGGATGTCTTTCCTTAAGTAAGGACACCAAAACTGTATGCAGTATTCCAGGTGCGGTCTCACCAATACCTTGTACAACTGAAGCAATACCTGCCTATTTTTATATTCTATCCCCCTAGCAATGAAAGCCAACATTCCATTTGCCTTCTTAATCACTTGCTGCACCTGCATACTAACCTTTTGAGTTTCGTGCACCAGGACCCCCAGATCCCTTTGCACTTCAGTACTCTCCAGTTTCTTGCCATTAAGATAATAAATTGCTCTAGGATTTTTCCTGCCAAAGTGCATCACCTCACACTTTCCAGTGTTGTATTCCATCTGCCAAATCTCTGCCCACTTACTTAGCCTGTCTATGTCCCCTTGCAGGTTTTTTATGTCCTCCTCACTCACTACTTTCCCTCCCATCTTTGTATCATCTGCAAATTTTGATATGTTACACTTGGTCCCTTCCTCCAAATCGTTAATATAGATTGTAAAGAGTTGGGGACCCAGCACTGACCCCTGTGGAACACCACTAGTTACTGATTGCCAGTCTGAGAATGAACCATTTATCCCAACTCTTTGCTTTCTGTTAGATAGCCAATCCTCTATCCATGCCAGAATATTACCCCCAATCCCGTGATTTTTTACCTTAAGCAATAATCTTTTATGTGGCACCTTGTCAAATGCCTTTTGGAAGTCTAAATACACTACGTCCACTGGTTCCCCTTTATCCACTCTATATGTTACTTCCTCAAAGAACTCCAGCAAATTTGTCAAACATGACTTCCCCTTCGTAAAACCATGCTGACTTTGTCCTATTAAATTATGATTATCCAAATGTCCTGTTACTGTTTCCTTAATAATGGACTCCAAAATTTTACCTACCACAGATGTTAGGCTAACCGGTCTATAGTTACCAGCCTTCTGTCTACTGCCCTTTTTAAATAAGGGTGTTACATTAGCAGTTTTCCAGTCTGCCGGGACCTTAGCGGAATCCAGGGAGTTTTGAAAAATTATTACCAATGCATCTACAATCCCTACCGCCACTTCCTTCAAGACTCTAGGATGTAAGCCATCAGGTCCAGGTGATTTATCCGCCTTGAGTCCCATTATTTTACCGAGTACCACTTCCTTAGTGATTTTGATCGTGTTTAGCTCCTCTCCCCCTATAGCCCCCTGTTTGTCCAGTGTTGGGATATTCTTAGTGTCCTCTACTGTAAAGACTGATACAAACTATTCATTCAGTGTTTTTGCCATCTCCATATTTCCCACCATTAATTTCCCGGTCTCATCCTCTAAGGGACCAACATTTACTTTAGCCACCCTTTTTCTTTTTATATAACTATAAAAACTCTTACTATCTGTTTTTATATTTTTTGCTAATTTACTTTCATAATCTATCTTCCCTTTCTTAATCAATCTTTTTGTTATTTTTTGCTGCCTTTTAAAGTTTTCCCAATCCTCTGTCCTCCCACTAGATTTTGCTACCTTATATGCCCTTGTTTTTAGTCGAATACTATCCTTAATTTCTTTACTTAGCCACGGATGACTGTCCTTTCTTTTACACCCTTTTCTTTTCAGTAGAATATATTTTTTTTGGAAGTTGTAAAATAACTCCTTGAATGTACACCACTGATCATGTGTCGTCTTACCCTTTAATCTATTTTCCCAATTCACTCTACTCAATTCCGCTCGCATACCTTCATAGTCTCCTTTATTCAAGCTTAGCACGCTTGTTTGAGATCCAACCTTCTCACCCTCTAATTGAATATGGAACTCAACCATGTTATGGTCACTCATTCCAAGGGGATCCTTTACTAGGACATTTTTAATTAATCCTGTCTCGTTACACAGGACCAGATCTAAGGTTGCTTGCCCCCTGGTCGGTTCAGTTACATACTGCTCAAGAAACCCATCCCTAATACACTCAATGAACTCATCCTCAAGGCAGCCCTGCCCCATTTGATTTGTCCAATTAATATGATAGTTAAAATCCCCCATAATTATAGATGTTCCCTTATTACATGCCTCAACTATTTCCTGATTGATACTCCGTCCAACAGAGTTGCAACTGTTCGGAGGCCTATAGACTACGCCCACTAGTGTTTTTTCCCCCTTATTATTCCTTATCTCCACCCAAACTGTTTCATTATCATGATTTTTTGACCCAATATCATTACTCTGTATTACAGTGATTCCTTCCTTTATTAACACAGCCACCCCACCTCCCCTTCCTTCCTGACTGTCCTTCCTGATCGTTAAATAACCTGGTATGTTTAATTCCCAGGCATTGTCACCCTGCAGCCATGTTTCTGTAATGGCCACAATTCTGTATCTAATTTACTTCACCTGAGGAAGGAGCAATCGATAGCTCCGAAAGCTTGTGATTTCAAATAAAACTGTTGGACTATAACCTGGTGTTGTGCGACCTCTCAATTTTGTCCACCCCAGTCCAACACCGGCATCTCCGCATCATGACCACTATCGACACCACAAACTGCCGGCTCAAAGTGGAGAGAATCGCCAAGAAGATCGCGCATATCGACACCGACATCAAGTATCTACAGAGATGCAATTGTAAAGTACACATGCTTTGTTTTCTATCTATATATGCTTTGGCGATTCTGTATCTAATTTACTTCACCTGAGGAAGGAGCAATCGATAGCTCCGAAAGCTTGTGATTTCAAATAAAACTGTTGGACTATAACCTGGTGTTGTGCGACCTCTCAATTTTGTCCACCCCAGTCCAACACCGGCATCTCCGCATCATGGCCACTATCGACACCACAAACTGCCGGCTCAAAGTGGAGAGAATCGCCAAGAAGATCGCGCATATCGACACCGACATCAAGTATCTACAGAGATGCAATTGTAAAGTACGCATGCTTTGTTTTCTATCTATATATGCTTTGGCGATTCTGTATCTAATTTACTTCACCTGAGGAAGGAGCAATCGATAGCTCCGAAAGCTTGTGATTTCAAATAAAACTGTTGGACTATAACCTGGTGTTGTGCGACCTCTCAATTTTGTCCACCCCAGTCCAACACCGGCATCTCCGCATCATGACCACTATCGACACCACAAACTGCCGGCTCAAAGTGGAGAGAATCGCCAAGAAGATCGCGCATATCGACACCGACATCAAGTATCTACAGAGATGCAATTGTAAAGTACACATGCTTTGTTTTCTATCTATATATGCTTTGGCGATTCTGTATCTAATTTACTTCACCTGAGGAAGGAGCAATCGATAGCTCCGAAAGCTTGTGATTTCAAATAAAACTGTTGGACTATAACCTGGTGTTGTGCGACCTCTCAATTTTGTCCACCCCAGTCCAACACCGGCATCTCCGCATCATGCACAATATCATAACCATATGTAGTTATTTGTGCCATTAACTCGTCTATTTTGTTACGAATGCTACGTGCATTCAGATAGAGAACTTTCAAATATGCTTTGTGGCACTTAGTTCCTGCTTTTTCACTTTTTACCACTTTACCTTTTACTCCACACACTCTGTCCCTTCCTGCCACGCTCTGATTTGTGATTCCCCTACTGCTACCTATGTCTGTGACCCTCTCTGTTGTCATTTTTATTTTTTGCTCTCTTGAAACCTCCCCCCCACTAATTAGTTTAAAGCCCTCTCCACAGCCCTAGTTATTCGATTCGCCAGGACATTAGTCCCAGCACTGGCCAAGTGAAGTCCGTCCCAACGGAACAGCTCTCTCCTGCCCCAGTACTGGTGCCAGTGTCCCAAGAAGCAAAACCCATTTTTCCCACACCAGTCTTTGAGCCACGCATTCAACTCCCTGATTTTATTTACCCTAGCCAAATTTGCTCGTGGCTCAGGTAGTAATCCAGAGATTATTACCCTCGAGGTTCTGCTTTTTAATTTGGCCCCTAGCTGCTCAAACTCCCTCAGCAGAACCTCTTTCCTTGTCCTATCTATGTCATTGGTACCAAGATGGACCACGACAACTGGATCCTCCCCCTCCCACTCCAAGTTTCTCTCCAGCCCAGAGGAGATGTCCTTAACCCTGGCACCGGGCAGGCAACACAGCCTTCGGGACTCTCGCTCTTGGCTGCAAAGAACCCTATCTATCCCCCTAATGATACTGTCCCCTACCACTACAACATTTCTTTTTACTCCCCCCACTTGAATGGCCCCCCTTACCACGGTGCTGTGGCCAGGTTGCTCATCCTCCCTGCAGTCCCCGCTCCTATCCACACAGGGAGTAAGAGCCTCGAACCTGTTGGACAAGAGCAAGGGCTGCGGCTCCTCCAACACTACCTCCTGGATCCCTGTACCTGCCTCACTCGTAGGATAACGGGTAAGCCATTTAGGACAGAAATGAGGAAGAATTTCTTCACCCAGAGAGTGGTGAACCTGTGGAATTCTCTACCACAGAAGGTAGTTGAGGCCAAGTCATTAAATATATTCAAGAATGAGTTAGATATATTTCTTAAAGCTAAAGGTATCAAGGGATTGGGGAGAAGGCAGGTACAGGGTACTGAGTTTGGATGATCAGCCATGACGCATTAAATGGCGGAGCAGGCTCGAGGGGCCGAATGAAATATACTCAACTCAGCATTCACAGCCCTCTGGGGTAGAGAATTCCAAAGATTCACAACCCTCTGACTGAAGAAATTTCTCCTCATCTCAGTCCTAAATGGCCGACCCCTTATCCTGAGACTGTGGATCCCCTGGTTCTAGACTCTCCAGCCAGGGTGAAACAGCCTCTCAGCATCTACCCTGTCAAGCCCTCTAAGAATTTGATACGTTTCAATGAGATCACCTCTCATTCTTCAAAACTCCAGAGAGTACGGGCCCATTCGACACAATCTCTCATCATAGGAAAACCCTCTCATCCCAGCAATCAGTCTGGTGAACCTGCTTTGCACTCCCTCTGAGGCAAGTATATCCTTCCTTAGGTACGGAGACCAAAACTGTGCACAGTACTCCAGGTGTGGGCTCACCAAGGCCCTGTAGAATGCCAGCAAGACTTCTTTACCCTTGTACTCCAACCTCCTTGCAATAAAGGTTAACATACCATTTGCCTTCCGAATTGCTTGCCGTGCTAACTTTCTGTGTTTCGTGTACAAGGGACACCCAGGTCCCTCTGAACCTGTGGGGTGTTGTTATGGGGCGGCAGGGAGGGGGCGATGGGGGGGGGGGGAGAGGGGCGGGGGAGGAGAAGAAGAGGAGAAACAAGAAGGCCTGAGAACAAGCCACGCAACAGCCGGCGAGCCTTTGAAGGTAACATAAAGTCAGACACAATTGACACTGAACAGATCGCAAGAACTTCCATTGATACAGTACGTTCTAAAGCGCTTTACAGCCAAGGAAGTGTTTTTTTTTTAAGTGTAGTCACTGTTGTAATGTAGGAAACGCGCCAGCCAATTTGAGCACAGCAAGCTCCCACAAACATGCAATCTGGTAACGATCAGAAAATCGGTATTTTTAAGTGATGCTGATTGAGGGATAAATATTGGTCTCGGACATCGGGGAGAACTCCCCCCCCTTCTCTTCTTCAAATAGTGGCCATGGGATCGTTTACGTCCACTTGTAAGGAAAGATGGAAGCCTCGGTTTAACGCCTCATCTGAAAGATGGTACCACCGACAGTGCAGCACTCCCTCAGTACTGCCCCTCCGACAGTGCGGCGCTCCCTCAGTATTGCCCCTCCGACAGTGCAGTGATCCCTCAGTACTGCCCTTCCGACAGTGCAGCGCTCCCTCAGTACTGCCCCCTCTGACAGTGCAGTGATCCCTCAGTATTGCCCCTCCGACAGTGCAGTGATCCCTCAGTACTGCCCTTCCGACAGTGCAGCGCCCCCTCAGTACTGCCCCTCCGACAGTGCAGCACTCCCTCAGTACTGCCCCTCCGACAGTGCAGTGATCCCTCAGTACTGCCTCTCTGACAGTGCAGTGATCCCTCAGTACTGCCCTTCCGACAGTGCAGCGCCCCCTCAGTACTGCCCCTCTGACAGTGCAGTGATCCCTCAGTACTGCCCCTCCGACAGTGCAGCGCTCCCTCAGTACTGCCCCTCCGACAGTGCAGCACTCCCTCAGTACTGCCTCTCCGACAGTGCAGCGCTCCCTCAGTACTGCCCCTCCGACAGTGCAGTGATCCCTCAGTACTGCCTCTCTGACAGTGCAGCGCTCCCTCAGTACTGCCCCCTCTGACAGTGCAGTGATCCCTCAGTATTGCCCCTCCGACAGTGCAGTGATCCCTCAGTACTGCCCCTCCGACAGTGCAGCCTCCCTCAGTACTGCCCCCCGACAGTGCAGCGCTCCCTTAGTACTGCCCCTCCGACAGTGCAGCACTCCCTCAGTACTGCCTCTCCGACAGTGCAGCGCTCCCTCAGTACTGCCCCTCCGACAGTGCAGTGATCCCTCAGTACTGCCTCTCTGACAGTGCAGTGATCCCTCAGTACTGCCCTTCCGACAGTGCAGCGCCCCCTCAGTACTGCCCCCCGACAGTGCAGTGCTCCCTAAGTACTGCCCCTCCGACAGTGCAGCGCTCCCTCAGTACTGCCCCTCAGACAGTGCAGCACTCCCTCAGTACTGCCTCTCCGACAGTGCAGCGCTCCCTCAGTACTGCCCCTCCGACAGTGTGGTGCTGCCTCAGTACTGCCCCTCCGACAGTGCAACGCTCCCTCAGTATTGCCCCTCCGACAGTGCAGCACTCCGTCGGTACTGACACTCCGACAGTGCATCACTCCCTCAGTACTGCCACGCCTATATTGCAGCACTGCCTCAGTACTGCCCCGTCAGTGCGGCGCTCCCTCAGTACTGCCCCGTCAGTGTAGCACTCCCTCAGTACTGACCCTCCGACAGTGCAGCTCTCCCTCAGTACTGCCCCTCCGACAGTGCAGCACTCCCTCAGTACTGCCCCTCCGACAGTGCAGTGCTCCCTCAGTACTGCCCCTCCGACAGAGCAGCGCTCCCTCAGTACAGCCCCTCCGACAGTGCAGCGCTCCCTCAGTACAGCCCCTCCGACAGTGCAGCGCTCCCTCAGTACTGCCTCTCCGACAGTGCAGCGCTCCCTCAGTACTGGCACTGAGAGTGTCGGCCTGG
>JASTWF010000250.1:0-41281 GCA_030390025.1 Squalus acanthias | reverse complement strand
CCCTCTGACAGTGCAGAGCTCCCTCAGTACTGCCCCTCCGACAGTGCAGCGCTCCCTCAGTACTGTCCCTCCGACAGTGCAGCGCTCCCTCAGTACTGTCCCTCCGACAGTGCAGCGCTCCCTCAGTACTGCCCCCACGACAGTGCGGCGCTGCCGCAGTACTGCCCCTCTGACAGTGCAGCGCTCCCTCAGTACTGCCCCTCCGACAGTGCAGCGCTCCCTCAGTACTGCCCCTCCGACAGTGCAGCGCTCCCTCAGTACTGCCCCTCCGACAGTGCAGCGCTTCCGCAGTACTGACCCTCTGACAGTGCAGCGCTCCCTCAGTACTGCTCCTCCGACAGTGCAGCGCTCCTTCAGTACTGCCCCTCCGACAGTGCGACGCTCCCGCAGTACTGCCCCTTCAACAATGCAGCGCTCCCTCAGTACTGCCCCCCCTCAGTACTGTCGCTTTGACAATGCATCGCTTCTTCAGTACTGTCCCTCCGACAGTGCAGCGCTCCCTCAGTACTGCCCCTCAGACAGTGCAGCGCTCCCTCAGTACTGCCCCTCAGACAGTGCAGTGCTCCCTCAGTACTGCCCCTCCAACAGTACAGTGCTCCCTCAGTACTGCCCCTCCAACAGTACAGTGCTCCCTCAGTACTGCCCCTTCAACAGTGCAGCGCTCCCTCAGTACTACCCCCCTTCAGTACTGTCCCTCCGACAGTGCAGCGCTCCCTCAGTACTGCCCCTCAGACAGTGCAGCGCTCCCTCAGTACTGCCCCTCAGACAGTGCAGTGCTCCCTCAGTACTGCCCCTCCAACAGTACAGTGCTCCCTCAGTACTGCCCCTCCAACAGTACAGTGCTCCCTCAGTACTGCCCCTTCAACAGTGCAGCGCTCCCTCAGTACTACCCCCCTTCAGTACTGTCCCTCCGACAGTGCAGCGCTCCCTCAGTACTGCCCCTCCGACAGGGCAGCGCTCCCTCAGTACTGTCACTCCGACAGTGCAGCGCTCCCTCAGTACTGCCCCTCCAACACTGCAGTGCTCCCTCAGTACAGCCCCTCCGACAGTGCAACGCTCCCTCAGTACTGCCCCTCCGACAGTGCAACGCTCCCTCAGTACTGCCCCTCAGACAGTGCAGTGCTCCCTCAGTACTACTCCCCTTCAGTACTGTCCCTCCGACAGTGCAGCACTCCCTCAGTACTGCCACACCAACAGTGCGGCTCTCCCTCAGTACTGCCTTTCCGACAGTGCAGCGCTCCCTCAGTACTGCTCCTTCGACAGTGCGTCGCTCCCGCAGTACTGCCCCTCCGACAGTGCGGCGCTCCCGCAGTACTGCCCCTCTGACAGTGCAGCGCTCCCTCAGTACTGCCCCCCCTCAGTACTGTCCCTTCGACAGTGCAGCGCTCTCTCAGTACTGCCCCTCAGACAGTGCAGCGCTCCCTCAGTACAGTCCCTACGACAGTGCAGTGATCCCTCAGTACTGCCCCTCAGACAGTGCAGCGCTCCCTCAGTACTGCCCCTGCAACAGTGCATCGCTTCTTCAGTACTACCCCTCTGACAGTGCAGCGCTCCCTCAGTACTGCCCCTCCGACAGTGCAACGCTCCCTCAGTACTGCCACTCCGACAGTGCAGCGCTCCCTCAGTACTGCCCCTCCGACAGTGCGGCGCTCCCTCAGTACTGCCCCTCCGACAGTGCAGCGTTCCCTCAGTACTGCCCCTCCGACAGTGCAGCGCTCCCTCAGTACTGCCCCTCCGACAGTGCAGCGCTTCCTCAGTATTGCCCCTCCGACAGTGCAGCGCTCCCTCAGTACTGCCCCTCCGACAGTGCAGCGCTCCCTCAGTACTGCCCCTCCGACAGTGCGGCGCTCCCTCAGTACTGCCCCTCCGACAGTGTGGCGCTCCCTCAGTACTGCCCCTCCGACAGTGCAGCGCTCCCTCAGTACTGCCCCTCAGACAGTGCAGTGCTCCCTTCAGTACTGTCCCTCCGACAGTGCAGCACTCCCTCAGTACTGCCACACCAACAGTGCAGCTCTCCCTCAGTACTGCCACTCCGACAGTGCAGTGCTCCCTCAGTACAGCCCCTCCGACAGTGCAACGCTCCCTCAGTACTGCCCCTCAGACAGTGCAGTGCTCCCTCAGTACTACCCCCCTTCAGTACTGTCCCTCCGACAGTGCAGCACTCCCTCAGTACTGCCACACCAACAGTGCGGCTCTCCCTCAGTACTGCCTTTCCGACAGTGCAGCGCTCCCTCAGTACTGCTCCTTCGACAGTGCGTCGCTCCCGCAGTACTGCCCCTCCGACAGTGCGGCGCTCCCGCAGTACTGCCCCTCTGACAGTGCAGCGCTCCCTCAGTACTGCCCCCCCTCAGTACTGTCCCTTCGACAGTGCAGCGCTCCCTCAGTACTGTCCCTCCGACAGTGCAGCGCTCTCTCAGTACTGCCCCTCAGACAGTGCAGCGCTCCCTCAGTACAGTCCCTACGACAGTGCAGTGCTCCCTCAGTACTACCCCTCAGACAGTGCAGCGCTCCCTCAGTACTGCCCCTCCAACAGTGCAGCGCTCCCTCAGTACTGCCCCTCCGACAGTGCAGCGCTCCCACAGTACTGCCCCTCCGACAGTGTAGCGCTCCCTCACCACTGTCCCTTCGACAGTGCATCGCTTCTTCAGTACTGCCCTCTGACAGTGCAGCGCTCCCTCAGTACTGCCCCTCCGACAGTGCAACGCTCCCTCAGTACTGCCCCTCCGACAGTGCAGTGCTCCCTCTGTACTGCCCCTCCGACAGTGCGGCGCTCCCTCAGTACTGCCCCTCCGACAGTGCAGCGTTCCCTCAGTACTGCCCCTCCGACAGTGCAGCGCTTCCTCAGTACTGCCCTTCAGACAGTGCAGCGCTCCCTCAGTACTGCCCCTCCGACAGTGCAGCGCTCCCTCAGTTCTGCCCCTCCGACAGTGCAGCGCTTCCTCAGTATTGCCCCTCCGACAGTGCAGCGCTCCCTCAGTACTGCCCCTCCGACATGCAGCGCTCCCTCAGTACTGCCCCTCCGACAGTGCGGCGCTCCCTCAGTACTGCCCCTCCGACAGTGCGGCGCACCCGCAGTACTGCCCCTCTGACAGTGCAGCGCTCCCTCAGTATTGCCCCTCCGACAGTGCGGCGCTCCCTCAGTACTGCCCCTTCAACAGTGCAGCGCTCCCTCAGTACTACCCCCCTTCAGTACTGTCCCTACGACAGTGCAGTGCTCCCTCAGTACTGCCCCTCAGACAGTGCAGCGCTCCCTCAGCACTGCCCCTCCGACAGTGCAACGCTCCCTCAGTACTGCCCCTCCGACAGTGCAGCGCTCCCTCAGTACTGCCCCTCCGACAGTGCGGCGCTCCCTCAGTACTGCTCCTCCGAAAGTGCGGCGCTCCCGCAGTACTGCCCCTTCGACAGTGCGGCGCTCCCGCAGTATTGCCCCTCTGACAGTGCAGCACTCCCTCAGTACTGCCCCTCCGATAGTGCGGCGCTCCCTCAGTACTGCCCCTCCGACAGTGCAGCGTTCCCTCAGTACTGCCCCTCCGACAGTGCAGCGCTTCCTCAGTACTGCCCCTCAGACAGTGCAGCGCTCCCTCAGTACTGCCCCTCCGACAGTGCAGCGCTCCCTCAGTACTGCCCCTCCGACAGTGCAGCGCTTCCTCAGTACTGCCCCTCCGACAGTGCAGCGCTCCCTCAGTACTGCCCCTCCGACAGTGCGGCGCTCCCTCAGTACTGCCCCTCCGACAGTGCGGCGCTCCCTCAGTACTGCCCCTCCGACAGAGCGACGCTCCCGCAGTACTGCCCCTCCGACAGTGCAGCGCTCCCTCAGTACTGCCCACCCTCAGTACTGTCCCTTCGACAGTGCAGCGCTCCCTCAGTACTATCCCTCCGTCAGTGCAGCGCTATCTCAGTACTGCCCCTCAGACAGTGCAGCGCTCACTCAGTGCTGTCCCTACGACAGTGCAGTGCTCCCTCAGTACTGCCCCTCAGACAGTGCAGTGCTCCCTCAGTACTGCCCCTCCAACAGTGCAGCGCTCCCTCAGTACTGCCCCTCCAACAGTGCAGTGCTCCCTCAGTACGGCCCCTTCAACAGTGCAGCGCTCCCTCAGTACTGCCCCCCCTCAGTACTGTCCCTTCGACAGTGCATCGCTTATTCAGTACTGCCCCTCTGACAGTGCAGCGCTCCCTCAGTACTGCCCCTCCGACAGAGCAACGCTCCCTCAGTGCTGCCCCTCTGACAGTGCAGAGCTCCCTCAGTACTGCCCCTCCGACAGTGCAGAGCTCCCTCAGTACTGTCCCTCCGACAGTGCAGCGCTCCCTCAGTACTGTCCCTCCGACAGTGCAGCGCTCCCTCAGTACTGCCCCCACGACAGTGCGGCGCTGCCGCAGTACTGCCCCTCCGACAGTGCAGCGCTCCCTCAGTACTGCCCCTCCGACAGTGCAGCGCTCCCTCAGTACTGCCCCTCCGACAGTGCAGCGCTTCCGCAGTACTGACCCTCTGACAGTGCAGCGCTCCCTCAGTACTGCTCCTCCGACAGTGCAGCGCTCCTTCAGTACTGCCCCTCCGACAGTGCGACGCTCCCGCAGTACTGCCCCTTCAACAGTGCAGCGCTTCCTCATTACTGCCCCCCTCAGTACTGTCCCTTCGACAGTGCAGCGCTCCCTCAGTACTGTCCCTCCGACAGTGCAGCGCTCTCTCAGTGCTGCCCGTCAGACAGTGCAGTGCTCCCTCAGTACTGCCCCTCCAACAGTGTAGCGCTCCCTCAGTACTGCCCCTCCAACAGTGCAGTGCTCCCTCAGTACGGCCCCTTCAACAATGCAGCGCTCCCTCAGTACTGCCCCCCCTCAGTACTGTCGCTTTGACAATGCATCGCTTCTTCAGTACTGCCCCTCTGACAGTGCAGCGCTCCCTCAGTACTGTCCCTCCGACAGTGCAGCGCTCCCTCAGTACTGCCCCTCAGACAGTGCAGCGCTCCCTCAGTACTGCCCCTCAGACAGTGCAGTGCTCCCTCAGTACTGCCCCTCCAACAGTACAGTGCTCCCTCAGTACTGCCCCTCCAACAGTACAGTGCTCCCTCAGTACTGCCCCTTCAACAGTGCAGCGCTCCCTCAGTACTACCCCCCTTCAGTACTGTCCCTCCGACAGTGCAGCACTCCCTCAGTACTGCCCCTCCGACAGTGCAGTGCTCCCTCAGTACTGCCCCTCCGACAGTGCGGCGCTCCCTCAGTACTGCCCCTCCGACAGTGCAGCACTCCCTCAGCATTGCCCCTCCGGCAGTGCAGCGCTCCCTCAGCATTGCCCCTCCGGCAGTGCAGCACTCCCTCATGTACATAGATACATAGATACATAGAAGATAGGAGCAGAAGTAGGCCATCCGGCCCTTCGAGCCTGCTCCGCCATTTAATGAGATCATGGCTGATCCTCCAATTCAGTATCCCGTCCCCGCCTTCTCTCCGTAACCCTTAACCCCTTTTGCCTGTAGAAATATATCTAATTCCCTCTTAAATATATTTAATGAGCTGGCGTACACTGCCCTCTGTGGCAATGAGTTCCACAGGTTCACCACCCTCTGAGTGAAGAAATTCGCTCTCATTTCTGTCCTAAATGGTTTAGCCCTTATCCTTAAATTATGTCCTCTAGGTCTGTTCTCACCCGCCAAGGGAAACATTCCTTCTGCATCTAGTCTGTCTAGACCTGTCAGAATTTTATACACTTCTATGAGGTCCCCTCTCAATCTTCTAAACTCCAGTGTGTACATCCCTAAACTACATAGTCTCTCCTCATAGGTCAATCCCGCCATTCCTGGTATCAGCCTGGTGAATCGCCGCTGCACCCCCTCCATGGCAAGAACATCTTTCCTCAGATGAGGCGACCAAAACTGTACACAGTACTCGAGGTGTGGTCTCACCAGTGCCCTGTACAGCTGCAGCAAGGTATCCCTGTTCCTGTATTCCAACCCTTTTGCTATGAAGGCCAGCATACCGTTTGCCTTCTTGACCGCCTGTTGCACCTGCATGCTCGCCTTCAGTGACTGGTGTACAAGAACACCCAGGTCTCTCTGTACTTCCCCCTCTCCCAATTTATTGCCATTTAAATAATAATTTGCCCTCCCGTTCCTGCACCCAAGGTGGATAACTTCGCACTTGTTCACATTATAGTGCATCTGCCATTTATCCGCCCAATCACCCAGTCTGTCCAAATCGCTCTGGAGCTTCCTGGTCTCCTCCTCTGAGCCCACCCCACATCCTAGTTTAGTGTCGTCTGCAAATTTGGAAATGCTGCATCCGACTCCCTGATCCAGGTCATTAATGTAAATTGTGAACAGCTGGGGACCCAGGACAGATCCCTGTGGTACCCCACTTGTTACTGCCTGCCATTCAGAAAATGAGCCGTTTATTCCAACTCTCTGTTTTCTATCTGACAGCCAGTTCTCTATCCACGTCAATACTTTCCCCTTTATCCCATGAGCTTCAATTTTCCATGCTAATCTTTTATGTGGGACCTTGTCGAAGGCCTTTTGGAAGTCCAGGTACACCACATCTACTGGCTCTCCCCCATCTATTGGCTCTCCCCCATCTATTTTACCAGTTACTCCCTCAAAAAATTCCAATAGATTAGTCAAGCACGATTTACCCTTTGTAAATCCATGTTGACTCTGTCCTATCCTGTCCCCATTTGCTAAGTGCTCCGCTATTTCATCCTTAATGATGGACTCCAGCATTTTGCCCACAACTGATGTAAGGCTTACAGGTCTGTAATTACCTGCTTTTTCCCTACCCCCCTTTTTGAATAGTGGGGTAACGTTAGCTACCCTCCAATCCATGGGCACTGTTCCCGAGTCTAATGAATTCTGAAAAATCATTCTTAGTGTATCCGCTATCTCTAGGGCCACCTCCTTCAGTACCCTAGGATGCATGTTATCAGGCCCTGGGGATTTGTCCGCCTTCAATCCCTTTAGCTTCCTTAACACCATATCCTTAGAGATATTGATTTGCGTCAGTTCCTCCTTTGCCAATGTCCCTATTTTTCCCGATATCCCAGGGAGGTTTTTTGTGTCTTCCTTCGTAAAGACTGACCCAAAGTATGCATTTAGTTGGTCTGCCATTTCCTTATTTCCCGTTATATATTCCCCCATATCTGACTGCAATGGACCAACTTTGGTTTTCACCAGTCTTTTCCTCTTGATATACTTATAAAAGCTTTTGGAGTTAGTTTTTATATTTTCCGCCAGCTTGCTTTCGTAAGCTATTTTGCCCCTCTTGATTAAGCCCTTTGTCCTCCTTTGCTCTATCTTAAACTGTTCCCAATCTTCCGCTCTGGCGCTTTTTTTGGCTATTTTATACGCCCTATCTTTGGATTTTATGCTGTCTCTAATTTCCCCTGTTATCCACGGTTGAGTCACCTTTTTAGATTTTAGATGTAGTGTGCATATATTATGTGGTATATGTGCAATGTGTATATATATTATGTAGTGTGTATATAATGTACAATGTATATATATGACGTGTGTGTATATATTATGTACTGCATATACATATATATTATGTAGTGTATGTACATATTATATATATAATGTACAATTATAAATATTATGTACTGTAGGCATTCGATAAGGTGCCACATAAAAAGTTACTGCATAAGATAAGAGCTCACGGAGTTGGGGGTAATATATTAGCATGGATAGAGAATTGGCTAACTAACAGAAAGCAGAGAGTCGGGATAAATGGGTCATTTTCCGGTTGGCAAACGGTAACTAGTGGGGTGCCACAGGGATCGGTGCTGGGGCCTCAACTATTTACAATCTACATTAATGACTTGGATGAAGGGATCGAGTGTAATGTAGCCAAGTCTGCGGATGATACAAAGATGGGTGGGAAAGCAAGTTGTGCAGAGGACTCAAAGAATCTGCAAAGGGAAATAGATAGGCTAAGTTTGTGGGCAAACATTGGCAGGTGAAGTCTAATGTGGGGAAGTGCGAGGTTATCCAATTTGGCAGGAAAAATAAAAATGCAAATTATTATTTAAATGGCGAGAGATTACATAATGCTGCAGTTCAGAGGGACCTGGGGGCCCTTGTGCATGAAACACAAAAGTTAGCATGCAGGTACAGCAAGTAATCAAAAAGGCAAGTGGAATGTTGGCCTTTATTGCAAGGGGGTTGGAGTATAAAAGCAGGGAAGTCCTGCTACAACTGTACAGGGCATTGGGGAGACCACACCTTGAGTACTGCGTACAGTTTTGGTCTCCTTATTTAAGGAAGGATATACTTGCATTGGAGGCAGTTCAGAGACAATTCACATGGTTGATTCCTGAGATGAGGGGGTTGACTTATGAGGAAAGGTTGAGCAGGCTGGGCCTATACTCATTGGAGTTTAGAAGAATGAGAGCTGATCTTATTGAAACATATACGATACTGAGGGGGCTCGACAAGGTAGATGCAGAGAGGATGCTTCCCCTCGTGGGGAAATCTCGAACTCGGGGGCATAGTTTCAGAATAAAGGGTCGCCCTTTTAGAACTGAGATGAGGAGGAATTTCTTCTCTCAGAGGGTCGTAAATCTGTGGAATTCTCTGCCCCAGAGAGCCGTGGAGGCTGGGTCATTAAATACATTTAAGATGGAGATAGACAGATTTTTGCAAGATAAGGGAGTGACATATGAGGAGAGATTGGGTCGATTGGGCTTATACTCGCTGGAGTATAGAAGAATGAGAGGGGATCTCATCGAAACATATAAAATTCTGACAGGTCTGGACAAACTAGATGCAGGAAGAATGTTCCCGATGGTCGGAGAGTCCAGAACCAGGGGTCATAATCTAAGGATAAGGGGTAAGCCATTTAGGACAGAAATGAGGAGGAATTTCTTCACCCAGAGAGTGGTGAACCTGTGGAATTCTCTACCACAGAAGGTAGTTGAGGCCAAGTCATTAAATATATTCAAGAATGAGTTAGATATATTTCTTAAAGCTAAAGGTATCAAGGGATATGGGGAGAAGGCAGGTACAGGGTACTGAGTTTGGATGATCAGCCATGATTTCATCGAATGGCGGAGCAGGCTCGAGGGGCCGAATGGCCTACTCCTGCTCCTATCTTCTATGTTTCTATGAAGGGTTATGGGGAGCGGGCAGGGAAGTGGCTTTGAGCCCAAGATCAGCCATGATCTTATTGAATGACGGAGCAGGCTCGAGGGGCCAAGTGGCCTATTCCTGCTCCTATTTCTTATGTTCTTATGTACATAGTATTTATATATAATGTACAATGTATATATATATATTATGATGTGTGTATGTATATTATGTACAGTGTGTGTATATATATTATGTCTAATGAGCAATGTGTGTGTGTATATTGGTGTATCTCACCCCCTCTCTCTGTTCAATGTCGTGTATATAATGTATAACTAGGATGGCCTGAGGGTGCTCCGCTTCTTCCTTGAACAGAGGCCCAACCAGTCCCCATCCACCACCACCCTCCTCCGCCTGGCTGAACTTGTTCTCACATTGAACAACTTCTCCTTTGACTCCACTCACTTGCTCCAAATCAAAGGTGTTTCTATGGGTACCCGCATGGGTCCCAGCTATGCCTGCCTTTTCGTGGGATATGTGGAACACTCGTTGTTCCAGTCCTACTCGGGTCCCCTCCCTCACCTCTTTTTCCGGTACATCGATGACTGTATCGGTGCCGGTTCCTGCTCTCGCCCTGAACTCGAAAAGTTCATTCACTTTACTTCCAATTTCCACCCTTCCCTCACCTTCACATGGTCCATCTCCGACTCTTCCTCGACTTCTCTGTCTCCATCTCTGGGGATAGGCTATTGACAAACATCCACTATAAGCCCACTGACTCCCACAGCTACCTGGACTACACTTCCTCCCACCCCGCTTCCTGTAAGGACTCTATTCCATTCTCCCAGTTTCTCCGTCTCCGACGCATCTGCTCTGACGATGCCACCTTCCATACTAGTGCTTCCGATATGTCTTCCTTTTTCCTCAACCGAGGATTCCCCTCAACCATAGAAGCATCGAAGCATAGAAGATAGGAGCAGGAGTAGGCCATTCGGCCCCTCGAGCCTGCTCCGCCATTTAATGAGATCATGGCTGATCATCCAAATTCAGTACCCTGTCCCTGCTTTCTCCCCATATCCCTTGATCCCTTTAGCCTTAAGAAATATATCTAACTCCTTCTTGAATATATTTAATGAATTGGCCTCAACTGCCTTCTGTGGTAGAGAATTCCACAGGTTCACCACTCTCTGGGTGAAGAAATTCTTCCTCATCTCAGTCCTAAATGGCTTACCCCTTATCCTTAGACTGTGACCCCTGGTTCTGGACTCCCCCGCCATCGGGAACATCCTTCCTGCATCTAGTCTGTCTCGTTAGAATTTTATAAGTTTCAATGAGATCCCCTCTCATTCTTCGAAACTCTAGCGAATATAAGCATAATCGACCCAATCTCTCTTCATACGTCATTCCTGCCATCCCAGGTATCAGTCTGGTACATCTTCGCTGCACTCCCTCCATGGCAAGAACATCCTTCCTCAGATAAGGCGACCAAAACTGCACACAATACTCAAGGTGTGGTCTCACCAAGGCCTTGTACAACTGCAGCAAGACATCCTTGCTCCTGTACTCGAATCCTCTCGCTATGAAGGCCAACATACCATTTGCCTTCTTAACCGCCTGCTGCAACTGCATGCTTACCTTCAGCGACTGGTGCACAAGGACACCCAGCTCTCGTTGCACTTCCCCTTTTCCCAATCTATTGCCGTTCAGATAATAATCTGTCTTCCTGTTTTTGCCACCAAAGTGGATAACCTCGCATTAATCCTCATTATACTGCATCTGCCATGCATCTGCCCAATCACCCAACCTGTCCAAATCATACTGGAGTTTCTCTGCATCCTCCTCACAGCACACACGCCCACCCAGCTTTGTGTCGTGTCCATTCTATTTCTCGCACTTCTGCTCCCACCCCTTCCCCTCCCTCCCAGAACCATGATAGGGTTCCCCTTGTCCTCACCTTTCACCCCACCAGCCTCCACATTCAAGGTATCATCCTGCGCCATTTCCGCCACCTCCAGCGTGATCCCACCACCAAACGCATCTTCTCCTCCCCCCTTTCAGCATTCCAAAGTGACCACTCCCTCCGCGACACCCTGGTCCACTCCTCAATCACCCCCAACACCCCTTCCCACAGCACCTTCCCATGCAAGCACAGGAGATGCGACACCTGCCCTTTCACCTCCTCCCTTCCCACCGTCCAGGGCCCCAAACACTCCTTCCAGTTGAAACAGCGATTTACTTGTACTTCTTACAATTTAGTATACTGTATTTGCTGCTCCTCTACATTGGGGAGACCAAACGCAGATTGGGTGACCGCTTTGCGGAACACCTCCGTTCAATCCGCAAGGGTGACCCCAAGCTTCCGGTCGCCTGTCACTTTAATTCTCCGCTCCACTCCCACTCTGACCTCACCGTCCTCGGCCTCTTACACTGTTCCAACGAAGCTCAACGTAAGTTCGAGGAACAGCACCTCATCTTTCGATCAGGCACTTTACAACCTTCTGGACTCAACATCGAGTTCAACTATTTCCGACCATAACCTCGGCCCCTATTTTTTTTTCCACATGGCCGCTGTTGATGATTCTGCCATTCCCATTTACACCTCATCTAGACTCATTCTTTGTTTCTTAACTTGTCCCATTACCATCTCCTTTTGCCTTGCACCATCATCCCTCATGTCTTTTAATCTCTCCTGCCTTCCATCCTATCACAGAGCTTCCCTTTTGTTCTTTCCTCCCCTCCTCCCTTTCCCTGCCCCTGTACTGGATTAAAAACCTGTTACATCTCTAACTTTTTCCAGTTCTGACAAAGGGTCATCGACCTGAAACGTTAACTCTGTTTCTCTCTCCACAGATGCTGCCTGACCTGCTGAGTATTTCCAGCATTTTCGGTTTTTATTTCAGATTTCCAACATCCGCAGAATTTTGCTTTTGTATATATAATGTAGAGTGGAGTGTATCTCTCACCCTCTCTCTCTGTGCAATGTATATATAAGAACATAAGAAATAGGAGCAGGAATAGGCCACTTGGCCCCTCGAGCCTGCTCCGCCATTCAATAAGATCATGGCTGATCTTGGGCTCAAAGCCACTTCCCTGCCCGCTCACCATAACCCTTCACTCCCTTATCTTGCAAAAATTTGTCTATCTCCACCTTAAATGTATTTAATGACCCAGCCTCCACAGCTCTCTGGGGCAGAGAATTCCACAGATTTGCGACCCTCTGAGAGAAGAAATTCCTCATCTCAGTTCTAAAAGGGCGACCCTTTATTCTGAGACTGTGCCCCCGCGTTCTAGATTTCCCAACGAGGGGAAACATCCTCTCTGCACCTACCCTGTCGAGCCCCCTCAGTATCTTATATGTTTCAATAAGATCACCTCTCATTCTTCTAAATTCCAATGAATATAGGCCCAGCCTGCTCAACCTTTCCTCATAAGTCAAGCCCCTCATCTCTGGAATTAACCTAGTGAATCGTCTCTGAACTGCCTCCAATGCAAGTATATCCTTCCTTAAATAAGGAGACCAGAACTGTACGCAGTACTCAAGGTGTGGTCTCACCAATACCCTGTACAGTTGTAGCAGGACTTCCCTGCTTTTATACTCCAAACCCCTTGCAATAAAGGCCAACATTCCATTTGCCTTTTTGATTACTTGCTGTACCTGCATGCTAACTTTTTCATGCACAAGGACCCCCAGGTCCCTCTGAAATGTAGCATTTTGTAATCTCTCTCCATTTAAATAATAATTAGCATTTTTATTTTTCCTGCCAAAGTGGATAACCTCACACTTTCCCACATTATACTCCATCTGCCAAATGTTTGCCCACTCACTTAGCCTGTCTATATCCCTTTGCAGATTCTTTGAGTCCTCTGCACAACTTGCTTTCCCACCCATCTTTGTATCATCCGCAAACTTGGCTACATTACACTCGGTCCCTTCATCCAAGTCATTAATGTAGATTGTAAATAGTTGAGGCCCCAGCACCGATCCCTGCGGCACCCCACTAGTTACCGTTTGCCAACCGGAAAATGACCCATTTATCCCGACTCTCTGCTTTCTGTTAGTTAGCCAATTCTCTATCCATGCTAATATATTACCTCCAATTCCGTGAGCTCTTATCTTATGCAGTAACCTTTTATGTGGCACCTTATCGAATGCCTTCTGGAAATCTAAATACACGGCATCCACTGGTTCACCTTTGTCCACCTTGCTCGTTACCTCCTCAAAGAACTCCAGCAAGTTTGTTAAACATGACTTCCCTTTCATAAAACCATACTGACTCTGCTTGACTGCATAATGATTTTCCAAAGGACTCATTAAGGAAGCAGTAGCAGGGCATTTGGAAAATCATAATATATATTATATAATGTAGAGTGGGGTGCATCTCTCACCCTCTCTCTCTGTACAATGTGTATATATATTATATAATGTGTATACAATGTCCAGTGGGGTGTATCTCTCTCTCTCTCTCTGTGCAATATGTATATATATTATATAATGTGTATATAATGTCCAGTGCGGAGTATCTCTCATCCTCTCTCTGTGCAATATGTATATATATTATTTAATGTGTATAATGTCCAGTGGGGTGTATCTCTCACCCTCTCGCTCTCTGCGCAATGTGTATATATATTGGCCCGGATATTCCGATCCCTACGGGTGTGTACGCGCTGTGTACCCACCCGTAGGGACATCGGAAATGCCGGTTTCAGGCATGCACAGCGCATGCGTTGAAAACCGGCATTTCCGATCTGTCAAGAATGCTCTTCACAGATCGGATGCCTGCCCTGGATAAGGGCCTCTGTGGTGGAGAGTTCCGCTTTCTGGAGCCCCTCCACCCGCAGAAAACCTTTAGAATTCTTACGCCTGGTAAAAGCGTAAGGCCTGCTTTTACCAGAATAAGGTTTGAAAAAAAAAAGTTTTAAAATTTTTTTTCAGTCATTTATCATTTAAAAATACTTTAAAAAAAAGGTAAGTCTATTTATAGCCCTGTAAAAAACTTTAATTAACTTTTTCAAGAAATTAAATTTTTGTTTAAAATATTTAATTTAGTGTAATTTCAACTAATTTTAAAAATGTGATTTTTTTTAAAATTTATTTAATGTTTTGAAGTGTTTTTTCATTGCTCTCCATTCATATATTTGACAGGTTTATCTGTCAAGTGTATGAAGGGAGCTTCCCTTCTTTGATTGGCTCCCCATGGCCCACATGATCCCAGGGACGCTTGCGAACCGCCTGCGCCCCTGGGATACGTGGGCCCTGCGCACTTTGTTGGAGTTGGAGAGGCCCAGTACCGGAACTATACGCGCACCTCGGGAGCCCTCAGGTAAGTGCGTAGATTTTTTCCAGATCGGGGGCCTCCGCACGCGGGTAGCCTCCGATCGGAAAATACGGCCCAATGTGTATATAATGTCCAGTGGGGTGTATCTCTCACCCTCTCTCTCTGTGCAATATGTATATATATTACATAATGTGTATATAATGTCCAGTGGGTGTATCTCTCACCCTCTCTCTCTGTGCAATGTGTATATATATGATATAATATGTATATAATGTACAGTGGGTGTATCTCTCACCCTCTCTCTCTGTGCAATGTGTATATATATTATATAATATGTATATAATGTACAGTGACTGTATCTCTCACCCTCTCTCTGCAATGTGTATATATATTATATAATGTGTATATAATGTACAGTGGGGTGTATCTCTCACCCTCTCTCTCTGTGCAATGTGTATATATATAATATAATGCGTATATAATGTACAGTGGGGTGTATCTATCACCCTCTCTCTGTGCAATGTGTGTATATATTTATATATTATATAATGTACAGTGGGGGTTCATATCTCACCCTCTCTCTCTCTGCTCCCTCCAGCTCTCTTCTTCCTTCTTTTTGCTCCTCGCTTTGCCCTGACAACCGTTTCCAGGGAGCGCTGGGAGGCGGCGACCAATCAGAGGCCGAGATCGCCGCCCCCTGACCCCTGACCTCTGGCCCCCCGCGGAAGGCGGCATCTCCAGATCCCACGGCGGGCAGCGGGTCTGTTGCAAAAAAGAAAGCAGATGAAGAAGAAGACAATCAACAGCCGGATAAATCTGATTTCATTGCGTCGTTTTTTTTAAATTATTGTCCGGGAGGTGGGGTTTTGTGGAGCCAATGGGAAGCCGGCATTCTCCCCCCCACGTGACCTGTTCCCCTTTTAATCCGTCACTGGCCATTTCCGGGTTTTTAAAAAAAATAAAAAACCCTTTGTGTAATTTTAAAAATTTAAAAAGGGCTTTTGTGTAATTTGAAAAATTATAAAAGGGCTTTTGTGTAATTTTAAAAATTTAAAAAGGGCTTTTGTGTAATTTTAAAAGTGTAAAAAGGCCTTTGTGTAATTTTAAAAATTTAAAGGCCTTTTGTGCAATTTTAAAAATTTAAAGGCCTTTTACTTTTAAATATATATATTTTTTGGCCGGGACTAGTAATTTAATTTCTTTTCCATTAAATACTTCATTGTCTAATTGGGGTTTTCGAACCGGTAAAATAGCAAAAGCTATAAACCTGTTGCGAAAAGCAAATTGTAAAAAACAACAACCACAACTTGTATTTATACAGCGCCTTTATCGTAGTAAAACGTCCCAAGGCGCTTCACAGGAGTGATTATAAGACAAAAGGATTTGACACCGAGCCACATAAGGAGAAATTAGGACAGGTGACCAAAAGCTTGGTCAAAGAGAGAGGTTTTAAGGAGCGTCTTAAAGGAGTAGAGAGGCGGAGAGGTTTAGGCAGGGAATTCCAGAGCTTAGAAGGCATGGCCACCAATGGTTGAGCGATTATAATCAGGAATGCTCAAGAGGGCAGAATTACAGGAGCGCAGATATCTCGGAGGGTCATGGGGCTGAAGGAGATTACAGAGGTAGGGAGGGGGGTGAGGCCATGGAGGGATTTGAAAACAAGGATGAGAATTTTGAAATCGAGGCGCTGCTTAAACAGGAGCCAATGTGGGTCAGCGAGCACAGAGGAGATGGGCGAACAGGACTTGGTGCGAGTTAGGACACGGGCAGCCGAGTTTTGGATGACCTCAAGTTTACATAGGGTGGAATGTGGGAGGCGGCCAGGAGTGCATTGTAATAGTCAAGTCTAGAGGTAACAAAGGTAAAGGTAACAAAAGCAAAGGTAAAAAAAAGGGAGGATTCGCTAGTAATGGGGAAATGAGCCAGAGCAGATAAGAGAAGTAAGAGATGGGGAACACCTAGGCAATAGTGACCATAATATAATAATGAGAAGTCGCACAACACCAGGTTATAGTCCAACAGATTTATTTAATTTTACAAGCTTTCGGAGCTATTCGCTCCTTCCTCAGGTAAGTTAGCAGTGAGAGAATCTCCCAGAATTCACAATTTAAACACAGACAAAATCTATTCAAGTCTTTCCCTACATCAAAGACACACTAAGAGTACAGCCAAGACAATGAGATGTGTCCCAGGGGGTCCAACGTGTCAAACCACCTGCTGGCTGCATATCCTGTCAATTTGTGTTGGTTCTTGTGTTAGTCTTTTTTTAAAAAAAACACCTGGGAAGACCGGCCATGATGTCAAGTCACGTTCTGTATCGTGACATGAACCCGATATCGCGATTGAGGCCATCCTCATGAGTGCGGAACTTGGCTATCAGTTTCTGCTCTATGATTTTGCGCTGTCGTGTATCCCGAAGACCATGCAGACACTGAGACAGCGTATGAACGGACACCGCGCAACAATCGCCAGGCAGGAGGGTTGCCTCCCAGTCGGGGAACACTTCAGCAGCCAGGGGCATTCAGCCTCGGATCTGCGGGTAAGCGTTCTCCAAGGCGGCCTTCGGGATACACGACAGCGCAAAATCATAGAGCAGAAACTGATAGCCAAGTTCCGCACTCATGAGGATGGCCTCAATCGCGATATCGGGTTCATGTCACGATACAGAACGTGACTTGACATCATGGCCGGTCTTCCCAGGTGTTTTTTTTAAAAAAAGACTAACACAAGAACCAACACAAATTGACAGGATATGCAGCCAGCAGGTGGTTTGACACGTTGGACCCCCTAGGACACATCTCATTGTCTTGGCTGTACTCTTAGTGTGTCTTTGATGTAGGGAAAGATTTGAATAGATTTTGTCTGTGTTTAAATTGTGAATTCTGGGAGATTCTCTCACTGCTAACTTACCTGAGGAAGGAGCGAATAGCTCCGAAAGCTTGTAAAATTAAATAAATCTGTTGGACTATAACCTGGTGTTGTGCGACTTCTCATTTTTGTCCACCCCAGTCCAACGCCGGCATCTCCACATCATAAGATAATAATAATAGAAGGGCATAGGTATGACGAAGACCGGGGGGTAATAGATTGGAGAAAAGCTGATTTTTGAGGGGCTGAGAATAGAACTTGGAGGACAATAAAATGGGCAACAGTATTGGCAAACAACGACATAGAACGGCACTGGGAAACATTTAAAACGGTGTTCAACACAGTGCAGGAACGATATATTCCGCTTAAAGGAAAAAAGAAACTAAACACTAATGAGACTCCATGGATGAATAAAGCCATAAGGGAGCAATTAAGGGTAAAGAAATGAAAGAAAAGAAAGACTGAGATTTCTACAACGCCTTTCACGACCTTTCGCGGTGGAGTGGGACTGACCGGATTGCTCTACAGAGAGCCGGCACGGACTCGATGGGCCAAATGGCCTCCTTCTGTACCGTTATGACTCTATGACCACCGGACGTCTCAAAGCACTTCACAGCCAATGAAGCACCTCCCAAACCCACGACCTCTTCCACCTCGAAGGACAAGGGCAGCAGGCGCATGGGACACCCCCACCTCCAAGTTCCCCTCCAAGTCACACACCATCCTGTTTTAGAAGTTTATCGCCGATCTTTCATCGTCGCTGGGTCAAAATCCTGGAACTCTCTCCCTAACAGCACTGTGGGAGTACCTTCACCACACGGGACTGCAGCGGTTCAAGAAGGCGGCTCACCACCACCTTCCCAAGGGCAATTAGGGATGGGCAATAAATGCTGGCCTTGCCAGCGACGCCCACATCCCATAAATGAATTTTAGAAAAGTACTTTTGAAGTGCAGTCACTGTTGTAATGTAGGAAACGCGGCAGCCAATTTGCGCACAGCAAGCTCCCACAAACAGCAATGTGATAATGACCAGATAATCTGTTTCTTTGATTGAGGGATAAATATTAGCCCCAGGACACCGGGGATAACTCCCCTGCTCTTCTTCAAAATAGTGCCATGGGATCTTTTACATCCACCTGAGAGAGCAGACAGGGCCTCGGTTTAACGGCTCATCCAAAAGACGGCACCTCCGACAGTGCAGCGCTCCCTCAGCACTGCACTGGCGTGTCGGCCTAGATTTATGTGCTCGAGTCCCTGGAGTGGGACTTGAACCCACAACCTTCTGACGTGAGAGGGGCGAGTGCTACCCACTGAGCCACAGCTGAAAGAGGCATACATTAAGTATATAGACAGCAGGGAAGAGCATGATAAGGGAGAATATGAAGAGATTAGGAGAGAAGTAAAAAAAAATCAATTCGGAAGGCAAAAGAGGAACTACGAAATTAAATTATCAAGGAACATGAAACAAGATAGTAAAATATTTTACAGGCACATCAATAAAAAAAAGGAAGGTTGGGATGGGAAAAGGGCCATTAAGGAATGGACAGGACAATACCACAGTTAATGATAGAGAGATGGCAGAAATATTAAATCATTATTTTGCTTCAGTATTTACCAGGGAGATAGAACAGGTGGACATGACATTGGATGATGAGCTTATTTTATTTTTATAATTCATTCTTGGAATGTGGGCGTCGCCGGCAAGGCCAGCATTTATTGCCCATCCCTAATTGCCCTTGAGAAGGTGGTGGTGAGCCACCTTATACAACTGAGCAGCTTGCTAGGCCATTTCAGAGGGCAGTTAAGAGTCAACCACATTGCTGTGGGTCTGGAGTCACATTTAGGCCAGACCAGGTAAGGATGGCAGATTTCCTTCCCAAAAGGACATTAGTGAACCAAGTGGGATTAGTAATGAGATAAGTGCATTTAAAATAAAAAGAGAGGATATATTAAATAAACTAATCAAACTCAAAGACGATAAAATCCCCTGGTCCAGATGGATTGCATCCACACATTTTAAAAGAATCTAGGGAAGAGATAGCAGAGGCATTACTGCACATATTTAATAATTCATTAGAAAAAGGTGTAGTGCCAGAGGACTGGCGGATAGCTAACGTAATACTTATATTTAAGAAGGGGGATAGAACATGTCTAGGGAATTATAGACCAGTCAGCTTAACATCAGTGGTAGGAAAAATAATGGAATCCCTACTAAAGGAGAAAATAGAAGAACATCTCGAAACCAAAAATGTAATAATGAATAGTCAGCATGGATTTCAAAAGGGAAAGTCTTGCTTGACCAACCTCATTGAATTTTTCGAAGAGGTAACAGAGAAAGTTGACAATGGCAATGTAGATGTAATTTATCTAGATTTTCAAAAGGCCTTCGATAAGGTACCCCATAATAGACTGATGAACAAGGTCGGAGAATGCGGAGTCAGGGGACAAGTAGCAGAATGGATTGCTGGCTGGCTTCAAGACAGAAAGCAGAGAGTGGGAGTAAAGGGTAGCTATTCACAGTGGCAGAAGGTGGGTAGTGGTGTTCCACAAGGATCAGTGCTGGGACCACTGCTGTTCACAATTTACATTAACGATTTAGACTTTGGAATCAAAAACACAATTTCTAAATTTGCGGATAACACCAAATTGGGGGGGACAGTCAATACTGAGGAGGACAGCAACAAATTACAGGAGGACATTAATAAACTTGCAGAATGGGCATATAATTGGCAAATGAAGTTCAACACAGATAAATGTGAGGTATTACATTTTGGTAGGAAGAATAGGGAGGTCACTTATCACTTGGAGGGTGCGAGTCTAGGTGGGGTAGAGGAACAAAGGGATCTGGGAGTACAAATACACAAATCACTAAAAGTTGCGACACAGGTTAACAAGGCCATAAAAAAATCAAGCACTAGGGTTTATTTCTAGAGGGATAGAATTGAAAAGTAGGGAAGTTATGCTAAACCTGTATCGAACCTTGGTTAGACCACACTTGGAGTACTGCGTACAGTTCTGGTTGCCATATAATAAAAAGGATATAGAGGCACTGGAGAGGGTGCAGAGAAGATTTACAAGGATGATACCAGAAATGCGAGGGTATACATATCAGGAAAGGATGAACAGGCTGGGTCTCTTTTCTCTTGAAAAAAGAAGGCTGAGGGGTGACCTAATAGAGGTCTTTAAAATGATGAAAGGTTTTGATAGAGTGGATACAGAGAGAGTGTTTCCACTTGTGGGGAAGAGCATAACTAGAGGCCATCAATATAAGATAGTCACCAAGAAATCCAATCGGTAATTCAGAAGAAACTTCTTTACCCAGAGAGTGGTGAGAATGTGGTACTCGCTACCACAGGGAGTGGTTGAAGCGAATAGTAGAGATGCATTTAAGGGGAGGCCGGACAAGCATATGAGGGAGAAGGGAATAGAGGGTTACGCTGATAGATTTAGATGAGGAAAGATGGGAGGAGGCTTGAGTGGAGCATAAACGCCGGCATGGACTGGTTGGGCTGAATGGCCTGTTTCTGTGCTGTATAGCCGATGTAAAAAACTGGCCAATCAGCACGCAGCACATGTGGGGTGTAATGATGTCGGCCCGGTTGCTCCGCCCCCTCGGGGGTGGGGGTGGTATTCGCAATGCATTCTGGTAGTTTGAGTATATTTTCTGTGACTCAGTGGGTAGCAACACTCGTCTTCTGAGTCAGAAGGTTGTGGGTTCAAGACCCACTCCAGGAACTTGAGCAGATAAAGCTAGGCTGACACTCCCAGTGCAGTGCTGAGGGAGTGCTGCACTGTCGGAGGGTCCGTCTTTCGGATGAGAGGTTAAACCGAGGCCCCGTCTGCTCTCTCAGGAGGAGGTAAAAGATCCCACGGTGCTATTTCGAAGAAAAGCAGGGGAAAGTTCTCCCTGGTGTCCTGGCCAATATTAACCCCTCAATCGACGTCACCAAAACAGATTATCTGGTCATTATCACATTGCTGTTTGTGGGAGCTTGCTGTGTGCAAATTGGCTGCCGCGTTTCCCACATTACAACAGTGACTACACTTCAAAAGTGCTTAATTGGCTGTAAAGCACTTTGAGACGTCCGGTGGTCGCGAAAGACGCTATAGAAATGCAAGTCTTGCTTTTTAATTGAGTCAGACGGCACTGGCTGCTATAGAACAGGGAGCAGATTCATTATTTGAAAGCAGATGATGAGAGAGACGTCCACTTTTGAAATAGAAAAAAGGGGAACGGCCGCGTCACGTGACGTGATGTCATCACTGCCCCTGGCAACGGCGCCACAGTGGTTTCTGGGACCTTGATCATTTTTTTGTTTGGTTTTCGGTTTCGACCAAGGTTTTCACCAGATACCGCTGGTTCTGTTGGTGAAATACGCATTTAAAAAAAAAATAATTTGGGATCAAAAAAAATTCAGAATTGGTTAAAACCCGTGACGTCACACAGCTAGCGTGCGCCTGCCACTATGCCCCATGGGAGATGTAGTTCGCTCTGGGAAGCCATAACAAAGCCCTGGGGGGTTCATTTCTGGAGGGATGGAATTGAAAAGCAGGGGAGTTATGTTCAACTTGTATAGAGCCTTGGTTAGACCGCACTTGGAGTACTGTGTGAATTCTGGTCTCCGTATCACACTTGGTGTATTGTGTGAATTCTGGTCTCCATTTCACACTGGGAGTACTGTGTGAATTCTGGTCTCCATTTCACACTGGGAGTACTGTGTGAATTCTGGTCTCCATATCACACTGGGAGTACTGTGTGAATTCTGGTCTCCATATCACACTGGAAGTATTGTGTGAATTCTGGTCTCCATATCACACTGGGAGTACTGTGTGAATTCTGGTCTCCATATCACACTGGGAGTATTGTGTGAATTCTGGTATCCATATCACACTGGGAGTACTGTGTGAATTCTGGTCTCCATATCACACTGGGAGTATTGTGTGAATTCTGGTATCCATATCACACTGGGAGTACTGTGTGAATTCTGGTATCCATATCACACTGGGAGTATTCTGTGAGTTCTGGTCTCCATATCAAACTGGGAGTACTGTGTGAATTCTGGTATAAGAACATAAGAACATAAGAAATAGGAGCAGGAGTAGGCCAATCGGCCCCTCGAGCCTGCTCCGCCATTCAATAAGATCATGGCTGATCTGATCCTAACCGCCAATCTACTATCTATCACAGAACCATCTCCTGCATCTAACAGAATTGCACACACGAAATAGGAGCAGAATCAGGCTACACAGTCCCTGGGCCCGCTCCACTACCCACAGGGCCATGACCGATCCGAACCTAGACTCATGTCCAAATTCCTGCCCGCTCCCCGTAACCCTTAATGCCCTTTACTTCTAGGAAACTGTCTATTTCTGTTTTAAATTTAATTAATGTTGTAGCTTCTACAGCTTTTTGTGGCAGCATATTCCATGGACCTACCACCCTCTGAGTGAAGTAGTTCCTCCTCATCTCAGTTTTGAAAGAGCAGCCCCTTATTCTAAGACTATGTCCCCTAGTTCTCGTCTCACCCGTCATCGGGAACATCCTCCCCGCATCCACCCGATCCAACCCCTTCACAATCTTATATGTTTCAATAAGATCGCCTCTCATTCTTCTGAACTCCAATGAGTAGAGTCCCAATCTACCCAACCTCTCCTCATATGACCACCCCCTCATCCCCGGGATTAACCGAGTGAACCTTTTTTGCACTGCCTCGAGAGCAAGGATGTCTTTCCTTAAGTAAGGACACCAAAACTGTATGCAGTATTCCAGGTGCGGTCTCACCAATACCTTGTACAACTGAAGCAATACCTCCCTATTTTTATATTCTATCCCCCTAGCAATGAAAGCCAACATTCCATTTGCCTTCTTAATCACTTGCTGCACCTGCATACTAACCTTTTGAGTTTCGTGCACCAGGACCCCCAGATCCCTTTGCACTTCAGTACTCTCCAGTTTCTTGCCATTAAGATAATAAATTGCTCTAGGATTTTTCCTGCCAAAGTGCATCACCTCACACTTTCCAGTGTTGTATTCCATCTGCCAAATCTCTGCCCACTTACTTAGCCTGTCTATGTCCCCTTGCAGGTTTTTTATGTCCTCCTCACTCACTACTTTCCCTCCCATCTTTGTATCATCTGCAAATTTTGATATGTTACACTTGGTCCCTTCCTCCAAATCGTTGATATAGATTGTGAAGAGTTGGGGACCCAGCACTGACCCCTGTGGAACACCACTAGTTACTGATTGCCAGTCTGAGAATGAACCATTTATCCCAACTCTTTGCTTTCTGTTAGATAGCCAATCCTCTATCCATGCCAGAATATTACCCCCAATCCCGTGATTTTTTACCTTAAGCAATAATCTTTTGTGTGGCACCTTGTCAAATGCCTTTTGGAAGTCTAAATACACTACGTCCACTGGTTCCCCTTTATCCACTCTATATGTTACTTCCTCAAAGAACTCCAGCAAATTTGTCAAACATGACTTCCCCTTCGTAAAACCATGCTGACTTTGTCCTATTAAATTATGATTATCCAAATGTCCTGTTACTGTTTCCTTAATAATGGACTCCAAAATTTTACCTACCACAGATGTTAGGCTAACCGGTCTATAGTTACCAGCCTTCTGTCTACTGCCCTTTTTAAATAAGGGTGTTACATTAGCAGTTTTCCAGTCTGCCGGGACCTTAGCGGAATCCAGGGAGTTTTGAAAAATTATTACCAATGCATCTACAATCCCTACCGCCACTTCCTTCAAGACTCTAGGATGTAAGCCATCAGGTCCAGGTGATTTATCCGCCTTGAGTCCCATTATTTTACCGAGTACCACTTCCTTAGTGATTTTGATCGTGTTTAGCTCCTCTCCCCCTATAGCCCCCTGTTTGTCCAGTGTTGGGATATTCTTAGTGTCCTCTACTGTAAAGACTGATACAAAATATTCATTCAGTGTTTTTGCCATCTCCATATTTCCCACCATTAATTTCCCGGTCTCATCCTCTAAGGGACCAACATTTACTTTAGCCACCCTTTTTCTTTTTATATAACTATAAAAACTCTTACTATCTGTTTTTATATTTTTTGCTAATTTACTTTCATAATCTATCTTCCCTTTCTTAATCAATCTTTTTGTTATTTTTTGCTGCCTTTTAAAGTTTTCCCAATCCTCTGTCCTCCCACTAGATTTCGCTACCTTATATGCCCTTGTTTTTAGTCGAATACTATCCTTAATTTCTTTACTTAGCCACGGATGACTGTCCTTTCTTTTACACCCTTTTCTTTTCAGTGGAATATATTTTTTTGGAAGTTGTAAAATAACTCCTTGAATGTACACCACTGATCATGTGTCGTCTTACCCTTTAATCTATTTTCCCAATCCACTCTACTCAATTCTGCTCGCATACCTTCATAGTCTCCTTTATTCAAGCTTAGCACGCTTGTTTGAGATCCAACCTTCTCACCCTCTAATTGAATATGGAATTCAACCATGTTATGGTCACTCATTCCATATCCATATCACACTGGGAGTATTGTGTGAATTCTGGTCTCCATTTTACACTGGGAGTACTGTGTGAATTCTGGTATCCATATCACACTGGGAGTATTGTGTGAATTCTGGTCTCCATATCACACTGGGAGTACTGTGTGAATTCTGGTCTCCATATCACACTGGAAGTACTGTGTACAGTTCTGATCTCCATATCACACTGGGAGTACTGTGTACAGTTCTGGTCTCCATATCACACTGGAAGTACTATGATAATGAAGAAGAAAGCTGCAGACTGCAGGAAGATATCAATGGACTGGTCAGGTGGGCAGAACAGCGGCAAATGGAATTCAATCTGGAGAAGTGTGAGGTAATGCATTTGGGGAGGGCTAACAAGGCAAGGGAATACACAATAAATGGTAGGACACTGAGAAGTGCAGCAGATCAGAGGGACCTTGGAGTGCATGTCCACAGATCCCTGAAGGTAGCAGGACAGGTAGATAAGGTGGTTAAGAAGGCATACGGGATACTTGCCTTTATTAGCCGAGGCATAGAATACAAGAGCAGGGAGGTTATGCTTGAACTGTATAAAACACTAGTTAGGACGCAGAGTACTGCGTACAGTTCTGGTCACCACATTACAGGAAGGATGTGATTGCACTAGAGGGGCAGAGGAGATTTACGAGGATGTTGCCTGGGCTGGAGAATTTTAGCTATGAGGAGACCTAGTTGAGGTGTATAAAATTACGAGGGGCCTAGATAGAGTGGATAGGAAGGACCTATTTCCCTTAGCAGAGGGGTCAAAAACCAGGGGGCACAGATTTAAAGTAATTGGTCAGAAGTTTAGAGGGGATTTGAGGAGAATTATTTTCACCCAGAGGGTGGTGGGGGTCTGGAACTCACTGCCTGAAAGGGTGGTAGAGGCCGAGACCCTCATCACGTTTAAAAAGTACTTGGATATGCACTTGAAGTGCCGTAACCTACAAGGCAACGGACCAAGTGCCGGAAAGTGGGATTAGGCTGGATAGCTCTTGCTGGCCAAATGGCCTCCTTCTGTGCTGTAAATTTGTATGATTCTATGATACTGTGCACAGTACTGGTCTCCATATCACACTTGGAGCACTGTGCATAGTTCTGGTCTCCATATCACACTTGGAGTACTGTGCAGAGTTCTGGTCTCCATATCACACTTGGAGCACTGTGCACAGTTCTGGTCTCCAGATCATACTTGGAGTTACTGTGCTCAGTTCTGGTCTCCATATCACACTTGGAGCACTGTGCTCAGTTCTGGTCTCCATATCACACTTGGAGTTACTGTGCGCAGTTCTGGTCTCTATATCACACTTGGAGTACTGTGAACAGTTCTGGTCTCTATATCACACTTGGAGTACTGTGCACAGTTCTGGTCTCTATATCACACTTGGAGCACTGTGCACAGTTCTGGTCTCCATATCACACTTGGAGTAATGTGCACAGTTCTGGTCTCCATATCATACTTGGAGTATTGTGCACAGTTCTGGTCTCTATATCACACTTGGAGCACTGCGCACAGTTCTGGTCTCCATATCACACTTGGATTACTGTGCACAGTTCTGGTCTCCATATCACACTTGGAGTACTGTGCACAGTTCTGGTCTCCATATCACACTTGGATTACTGTGCACAGTTCTGGTCTCCATATCACACTTGGAGCACTGTGCACAGTCCTGGTCTCCATATCACACTTGGAGCACTGTGCACAGTTCTGGTCTCCATATCACACTTGGAGTACTGTGCACAGTTCTGGTCTCCATATCACACTGGGAGTACTGTTGTAGCAGTCGGCGCAGACTCCATGGATTTTTTTTAGATTATGAACATATACCCTTATTAAAAACTGGACAGGCTGTTTGGGGGGAAGCAGTGGGAAAACCACTCAAGCTGAAGGTGGCTGACGTAACCAGGTTGCATTCGTACAGTAATGAACTGTCCTTGGGAACAATGGCCTGAGAGGCCCACTCCCAAGTCATGAATAACGAGGCTGGTGACTCATTGTTTCTGGAGAAGGTGAGCTCGTTAAGTTCATTGGCTGGGAGATCGAAACCAGCTAAACCATCTAAACCTGGGAGGAAGCCTGGAAACCATTTCCCTAAGGCCATGTGTCCATTAAAACCACAGACAGCAGTCTGTGTATTGGAGGGGTATATCAGAGAGCAGTTTGGATAGCTCTCTCTCTCCTGCCCTCCACACAACGGAACGTCAAGAGGAGCTGAGTCTTGCTCTTCCAACCGAGACGGACTTCGACTAAGGCTGGGACTCGCATGCCGCAAGGCCGGTACGGAACCAGGTAGCCGAGACGTACGGGAGGAAGCTACAAGCAAGATCAAAAGGGCAATCTAGGTTAGCATTGCCAAGCCTACACACCCACAAGATCACTTAAGCTGTGTGAGGGGGTGCCTGTATGTTCCTACCAAACCAGAGGGGGTTTAGCGTTGGAAGGGTCCTGTGATAGTTTAGTTCACGGGAGGGTGTTTTTAGGCCGTGGTAAGTCAGCACGGCAGGGGCTTGTTGGACAAGTCAGGGTTGTACTGTTTTAAACTGTACTGTTGTGTTCACACCGCTCATACTGTATGCGAGTGGAGTGCTTTTTGTCAACCTTAATAAACACTGTACGGGTGAGCCCGAAAACGCTGTCCGTGTTTAAATCTGTCCTCAGTAATCCCTATCGTCCAGAACTTGTAGTAAGAGGGTTTGCGTGCTCGCTACGGGTAGGGCGAAACCACGTACAATAATTGGCGACCACGGCAGGGCCCATAGGAAATTGGCCACCGCAAAAACTGGTTACAGTGTGCACAGTTCTGGTCTCCATATCACACTTGGAGCACTGTGCACAGTTCTGGTTTCCATATCACACTTGGAGCACTGTGCACAGTTCTAGTCTCCATATTACACTTGGAGTACTGTGCACAGTTCTGGTCTCCATATCACACTGTGAGTACTGTGCACAGTTCTGGTCTCCATATCACACTGGGAGTACTGTGCGCAGTTCAGGTCTCCATATCACACTGGGTGTACTGTGCACAGTTCTGGTCTTCCTATCACACTTGCAGTACTGTGCACAGTTCTGGTCTCCATATCACACTTGGAATACTGTGCACAGTTCTGGTCTCCATATCACACTTGCAATACTGTGCACAGTTCTGGTCTCCATATCACACTTGCAATACTGTGCACAGCTCTGGTCTCCATATCACACTTGGAGCACTGTGCACAGTTCTGGTCTCCATATCACACTGTGAGTACTGTGCACAGTTCTGGTCTCCATATCACACTGGGAGTATTGTGCACAGTTCTGGTCTCCATATCACACTTGGAGTACTGTGCACAATTCTGGGGGGCATAATTCGGTTGATTTGCGCCTCCCATTGCTAACGGGGCACAAAGCAACTAGCGCCCGGGCACGGCGCCGCTAACGCCTCCGGTGATGACATCATCACTGTGCGCAGCGCCCCGCTCGCACCCCGGCTGCGATCTTCGGTAGCTTTCCCCTGACTTACCACCGGGGCGGCGCAAATTATAGGGGAGGTGCCGGGCGGCCATTTTTGTTGCCGGCCGCCTGCCAGCACCTGCCCCCGTTGCTGTCCCCGGCCTCCTGTGCAGCCCCTCTGCGGGGTGCCGGCAGCGTTACGTGAGCACGGCACTCCTCTTGAGCGCCTCGCCCTTTTGCCAGCACTCCGATCCCTGGTGACCCAGCTGGGCCCTGGGTTGCGCTGCGCTAGACCCAATACTGGCTCCCTGGTCTCCATATTATACCTGTTCTCAGTTTCTCTCTCTCTGTCACTCTCTCTGTCTCTCTCTTTCTCAGTCTCTCTCTCTCAGTCTCTCTCCGTGTCTGTTTCTCTCACTCTTTCTCTCTCTCTCTCTATATATATATATATATCTCAGTTTCCATCTCTCTCTCTCTCAATGGCTCTCTCTCTCCATATATGTCACCCTGTCTCTCTCTCATTATATCTCCCTGTCGCTCTCTATATATCTGTCTCCCGCTTTCTCGATATATATGTATGTCACCCTGTCTCTCTCTCTCTCAATATATATATGTCTCTCTCGCTCTATATATATATATATATAGATAGATAGATATATGTCTCCCTGTCTCTCTCTCCCCATATCTCCGTCTCTCTCTCTGTCTCCCTGTCTCTCTCTCTCCTATTTCCCTGTCTCTCTCCCTATATCACCCCTCTCTCTCTCTGCCTGTCTTTCTATCTCTCTCTCTCTCCCTATCTCCGCTATGTCTCTCTCTCTATCCCTCCTCTCTGTCTCTGTCTCTGTCTCTCTCTCTATAATATATATATATATATATCTTCCTGTCTCTCTAGCTCTCTCTCTCTCCCTACATATATCCACCCATCTCTCTATATATACACATACATCTCTCTCTATCACCTATATCTCCTGGTATCTCTCTCTCTCTCTCTCTGCCTGTCTCTCTTTCTCTCCCACCTCTCTCTCTCTGTCTCTCGATCTCTCCTACCTCTCTCTCTCTACCTATCTCTCTATCACTCCCACCTCTCTCTCTCTCTGCCTATCTCTCTATCTCTCCCACCTCTCTCTCTCTCTCATTTGATGTAGTATATATGGACTTTAGCAAGGCTTTTGATAAGGTTCCATATGGCAGACTGGTCACGAAGTTAAAAGCCCATGGGATCCAGGGCAAAGTGTCAAGTTGGGTTCAAAACTGGCTCGGAGACAGGAAGCAGAGGGTAATGGTTGATGGGTGTTTTTGTGACTGGAAGGCTGTTTCCAGTGGGGTTCCGCAGTGCTCAGTACTAGGTCCCTTGCTTTTTGTGGTATATATCAATGATCTAGACTTGAATATAGGGGGTATGATTAAGAAGTTTGCAGATGATACTAAAATCGGCTGTGTGGTTGATAATGAAGAAGGAAGCTGCAGACTGCAGGAAGATATCAATAAATTGGTCAGGTGGGCAGAACAGTGGCAAATGGAATTCAATCTGGAGAAGTGTGAGGTAATGCATTTGGGGAGGGCTAACAAGGAAAGGGAATACACATTAAATGGTAGGACACTGAGTAGTGTAGAGGAACAAAGGGACCTTGGAGTGCATGTCCACAGATCCCTGAAGGTTGCAGGCCAGGTAGATAAGGTGGTTAAGAAGGCATACGGAATGCTTGCCTTTATTAGCCGTGGCATAGAATACAAGAGCAGGGGGGGTTATGCTTCAACTGTATAAAACACTAGTTAGGCCTCAGCTAGAGTACTGCGTGCAGTTCTGGTCACCACATTACAGGAAAGATGTGATTGCACTAGAGAGGGTACAGAGGAGATTTACAAGGATGTTGCCGGGAGTAGAGAATCTTAGCTATGAGGAAAGACTGGATAGGCTGGGTCTGTTTTCCTTGGAACAGTGGAGGCTGAGGGGAGACCTTATTGAGGTGTATAAAATTATGAGGGGCCTAGATAAAGTGGATAGAAAGGACCTATTTCCCTTAGCAGAGGGGTCAAAAACCAGGGGGCACAGATTTAAAGTAATTGGGGGAAGGTTTAGAGGAGATTTGAGGGGAAATGTCTTCACCCAGAGGGTTGTGGGGGTCTGTAACTCACTGCCTGAAAGGGTGGTAGAGGCAGGAACCCTAACCACATTAAAAAAGTACTTGGATGTGCACTTGGGATGCTGCAGGGCTACGGACCAAGAGCTGGGAAGTGGGATTAGGCTGGATAGCTCTTTGTTGGTCGGTGTGGACACGATGGGCCGAAATGGCCTCCTTCCGTGCTGTAACTTTCTATGATTCTATGATTCTCCCAGTCTCTCTCTCTCTCCCTGTCTCTCTATCTCTCTCTCTCTCTCTCTATCTCTCTCTCTCTCTGCCTGTCTCTCTATCTCTCTCTGCCTGTCTCTCTATCTGTCCCACCTCTCTCTCTGTGCCTGTCTCTCTCTCTCTCTGCCTGTCTGTCTATGCCTCCCACCTCTCTCGCTGCCTGTCTCTCTATCTGTCCCACCTCTCTCTCTGTGCCTGTCTCTCTCTCTCTCTGCCTGTCTCTCTATCTGTCCCACCTCTCTCTCTCTGCCTGTCTCTCTATCTGTCCCACCTCTCTCTCTCTGCCTGTCTCTCTATCTGTCCCACCTCTCTCTCTCTCTCTGCCTGTCTCTCTATCTGTCCCACCTCTCTCTCTCTGCCTGTCTCTCTATCTGTCCCACCTCTCTCTCTCTGCCTGTCTGTCTATGTCTCCCACCTCTCTCTCTCCGTCTCTCTCTCGCTCTGCATGTCTTTCTATCTCTCCCACCTCTCTCTCCCTCTCCCTGTCTCTCTATCTGTCCCACCTCTCTCTCTCTCCCACCTGTCTCTCTCTCTCTCCCTGTCTCTCTCTCTCTGCCTGTCTCTTTATCTCTCCCACCTCTCTCTCTCTCTCTCTGCCTGTCTCTCTATCTCTCTCTCTCTCTCCCTGCCTCTCTATCTCTCTCTCTCTCTCAATCCCTGTCTCTCTATCTGTCCCACCTCTCTCTCTCTCTCTTTGCCTGTCTCTCTATCTCTCCCACCTCTCTCTCTCTCTGCCTGTCTCTCTATCTCTCTCTCTCTCTCCCTGCCTCTCTATCTCTCTCTCTCTCCCTGTCTCTCTATCTGTCCCACCTCTCTCTTTCTCTGCCTGTCTTTCTATCTCTCTCTCTCCCTGTCTCTCTATCTCTCCCACCTCTCTCTCTCTCTCTCCCTGTCTCTCTATCTCTCCCACCTCTCTCTCTCTCTGCCTGTCTTTCTCTCTCTCTCTCTCTCTCTCTCCCTGTCTCTCTATCTGTCCCACCTCTCTCTTTCTCTGCCTGTCTTTCTATCTCTCTCTCTCTCCCTGTCTCTCTATCTCTCCCACCTCTCTCTTTCTCTCCCTGTCTCTCTATCTCTCCCACCTCTCTCTCTCCCTGTCTCTCTATCTCTCCCACCTCTCTCTCTCTCTGTCTGTCTATCTCCCCCAGGTCCCCCTCTCTCTCTCTGCCTGTCTCTCTATCTCTCCCACCTCTCTCTCTCTGCCTGTCTTTCTATCTTCCCACCTCTCTCTCTCTGTCTCTCTCCCTCGCTCTGCATGTCTTTCTATCTCTCTCTCTCTCTATCTCCGTCTCTCTATCTCTCCCACCTCTCTCTCTCTCTGCCTGTCTCTCTATCTCTCTCTCTCTCTGCCTGTCTTTCTATCTCTCCCACCTCTCTCTCTCTCTGCCTGTCTCTCTATCTCTCCCACCTCTCTCTCTGTCTGTCTTTCTCTCTCCCTATATCTCCCTGTCTCTCTCTCTCTCTGCCTGTCTGTCTGTCTCTCTCTCCCTATATCTCCCTGTCTCTCTCTCTCTCTCCCTGTCTGTCTGTCTCTCTCTCCCTATATCTCCCTGTCTCTCTCTCTCTCTCTCTCTATATATATATATATATATATATATATATGTCTCTCTCCCTATATCTCCCCTCTCTCTCTGCCTGTCTTTATATTTCTCTCTCCCTATTTCCTCTCTGTCTCTCTCTCTCTCTATATATATATATCTACCTGTCTCTCTAGCTCTCTCTCTCTCTCTATACATATATTCACCCATCTCTCTATATATACACATACATCTCCCTGTCTCTCTCTCTCTCTCTCTCTCTCTATATATATATATATATATATGTCTCTCTCCCTATATCTCCCCTCTCTCTCTGCCTGTCTTTATATTTCTCTCTCCCTATTTCCTCTCTGTCTCTCTCTCTCTCTATATATATATATCTACCTGTCTCTCTAGCTCTCTCTCTCTCTCTATACATATATTCACCCATCTCTCTATATATACACATACATCTCCCAGTCTCTCTCTCTCTGCCTGTCTCTCTATCTCTCTCTGCCTATCTCTTCCACCTCTCTCTCTCTCTCTGCCTGTCTCTCTATCTCTCCCACCTCTCTCTCTCTCTGCCTGCCTCTCTATCTCTCCCAGGTCTCTCTCTCTGCCTGTCTCTCTATCTCTCCCACCTCTCTCTCTCTCTCTGCCTGCCTCTCTATCTCTCCCACCTCTCTCTCTCTCTCTGCCTGCCTCTCTATCTCTCCCACCTCTCTCTCTCTCTGCCTGCCTCTCTATCTCTCCCACCTCTCTCTCTCTGTTTGCCTCTCTAACTCTCCCACCTCTCTCTCTCTCTCTCTGCCTGTCTCTCTATCTCTCCCACCTCTCTCTCTCTGCCTGCCTCTCTATCTCTCCCAGGTCTCTCTCTCTGCCTGCATCTCTATCTCTCCCAGGTCTCTCTCTCTGCCTGCCTCTCTTTCTCTCCCAGGTCTCTCTCTCTGCCTGTCTCTCTATCTCTCCCACCTCTCTCTCTGACGCACTTGTGACTGTTTCACAGCATCGCTCATGTGGAAAGCCTGATGTAAATACTGCCACACACACACCAGACAGGAACTTGCACACACACACACACACACACATACATACAGCCTCTCGGCGACTGGTGAACTCCATCACAGCTTAAGAGGAGTAAAAGGAAGGGTTGGTGGTGGGTGAGATTTGATCCAAGTCATCCAACTTTGCCCCCCCCCTCCCTTCTCTCCAACCAGATGCGGATTGCAAATGCGTGACCCTCCCGACCGCATCTGAATGGTCCACCGGGCTAGATTCGCAGCTTTCAAGGTGAGAGCATCTTTTTTTTTAATGCTTTTTTTTTTGTAATGCATTTTAATTTCTGTCAACAGATTTGCGGGGACACGGCGCGGACCGTGCATGGGTGCAATCTTTGCACAGAGAGAGAGACAGAGACAGAATCAGAGAGAGCTCGCAATAAGCCCAGGCAACCTGGCAGCATTTAAACAGGCTTTACGATCTGCAGGTTGCTCCGTTTCCACAGGGCCTATGCTCCCAGCGAGCTTCCCCCACCCCGCTCATTTTTTTTTTGTGCAATGCATTTAAAAGGTATACGGGTGCACGGTAGGATCCCACGCTCGGAGTTGGAGGCTGCAGCCCTCCCCTATCATTGTGGGGTCAAACTTCAGGCTGGCCTGCCCTCTTTCCATGTATCTCTCTATCTCTCTCCACTAATCTCTCTCTCCATGTATCTCTTTCTCTCTGAATCTCTCTCTATCTCTCTCTGTATATCCCTCTTTCCATGTATCTCTCTATCTCTCTCTCCATGTATCTCTCTCTCTCTCCATGTATCTCTCTCTCTATCTCCCTCTTTCCATGTATCTCTTTCTCTATCTCTCTCTCCATGTATCTCTCTCTCTATCTCTCTCCATGTATCTCTCTCTCTATCTCTCTCTCCATGTATCTCGCTCTCTCTCCAGGTATCTCTCTCTCTATCTCTCTCTCCATGTATCTCTCACTCTCTATCTCTCTCTCCATGTATCTCGCTCTCTCTCCATGTATCTCTCTCTCTATCTCCCTCTTTCCATGTATCTCTCTCTCTATCTCTCTCTCCATGTATCTCTCTCTCTCTATCTCTCTCTCCATGTATCTCTCTCTCTCTATCTCTCTCTCCATGTATCTCTCACTCTCTCCATGTATCTCTCTCTCTCTCTATCTCTCTCTCCATGTATCTCGCTCTCTCTCCATGTATCTCTCTCTCTCTCTATCTCTCTCTCTCCATGTATCTCTCACTCTCTCCATGTATCTCTCTCTCTCTCTATCTCTCTCTCTCCATGTATCTCTCTCTCTCCTTGTATCTCTCTCTCTCTCTCCACGTATCTCTCACTCTCTCCATGTATCTCGCTCTCTCTCCATGTATCTCTCTCTCTCTCCACGTATCTCTCACTCTCTCCATGTATCTCTCTCTCTCTCCATGTATCTATCTCCCTCCATGACAGGCCTGCCTGCCTATGTTTGGTGTCCAGTTGGTTTCCTGCGGGATCCTCTCCCCCGCTCGCTCGCTCCGCCCGCCGGCCGATGGGTGGACAGCGCCCAATATTCGGCACCTCCGCTGGTCGCTGCGCCCGCCCGGGGATTGGGGGGTCTCTGCGCCTATCAGGGGCTCTGTCCATCACACAGTGGGCACAGTGGCAGCAAATCGGTTCAAAATATCAACAGATACAACTAGGAGAACAACACTGCAATTCACTGCTCTCTCTCTCTATCACTCTCTCTCTGTATCACTCCCTCTTTCTGTCTCCCTCTCACTATCTCTCTCTGTATCTCTTTCCATGTATCTGTCATGAATCTCTCTCTCCATGAATCTCTCTGTATATATCTCTGTATCTCTCTCCATGTATCTCTCTCTATTTCTCCATGTATCTCTCTCTGTATCTCTCTATTTCCATGTATCTCTCTCTATCTCTCTCTCTCCATGAATCTCTCTCCCCGTATCTCTCTCTGTATCGCCCTCTTTCCATGTATCTCTCTATCTCTCTATCTCCACAAATCTCTCTCTACATGTATCTCCATGTATCTCTTTCTCTCTGAATCTCTCTCTGTATCTCCCTCTTTCCATGTATCTCTCTATCTCTCTCTCTCCATGTATCTCTCTCTCCATGAATCTCTCTCTCTCTGTATCTCTCTCTCCATGTATCTCTCTCTATTTCTCCATGTATCTCTCTCTCTCTCTGTCCATGAATCTCTCTCTCCATGTATCTCTTTCTCTCTGAATCTCTCTCTCTTTATCTCTGTATCTCCCTCTTTCCATGTATCTCTATCTCTCCATGTATCTCTCTCTCCATGTATCTCTTCATGTTGTAGGGTGTTTTTGCGTGCCCCGTGTTTCTATGACTCTCCCTTGAGTCGACCCGTGCATTAAAACCCCCCGGTTTGGGTTGTTTCCCTTGGACGGCTGGAGCTTTTGCCAATAGTCCCTGCCTAGCCCGTCGATTAGTGGGTAATCCCAGAGAGAGAGAGACCAAGGCCAGATAGGTCTTCTCCTATGCCTGATGCGCAGCATCCCCAACGGGATTACTGTGTAACCCGGCCATGACCGGATGCCACCCGGTTGGTCTTCCGAATTATACCGCGAACCACAAGCCCTACAACCCCCAAGTTCGGACCCAAGGAGTTACTATGGACAGATTATAATTGACTCAGACACTCACAAAACAACAACCCCTACTCCTCTCGCTTACGGCATAACGAGTAGGTGACTGTAGACACTAGCTTATAACCTTAGACTAAATTACCCACCCTGTCGGTTATGCCGAACTAACCCCTTCCCAGAATCTAAGCCTAGATGATGGAAAAACCCTTCTAACTAAACCGCTGTCCAGGTTTGGTCAGAACCCACACTTGGAAGCCTCGTCACGCACATAGAGTCATAGGGGGAAAAATTCAGTTGGTTGCGCCTCCCGTTAGAGCCTTAAGAGGGCGCTAATGGGGCGCAAAGCATCTCACGCCCAGGCGCGGCGATGTTTGCGCCGCTCGCGAAATTAACTAGACATTTTGCGGTGGCGCTAAACGCTACCGCCACGATCTCCTGCGCCGGCAGATCGTGACGTCAGTCGAGTGCGCAACGCCCCGGTATCGCCCCGGAGCGGATATTGAGTGGCGCCCCCTGCCTTACCGCCTGACGCTAGCAACGACAGGTTGAGGGGAGCGTTTTGCAGTCAGGAAGGGACTGGGGGAGCGCTATTTAAAGGCGACCGCTTCCTGCCTTTTATTGTTGGTGCCATTTTTGAACCACGCATTCTGAGAGAGAGAGAGAGAGAGACTTCTGGAGAGATTCAACGCTGTGTGAAGGAGTTTTGGGTACTGAGCAGCACTTTGCAGGTTCATTTTGATTTGCCCTTCCTTGTATCGATTTAGAAGAGACTGTGGGGGCTGCACTCTGAGCTCTTTCCCTGGTACTCTCCATTGTTCTTTCCAGCAGATTTGATGTACAGGTCTCTCCAGGCCGAGATTCAAGGCTGCAATGAGTAGGATGTGGATGGAAAGCAAGATCAACCATCCCCTTTAAGAACTGGCCCGTGCCATTGTGTGTGTGTTCCATTGCTGACTGACATCACATGAGCTTCGCCAGCGCTCTGAGGTAGCGTCTCGCTCCTCGGCCTTTGCGCCTTAAGACAGGTGTGAAGCACCTGATTTAGTGCTCCAATCACCTCCAGGGGCGATAAAAGTCAAATTTGCAGTCGGTGGCGATAATTAGTGCCAGGCGCTAATCTTTGCGACCGGCCGATAATTGCGCCCAAAATGGGGCGATACTGAATTTCTCCCCCATAGAGTCATACAGCACAGAAAGAGGCCCTTCGGCCCATCGTGTCCGTGCCGGCCATCAAGCCCTGACTATTCTAATCCCATTTTCCAGCACTTGGTCCGTAGCCTTGTATGTTATGGCGTTTCAAGTGCTCATCTCAATGCTTCTTGAATGTTGTGAGGGTCCCTGCCTCTACCACCCTTTTAGGCAGTGAGTTCCAGATTCCAACCACCCTCTGAAAAAGTTTTTCCTCAAATCCCCTCTAAACCTCCTGCCCCTTACCTTGAAACTATGCCCCCTGGTTATTGACCCCTCTACTAAGGGGAAAAGTTCCTTTCTATCCACCCTATCTATGCCCCTCATAATTTTGTACACCTCAATCAGGTACCCCCTCCCCCTCCTCTGCTCTGAGGAAAACAACCCCAGCCTGTCCAGTCTCTCTTCATAGCTGAAACGCTCCAGCCCAGGTAACATCCTGGTGAATCTCCTCTGCACCCTCTCCAGTGCAATCACATCCTTCTGAAAGTGTGGTGACCAGAACTGCACACAGTATTCCACCTGTGGCCTAACTAGCGTTTTGCACAGCTCCATCATAACCTCCCTGCTCTTATATTCTATGCCTCGGCTAATGAAGGCAAGTATCCCATATGCCTTTTTAACCACCTTATCTACCTGTCCTGCTGCCTTCAGGGATCTATGTACATGCACACCAAGGTCCCTCTGATCCTCTGTTCTTCCTAGGGTCCTACCATTCATTGTGTATTCCCCTTGCCTTGTTAGTCCTCCCAAAATGCATCACCTCACACTTTTCAGGGTTAAATTCCATTTGCCACTGTTCTGCCCATCTAACCATCCCGTCTATATCGTCCTGTAGCCTGAGGCTTCCTCCTCGCAATTTACCACTCCACCAATTTTCGTGTCATCTGCGAACTTACTGATCATACCTCCTACATTCATATCTAAATCATTAATGTACACTACAAACAGTAAAGGGCCCAGCACCGATCCCTGCGGTACACCACTGGACACAGGCTTCCAGTCACAAAAACAACCTTCGACCATCACCCTCTGCCTCCTGCCACTAAGCCAATTTTGGAACCAATGTGCCAAATTGCCCTGGATCCCATGGGCTCTTACCTTCTTGACCAGTCTCCCATGTGGGACTTTGTCAAAAGCCTTACTGAAGTCCATGTAGACTACATCAACTGAACTACCCTCATCCACACACCTAGTCACCCCCGCGAAAAATTCAATCAAATTGGTCAGACATGATCTCCCCTGACAAAGCCATGCTGACTATCCCTGATTAAATAAGAGCCCAGAGGTGTAACCTCATTGTCCATCCAGACATCCCAGCTCCATGGACATAGAAACATAGAAGATAGGAGCAGGAGTAGGCCATTCAGCCCCTCGAGCCTGCTCCGCCATTCGATGAGATCATGGCTGATCATCCAAACTCAGTACCCTGTACCTGCCTTCTCCCCATATACCTTGATACCTTTAGCTTTATGAAATATATCTAACTCATTCTTGAATATATTTAATGACTTGGCCTCAACTAACTTCTGTGGTAGAGAATTCCACAGGTTCACCACTCTCTGGGTGAAGAAATTCTTCCTCATTTCTGTCCTAAATGGCTTACCCCTTATCCTTAGATTATGATCCCTGGTTCTGGACTCTCCGACCATCGGGAACATTCTTCCTGCATCTAGTTTGTCCAGACCTGTCAGAATTTTATATGTTTCGATGAGAACCCCTCTCATTCTTCTATACTCCAGCGAGTATAAGCCCAATCGACCCAATCTCTCCTCATATGTCATTCCTGCCATCCCAGGTATCAGCGTTGTGAATCTTCGCTGAACTCCTTCCATGGCAAGAACCTCCTTCCTCAGATAAGGTGACCAAAAACTGCATACAATACTCAAGATGTGGTCTCACCAAGGCCCTGTACAACTGCAGCAAGACTTCCTTGTTCCTGTACTCAAACCCTCTCGCTACAAAGGCCAACATACCATTTGCCTTCTTAACCGCCTGCTGCACCTGCATGCTTACCTTCAGCGACTGGTGCACAAGGACACCCAGGTCTCGTTGCACTTCCCCTTCTCCCAATCTATTGCCATTCAGATAATAATCTGCCTTCCTGTTTTTGACACCAAAGTGAATAACCTCGCATTTATCCACGTATATTGCGTCTGCCATGCTTCTGCCCAATCACCCAACCTGTCCAATCATCCTGGAGTTTCTCGAGCATCCTCCTCACAGCACACACGCCCACCCAGCTTTGTGTCATCTGCAAACTTGGAGAAATTACATCTAGTTCCCTTGTCTAGATCATTAATATATATTGTGAATAGCTGGGTCCAAGGACCGATCCCTTGCAGTACCCCACTAGTCACTGCTGCCACTCGGAAAAAGGAGCATCCGGAATAAGGTAGGAGAACTTGGAGTGTGGATTGGTTACTTGGGACTACGATGTGGTGGCCATTACGGAGACATGGTTAGAACAGGGACAGGAATGGTTGTTGGAAGTTCCGGGGTATAGATGTTTCAGTAAGAGTAGGGAAGTTGGTAGAAAGGTGAGGAGTAGCATTGTTAATCAAGGATAGTTTAACAGCGGCAGAAAGGCAGTTCGAGGGGGATCTGCCGTCTGAGGTAATATGGGCTGAAGTTAGAAATAGGAAAGGAGCGGTCACGTTGTTAGGAGTTTTCTACAGGCCCCCAAATAGTAATAGAGATGTGGAGGAAGAAATTGCAAAGCAGATTATGATAGGTGTGGAGGTCACAGAGTAGTTGTCATGGGTGACTTCAACTTTCCAAATATTGATTGGAACCTTTATAGGTCAAACAGTTCGGATGGGATAGTTTTTTGCACAGTGTGTGCAGGAGGGTTCCTGACACAATATGTGGATAGGCGACAAGAGGTGGGGCCACGTTGGATTTGGTACTGGGTAATGAACCGGGCCAAGTGTTTGATTTGTATGTGGGAGAGCACTTTGGAGATAGTGACCACAATTCGGTAACTTTCACTATTGCAATGGGAGAGGGATAGGCCATACGGCAGGGCAGGGCTTATAATTGGGGGAGGGGTAATTATGACGCGATTAGGCAAGAATTAGGGAGTATAAGATGGGACAGAAACTATCAGGGAAAGGCACAAACGAAAAGTGGAGCTTTTTCATGGAGCAATTAACTGCGTGTCCTTGATAGGTATGTCCCTCTCAGGCAGGGAGAATGGCCGAGTGAGAGAACCATGGTTCACAAAAGAGGTTGAATGTCTAGTCAAGAGGAAAAAGGAAGCGTATGTAAGGATGAGAAAACAAGGTTCAGTTGGGTCGATTGAGGGGTACAAGGTAGCAAGGAATGAGCTAAAAAAAGAGCTTAGGAGAGCTAGGAGGGGGCATGAGAAGTCCTTGGCGGACTTATGAGGAAAGATTGAGGGAGTTAGGGCTTTTCTCTTTAGAGCGGAGGATGATGAGAGGCGACTTAATAGAGGTTTATAAGATGATGAGGGGGATAGATAGAGTGATGTTCAGAGACTATTTCCTCGGGTAGAGGCAGCTGTTACAAGGGGGCATAACTATAAGGTGCATGGGGGGAGATATAGAAGGGATGTCCGAGGTAGATTCTTTACTCAGAGAGTGGTTGGGGTGTGGAATGGACTGCCTGCTGTGATAGTGGGAGTCGGACACTTTAGGAACTTTTAAGCGGTTATTGGATAAGCACATGGAGCACACCAGAGTGATAGGGAGTGTGATAGCTTGATCTTGGTCTCGGACAATGCTTGGCATAACATCGAGGGCCGAAGGCCTGTACTGTGCTGTACTGTGCTATGTTCTATGTTCTATGACCCGTTTATTCCAACTCTTTGCTTTCTGTCTGCCAACCAGTTCTCTATCCAAGTCAATACCTTGCCCCCAATCCCTTGTGCCTTAACTTTACATGCTAATCTCTTATGCGGGACCTTATTGAAAGCCTTTTGAAAGTCCCAAATACACCACATCCACTGGTTCTCCCTTATCTATTTTACCAGTTACATCCTCAAAAAATTCATAGTGGATTAGTCAAGCACGATTTACCTTTCGTAAATCCATGTTGACTTTGTCCGATCCTGTCACTGTTTTCTAAGTGCTCTGCTAATACATCTTTTATAATGGACTCTAGCATTTCCCCACTACTGATGTCAGGCTTACCGGTCTGTAATTCCCCGTTTTCTCTCTACCACCTTTTTTGAATAGTGGGGTAACATTAGCTACCCTCCAATCCATGGGTATTGTTCAGATTCCATCGAATGTTCCATCAAAACCATACACCCCCCTGTGATAATAACAACGTCCAACCTACGGCAGAAGTATCACGCAACCGGTGTGTGTATGGAGCCCCGGTATGTCTTCAGACCAAACCATACTCCCTTCCCGGGAGTTCCGAAAACTAAAACAAAACTGCTCCCAAAACTTGGACAACGAATCAGTTCCTTAAAAGTACCAATGTCCCCAAATCTTTAAAACTCA
>JASTWF010002499.1:0-24881 GCA_030390025.1 Squalus acanthias | reverse complement strand
CCCCCCTCTCTCCCCTCCCCCTCCTCCTCCCTCCTCCCTCTCTCCCCTCTGCCTCCATCGCCCTATCAGGCAGCGCATTCCAAATCCTCACCACTCGCTGCGGAAAAAAGTTCCCCCTCATCGCGACCTTGTATTCTCAGACAGGCGAGCGAAGAGCTGCCGCTGCTCCGACCCATTTAGAAAGACCATTACGAGAACAATGCCAAACGTTTAAACATGTGGCAAAGTTTCAGCGTGTAAAGTTGGAGTTGTCACGTCTCACAGCAGTAAATCGAGATTGTTTATGGATTGACTCCGTGTTTTCCTCCTTGCTTTGGCGTTGCGCAGCAGATGGGTGTTGGAGAATTGATGTAGCACCACTGCAGTGTTGACTAGAATATTCATGGAAGGCCATCCTTCTAGTTAATTGAGCAACGCTCAGCCTCTTACGACTTACGATGGGGAATAGGCATAAACTGCTCGATGCCATGGTTTCAGAGGTTTCTCGAAACCATTCTGCAGTGGGATAAGACTCAGGGCCCACGGTTTGGAACCATTGAAAGGTACCGCCCACTCTAAGTGCAACTTAACCCTGACTCTATTGAAGATATGGGCCAGGGGCTCATAGACCGCTTGTCCCATCTCTTTAAAATCAAGAAAGACTCGCGTTTCTCCAGCGCCTTTCACGACCACCGGACGTCCCAAAGCCCTTTCCAGCCAATGAAATGCTTTTTGAAGTGTAGTCACTGTTGTAATATAGCAAACGCGGCAGCCAATTTGCGCACAGCAAGCTCCCACAAAGAGCAATGTGATAATGACCAGATCATCTGTTTTAGTGATGTCGATTGAGGGATAAATATTGGCCCCAGGACATCGGGGAGAACTCCCCCTGCTCTTCTTCAAAATAGTGCCCGTGGGATCTTTTACTGCTCCCTCAGTACTGCCCCTCCGACAGTGCGGCGCTCCCTCAGTACTGCCCCTCCGACAGTGCGGTGCTCCCTCAGTACTGCCCCTCCGACAGTGCGGCACTCCCTCAGTACTGCCCCTCCGACAGTGCGGCGCGCCCTCAGTACCGCCCCTCCGACAGTGCGGCGCTCCCTCAGTACTGCCCCTCCGACAGTGCGGTGCTCCCTCAGTACTGCCCCTCCGACAGTGCGGTGCTCCCTCAGTACTGCCCCTCCGACAGTGCGGCACTCCCTCAGTACTGCCCCTCCGACAGTGCGGCGCGCCCTCAGTACCGCCCCTGCGACAGTGCGGCGCTCCCTCAGTACTGCCCCTCCGACAGTGCGGTGCTCCCTCAGTACAGCCCCTCCAACAGTGCGGCGCTCCCTCAGCGGTAAAAGGCGGCAGCGACCAGGTAGGCCCACAGAGGCGGCGGACCTGGGTGGAGCAACAGCGGCGAGGCGGCGGCGGTAAAAGGCGGCAGCGACCAGGTAGGCCCACAGAGGCGGCGGCGGTAAAAGGCGGCAGCGACCAGGTAGGCCCACAGAGGCGGCGGACCTGGGTGGAGCAACAGCGGCGAGGCGGCGGCGGTAAAAGGCGGCAGCGACCAGGTAGGCCCACAGAGGCGGCGGACCTGGGTGGAGCAACAGCGGCGAGGCGGCGGCGGTAAAAGGCGGCAGCGACCAGGTAGGCTTTCACCAAGCCGAGAGCAGGAGAGAGGTAAAAAATAATCGAAGTGTGACGTCACCAGAAAGCAGGTAAGTGATTGGTTGGTGAGTATTTCTCTTTTTTTTTATACAAAACTTCAATTTTATTGTTTCTCGGGTATCTGTGGTGTAGCAGAGACTGCTGGCATAAATTAACTGAAGGGTAAATAATAAATTTTTAATTAATTACATAGAATGGGAGAGCAGGTGATGTGTTACTGCTGCAATATGTGGGAGCTGGTGGACACCATTGATGTTCACGGTGAACACATTTGCAGTAAGTGTTGGCTGCTCGAGGAACTCCGGCTCCGTGTTGATGAGCTGGAGTCCGAGCTTCAAACACTGCGACACATCAGGGAGGGGGAGAGTTACCTGGACTCCGTGTTTCAGGAGGTAGTCACACCAATTAGAGTAACTAATTCAGAAGTAGCCCGTGGTCAGGGACAGGAAGGTGTGACTACGAGTGAGGCAGGTACAGGGATCCAGGAGGTAGTGTTGGAGGAGCCGCAGCCCTTGCTCTTGTCCAACAGGTTCGAGGCTCTTACTCCCTGTGTGGATAGGAGCGGGGACTGCAGGGAGGATGAGCAACCTGGCCACAGCACCGTGGTAAGGGGGGCCATTCAAGTGGGGGGAGTAAAAAGAAATGTTGTAGTGGTAGGGGATAGTATCATTAGGGGGATAGATAGGGTTCTTTGCAGCCAAGAGCGAGAGTCCCGAAGGCTGTGTTGCCTGCCCGGTGCCAGGGTTAAGGACATCTCCTCTGGGCTGGAGAGAAACTTGGAGTGGGAGGGGGAGGATCCAGTTGTCGTGGTCCATGTTGGTACCAATGACATAGATAGGACAAGGAAAGAGGTTCTGCTGAGGGAGTTTGAGCAGCTAGGGGCCAAATTAAAAAGCAGAACCTCGAGGGTAATAATCTCTGGATTACTACCTGAGCCACGAGCAAATTTGGCTAGGGTAAATAAAATCAGGGAGTTGAATGCGTGGCTCAAAGACTGGTGTGGGAAAAATGGGTTTTGCTTCTTGGGACACTGGCACCAGTACTGGGGCAGGAGAGAGCTGTTCCGTTGGGACGGACTTCACTTGGCCAGTGCTGGGACTAGTGTCCTGGCGAATCGAATAACTAGGGCTGTGGAGAGGGCTTTAAACTAATTAGTGGGGGGGAGGTTTCAAGAGAGCAAAAAATAAAAATGACAACAGAGAGGGTCATAGACATAGGTAGCAGTAGGGGAATCACAAATCAGAGCGTGGCAGGAAGGGACAGAGTGTGTGGAGTAAAAGGTAAACTGGTAAAAAGTGAAAAAGCAGGAACTAAGTGCCACAAAGCATATTTGAAAGTTCTCTATCTGAATGCACGTAGCATTCGTAACAAAATAGACGAGTTAATGGCACAAATAACTACATATGGTTATGATATTGTGGCCATTACAGAAACATGGCTGCAGGGTGACAATGCCTGGGAATTAAACATACCAGGTTATTTAACGATCAGGAAGGACAGGCAGGAAGGAAGGGGAGGTGGGGTGGCTATGTTAATAAAGGAAGGAATCACTGTAATACAGAGTAATGATATTGGGTCAAAAAATCATGATAATGAAACAGTTTGGGTGGAGATAAGGAATAATAAGGGGAAAAAAACATTAGTGGGCGTAGTCTATAGGCCTCCGAACAGTTGCAACTCTATTGGACGGAGTATCAATCAGGAAATAGTTGAGGCATGTAATAAGGGAACATCTATAATTATGGGGGATTTTAACTATCATATTAATTGGACAAATCAAATGGGGCAGGGCTGCCTTGAGGATGAGTTCATTGAGTGTATTAGGGATGGGTTTCTTGAGCAGTATGTAACTGAACCGACCAGGGGGCAAGCAACCTTAGATCTGGTCCTGTGTAACGAGACAGGATTAATTAAAAATGTCCTAGTAAAGGATCCCCTTGGAATGAGTGACCATAACATGGTTGAATTCCATATTCAATTAGAGGGTGAGAAGGTTGGATCTCAAACAAGCGTGCTAAGCTTGAATAAAGGAGACTATGAAGGTATGCGAGCGGAATTGAGTAGAGTGGATTGGGAAAATAGATTAAAGGGTAAGACGACACATGATCAGTGGTGTACATTCAAGGAGTTATTTTACAACTTCCAAAAAAAATATATTCCACTGAAAAGAAAAGGGTGTAAAAGAAAGGACAGTCATCCGTGGCTAAGTAAAGAAATTAAGGATAGTATTCGACTAAAAACAAGGGCATATAAGGTAGCGAAATCTAGTGGGAGGACAGAGGATTGGGAAAACTTTAAAAGGCAGCAAAAAATAACAAAAAGATTGATTAAGAAAGGGAAGATAGATTATGAAAGTAAATTAGCAAAAAATATAAAAACAGATAGTAAGAGTTTTTATAGTTATATAAAAAGAAAAAGGGTGGCTAAAGTAAATGTTGGTCCCTTAGAGGATGAGACCGGGAAATTAATGGTGGGAAATATGGAGATGGCAAAAACACTGAATGAATATTTTGTATCAGTCTTTACAGTAGAGGACACTAAGAATATCCCAACACTGGACAAACAGGGGGCTATAGGGGGAGAGGAGCTAAACACGATCAAAATCACTAAGGAAGTGGTACTCGGTAAAATAATGGGACTCAAGGCGGATAAATCACCTGGACCTGATGGCTTACATCCTAGAGTCTTGAAGGAAGTGGCGGTAGGGATTGTAGATGCATTGGTAATAATTTTTCAAAACTCCCTGGATTCCGCTAAGGTCCCGGCAGACTGGAAAACTGCTAATGTAACACCCTTATTTAAAAAGGGCAGTAGACAGAAGGCTGGTAACTATAGACCGGTTAGCCTAACATCTGTGGTAGGTAAAATTTTGGAGTCCATTATTAAGGAAACAGTAACAGGACATTTGGATAATCATAATTTAATAGGACAAAGTCAGCATGGTTTTACGAAGGGGAAGTCATGTTTGACAAATTTGCTGGAGTTCTTTGAGGAAGTAACATATAGAGTGGATAAAGGGGAACCAGTGGACGTAGTGTATTTAGACTTCCAAAAGGCATTTGACAAGGTGCCACACAAAAGATTATTGCTTAAGGTAAAAAATCACGGGATTGGGGGTAATATTCTGGCATGGATAGAGGATTGGCTATCTAACAGAAAGCAAAGAGTTGGGATAAATGGTTCATTCTCAGACTGGCAATCAGTAACTAGTGGTGTTCCACAGGGGTCAGTGCTGGGTCCCCAACTCTTCACAATCTATATTAACGATTTGGAGGAAGGGACCAAGTGTAACATATCAAAATTTGCAGATGATACAAAGATGGGAGGGAAAGTAGTGAGTGAGGAGGACATAAAAAACCTGCAAGGGGACATAGACAGGCTAAGTAAGTGGGCAGAGATTTGGCAGATGGAATACAACACTGGAAAGTGTGAGGTGATGCACTTTGGCAGGAAAAATCCTAGAGCAATTTATTATCTTAATGGCAAGAAACTGGAGAGTACTGAAGTGCAAAGGGATCTGGGGGTCCTGGTGCACGAAACTCAAAAGGTTAGTATGCAGGTGCAGCAAGTGATTAAGAAGGCAAATGGAATGTTGGCTTTCATTGCTAGGGGGATAGAATATAAAAATAGGGAGGTATTGCTTCAGTTGTACAAGGTATTGGTGAGACCGCACCTGGAATACTGCATACAGTTTTGGTGTCCTTACTTAAGGAAAGACATCCTTGCTCTCGAGGCAGTGCAAAAAAGGTTCACTCGGTTAATCCCGGGGATGAGGGGGTGGTCATATGAGGAGAGGTTGGGTAGATTGGGACTCTACTCATTGGAGTTCAGAAGAATGAGAGGCGATCTTATTGAAACATATAAGATTGTGAAGGGGTTGGATCGGGTGGATGCGGGGAGGATGTTCCCGATGACGGGTGAGACGAGAACTAGGGGACATAGTCTTAGAATAAGGGGCTGCTCTTTCAAAACTGAGATGAGGAGGAACTACTTCACTCAGAGGGTGGTAGGTCCATGGAATATGCTGCCACAAAAAGCTGTAGAAGCTACAACATTAATTAAATTTAAAACAGAAATAGACAGTTTCCTGGAAGTAAAGGGCATTAAGGGTTACGGGGAGCGGGCAGGAATTTGGACATGAGTCTAGGTTCGGATCGGTCATGGCCCTGTGGGTAGTGGAGCGGGCCCAGGGACTGTGTAGCCTGATTCTGCTCCTATTTCGTGTGTGCAATTCTGTTAGATGCAGGAGATGGTTCTGTGATAGATAGTAGATTGGCGGTTAGGATCAGATCAGCCATGATCTTATTGAATGGCGGAGCAGGCTCGAGGGGCCGATTGGCCTACTCCTGCTCCTATTTCTTATGTTCTTATGTTCTTATGTACTGGCACTGGGAGTGTCAGGCTTGATTATTGGCTCAAGTCTCTGGAGTGGGACTTGAACCCACAACCTTCTGAGTGAGAGGCGAGTGTGCTGCCCACTGAGCCACGGCTGACACACCCTTGATTAATATCATCTGGACCTGGAGTCCTATCGATTTTGAGCTTTCCTAATCTATCCAAGGTGACATTACTATCGATTTTAATATTAATAATGCTATTCAATACTGAGCACCCCTCACCTGGAAGTATCATCTGCAGGAGTATAGACGGGTCAGCGCAGACTCGATGGGCCGAATGGCCTCCTTCTGTGCTGTACTCGTCTCTGATTCTATGATGCAAAATAGTCAGTTAAATAGCACAGCTGCATTTAAGGGGAAGTGAGATAAGTGCAGGGGGCAGAAAGGAATCGAAGGATATGCTGATAGGATGAGATGAAGTCAAGCCCCTCCCTATCCCTGTAACCTCCTCCAGCCCCACAACCCCCCGAGATCTCTGCGCTCCTCCAATTCTGGCCTCTTGAGCATCCCCCGATTATAATCGGTCCACCATTGGCGGCCGTGCCTTCAGCTGCCTGGACCCTGAGCTCTGGAATTCCCTCCCTAAACCTCTCCGCCTCTCTCTCCTCCTTTAAGACGTTCCTTAAAACCGACCTCTCTGACCAAGCTTTTGGTCACCTGATGTGGCTCGGTGTCAAAATATTTTTATTGATATCGCTCTTGCGAAACACCTTGGGACGTTTTTGCCACGTTAAAGGCGCTATATCAATGTAAATTCTTGTTGTTGTAGGGTGGGAGGAGGCTCGTGTGGAGCATAAACACCGGCATGGACCTTTTGGGCTGAGCGGCCTGTAAATTCTCTGTAAATCTGACCTCTGATTTTCTCTGAGGTGGGCCTTCCCCTTGTCTGCTGTCGCTCAGCTTGTCACTGGAGTCTCAGCTACAATATACTCGATGAAGAATCAGCTGCCAAGCTCGGAATGGATCGAAGTGCCACAAGCTTAAGGGGAAGGTCCAATATTCCTTTTCTGTTACACAGGTCTTTCAAGAATTTTATGCTCAGGGAAAGAGAGACTTGCGTCTCTCCAGCACCGTTTCACCACCTCAGGACGTCCCAAAGCGCCTCACAGCCAATGAAGTACTTTTTGAAGTATAGTCGCTGTTGTAATGTAGCAAACGCGGCAGCTAAATCATGCACAGCAAGCTCCCACAAACAGCAATGTGATAATGACCAGATCATCTGTTTTTAGTGATGTTGATTGAGGGCTAAATATTGGCCCCAGGACACCGGGGAGAACTCCCACTGCTCTTCTTCCAATAGTGGCCGTGGGATCATTTACATCCACCCGAGAGGGCAGACGGGGCCTCGGTTTAACGTCTCATCTGAAAGATGGCACCTTCGACAGTGCGGCGCTCCCTCAGTGCCCCTCCTCCGACAGTGCGGTGCTCCCTCAGTACCCCCCCTCCGACAGTGCGGCACTCCCTCAGTACTGCCCCTCCGACAGTGCGGCGCTCCCTCAGTACTGCCCCTCCGACAGTGCGGCGCTCCCTCAGTACCCCTCCTCCGACAGTGCGGTGCTCCCTCAGTACCCCCCCTCCGACAGTGCGGCGCTCCCTCAGTACAGCCCCTCCGACAGTGCGGAGCTCCCTCAGTACTGCCCCTCCGACAGTGCGGTGCTCCCTCAGTACCGCCCCTCCGACAGTGCGGCGCTCCCTCAGTATGGCCCCTCCGACAGTGCGGCGATCCCTCAGTACTGCCCCTCCGACAGTGCGCCGCTCCCTCAGTACTGCCCCTCCGACAGTGCGGCGCTCCCTCAGTACTGGCACTGGGAGCGTCAGCCTGGATTTTTGTGCTCAAGTCTCTGGAGTGGGACTCGAACCCACAACCTTCTGACTCAGAGGTGAAGGTGCTACCCCCTGAGCCACGGCTGACCAATTAGGTGACCAATCAAGTATTCATCCGATTCCCTTTTGAAAGTTACTATTGAATCTGCTTCCACCGCCCTTTCAGGCAGCGCATTCCAGATCACAACAACTCGCTGCGTAAAAAAAATCCCTCTGGTTCTTTTTCCAATCACCTTAAATCTGTGTCCTCGGACGACTGAACCAGGGCCGCGTAGGCCAGTCGTCACTGGCCTCCCCCCCGCTTCCCCCGGGCACTGCAGGTGACTGATGAGTCCAATGCGGGACCCACAGTCTCTGTCACAGGTGGGGCAGACGGTGGTTGAAGGGGGCGGGTGGGTGGGGTGCTTGGGTTGACGTGCGCTCCTTCCACTGTTTGCGCTTGGCTTCCGCTTGCTCCCGGCGAAGAGACTCGAGGTGTTCGGCACCTTCCCGGATGCTTCTCCTCCACTTTGTGTGGTCTTGGGCCAGGGATTCCCAGGTGTTGGTGGTGGGGCTGTTGCACTTTTTCAAGGAGGCTTTGAGGGTGTCCTTGAAGCGTTTCCTCTGCCCACCTGGGGCTCTCTTGCCGTGTCGGAGCTCCGAGTAGAGCGCTTGTTTTGGGAGTCTCGTATCGGGCATGCGGACGATGTGACCCGTCCATCGGAGCTGATCGAGCGTGGTCAGAGCTTCGATGCTGGGGATGTTGGCCTGAACGAGAACACTGACGTTGGTGCGCCCATACATCAAAGGTAAAGATGGGAATATTTTCCCTGTTGAGGCATTTTTCTACGGAGCAGGCTCGAGGGGCTGAATGGTCTACTCCTGTTCCTCGGTTCCTATGAGGGCGCAATCGAAAGGCAAATTGTTGTGGTTTTACAGGAAGCCACAGGAGGGTGCTAGGAGGCTGAACACCCCCCCCACCCCTGCTCACTGGGCCGCAGAGAGTTAACAACTTGTGAATCCTGCCCTTAGCACTCAGCATTGCTGATAACACATTTGTGCGATCGAAACCGTGTCACAAAAATGAAAGCTGAGTGAAATAAATGTTGATTCACAAAACCCAATACGTCGACCAAAGTCAGGACCGTTTTGAACTGGCTCCATTTAGGCAGGGCCTTATCCCCTGGCTTAGATGGGGACCCGATGGGCCTCAGATACAAGGGGGGCGATTTTGCCAGCCCTGGGGAGGTGGGTATGGAGGCGGGACTGCCGGGAAAATGGCAGAATCTGGGGACGGGTGCCCAACACGCCCCCAACCCGCCTCCGTGCCATCTTCCCAGGAGGCGGGTAGCCGTCCCGCGCCTCCAAGGAGACGGGAAGGGATTAAAGCCAGAAAATAGGATTATCCCAATTTTGCCCTCACAAGTGCGGGCTTCCCGAAGGCTCCAAAGTCCACCAGGGTCACTGAGGCGAGTACTGGGTCTGCGGGGGTCGGTGCAAAAGTGTGGTCTGAAGGTAAGTGATGGGTGCAAGTGTGGAGAGGTGAGTATCTGAGATAAGTGCAAAGTGTTCGTAAAAGTTTACTTACCTTTGTTTCTCCCTGCAGGCTTCAGTCGGTTTGTATGCGGAGAGTCTCGGGCCTCCGTGTTGGAGATGACAGATGGCCGTTGCATTCACAGATGCAGCAACCATCTCATTTCTGTAAAAGAAAGCGGTTTGATGAGGTCTTGAACTCATCAAACTACAGAGAATGTCAGTGTTTGACAGCTTCACAGAGCTGTCAAACGATGACAGTTCATCTGTCAAAATTTTTTGACAGATGAAACGTCATACGTTGACGTGCTCTGTAACTGGCTTCCGCTTAATTGGCCTGCTATGCCCGCTGGGCGGGCTTAACAAGGTCAATCAAGGGAAAATAGCGTGGGTTGGCCACAAGTCGATGGAGGCGGGACTAAAACCCGACAAGCAGCAGTCCCGCCTCCAACGCGCCCCATTGGCAAAATCGCCCCGAAAGGAATTAGTTTGCAGGTGCAGCTACTGTTGTTATGTAGGCACACACAGCAGACGATCTTCACACAGCAAGATCCCACAAAGAACAAAGAGATGGATGGCCAGATAATCTGTTTTTTGGTGGTGCTGGTTAGGAAACAGGAGGAGGCCATTCAGCCCCCTCGAGCCTGTTCCGCCATTCAATCAGATCACGGCTGATCTGTATCTCAACTCTCATCTACCCGTCTTGGTTCCGTAACCCTTAACACCCTCGCCTAACCAAAATCTATCAATCCCAGTTTTGAAATTTCCAATTGACCCCCAGCCTCGACAGCTTTTTGCGGGGAGAGAGAGTTCCAGATTTCCACCCCCCTTTGTGTGAAGAAGTGCTTCCCGACATCATCCCTGAACGGACTGGCTCTAATTTGAAGGTTCTGACCCCTTGTTCTGGACTCCCCCCACCAGAGGAAATAGTTTCTCTCGATCGACCCGATCAAATCCTTTAATCATCTTAAACACCTCGATTAGATCATCTCTTACTCTCGAGGGAATACGAGCCCAATCAAAACAACGTGTGCTTATAATTTAACCCTTTTAGCCCCCGGTACCATTCTGGTGAATCTGCAAAGGTATTAAGGGTTATGGAACCAAGGCGGGTAAATTGAGTTGAGATACAGATCAGCCGTGATCGAAGCGATTGGCAGAATAGGCTCGAGTGGCTGAATGGCCTCCTCCTGTTCCTATGTTCCAACCAGCACCACCAGGGCAGGTACAGCACGGGTTAGATACAGAGTAAAGCTCCCTCTACACTGTCCCATCAAACACTCCCAGGGCAGGTACAGCACGGGTTAGATACAGAGTAAAGCTCCCTCTACACTGTCCCATCAAACACTCCCAGGGCAGGTACAGCACGGGTTAGATAAAGAGTAAAGCTCCCTCTACACTGTCCCCATCAAACACTCCCAGGGCAGGTACGTGCCACTGTCGAGCCATCAACCGTGTGTCACCATGTGTGGGCAACGTGAAGCTGTTCCTCTCGCCGATACTTCGCCTGCCAGTCTGTGCCAGCTCCCCTCTGCGGACATAACTCCTGCCCCCGAGTCGGAAGTTAATCCAGGCCGACACTCCCGTGCAGTGCCGAGCGAACGCTGCACTCTCCGAAGCGACCTCCTTCAGGCGTGACATTAAACTGAGGACCCCTCTCTCTGGCCAGATCCCGGGGCAACGGTTGCAGGAGGTCCACCCCGATCACATCACCAAACTCACCCCGCCGAGCTTGCTGCGCTGCTCTTTGACCTCGCCACCCTTTGCCCGCAAGGGGAGGCCGCGACCGCAACGCCTGCCACTTCTGCCCATGCCGGAGAGGTCACTGCACGGCAGGAGTAATCGATGGCATCAAGGGCTTTGGGACCTTGTGAAGATGTGGAGAAGTGCTTTATAAATGCAATTAAGATGTTGCTGTGCATTGAACCAAAGTGTTTATTGGACCTAAATTGCTTTGCATGGTTGTAAGCGGAGTGGAGTCTGATGAAACTGGCCTAATGAGGTGTGTGGTTCAGACAGCTCCCTGCATGTTAATCTAGTGAACAGCCTCCCTCTGCATCTCAATATACTGTTTCCAACAGTATAGACATACATATATACTCTTCAGTCACTGTCACACTGAACGTACTAGACCCTATATAATAAGGCATACGGGATCCTGGGCTTTATAAATAGAGGCATAGAGTACAAAAGCCCGGAGGTTATGGCAAACCTATATAAGACGCAAGGGGCGCTATCATCAGGCGCAAAGGAGACGAGTTTCTTGCCCGTGTTCGGCCCCAGCTGGAGTCTTGTGTCCAATTCTGGGCCACCACACTTTAGGAAGGATGTGAAGGCTTTGGAGAGGGTGCAGAAAAGATTTACAAGAACGGTTCCAGCGATGAGGGACTTCAGTTACGTGGAGAGACTGGAGAAGCTGGGGTTGTCCTCCTTGGATTAGAGAAGGGTAAGAGGAGATTTGATAAAATCATGAGGGGTTCAGACGGAGTAATTAAAGAGTAACTGTTTCCAAGGGCTGATGGGTCGGTAACCAGAGGACACAGATTTAAGGCGATTGGCAAAAGAACCAGAGGCGACACGAGGAGAAACTGTTTTACGCAGCGAGTGGTGAGGATTTGGAATGCGCTGCCTGATAGGGCGGTGGACACAGATTCAATAGGAGCCTTCAAAAGGGAATTGGATAAATACTGAAAGGAGAAAAAATTGCAGGGATATGGGGAAAGAGCGAGGGAGTGGGACTAACTGGATCGCTCTTCGAAAGAGCCGGCGCAGACTCGATGGGCCGAATGGTCTCCTTCTGTGCTGTACCATTCTATGATTCTATACTGTCCACATTGAACATTCTGTAATATACAGTTCACTCCAGTAAATGTCCCAGCATGCCCCCACCATGAACATCCTGGGGGTCACCATTGACCAGAAACTTAACTGGACCAGCCACATAAATACTGTGGCAACAAGAGCAGGTCAGAGGCTGGGTATTCTGCAGCGAGTGTCTCACCTCCTGACTCCCCAAAGCCTTTCCACCATCTACAAGGCACAAGTCAGGAGTGTGATGGAATACTCTCCACTTGCCTGGGTGAGTGCAGCTCCAACAACACTCAAGAAGCTCGACACCATCCAGGACAAAGCAGCCCGCTTGATTGGCACCCCATCCGCCACCTTAAACATTCACTCCCTCCACCACCGGCGCACCGTGGCTGCAGTGTGTACCATCTACAAGATGCACTGCAGCAACTCGCCAAGGCTCCTTCGGCAGCACCTCCCAAACCCGCGACCTCTTCCACCTAGAAGGACGAGGGCAGCAGGCGCGCGGGAACACCACCACCTCCAAGTTCCCCTCCAAGTCACACACACCATCCTGACTGGGAAATATATCGGGCCGTTCCTTCATCGTCGCTGGGTCAAAATCCTGGAACTCCCTCCCTAACAGCACTGTGGGAGCACCTTCACCACATGGACCGCAGCGGTTCAAGAAGGCGGCTCACCACCACCTTCTCAAAGGGCAATTAGGGATGGGCAATAAACGCTGGGCCTTGCCAGCGACGCCCACATCCCAGGAACGAAATAAAAGAAATAAAAAAATGCAGTGGTTGAATGGTGTTGCACTGGGGACAGATAAACAGAAAGATTTGCAGCTGTCATAAATCACTCTTTCCTAACACACACGTTCGTGAAGTTAACCGAGGGTAATCCGCTACTCAATTTGTATTTTAGATTTGATTTCGATGTACTATCAGACCATGTTGCAGCCTTCCGGACTCAACAACGAGCTCAACAATTTCAGATATATTTCCAAGTCAGGATGGTGTGTGACTTGGTGGGGAACTTGGAAATTGCCCCCATTTTTTCAGACGGCAGGTGTTGATGATTCTGCCATTCCCATTTCCACCTCCTCTAGATCCATCTTCTGTTTCTTTACTTGTCCCATTACCACCCCCCCTTTCGCCTCACCCCATCATCCCTATTGTCATTTTGGCAAAGGCGGGTAGGTGGAGTTAGGTCACAGATCAGCCATGATCTCATTGAATGGCGGAACAGGCTGGAGGGGCTGAATGGCCTCCTCCTGTTCCTATGGTAACAGGCTCGAGGGGCTGAATGGCCTCCTCCTGTTCCTAGTGTAACAGGCTCGAGGGGCTGAATGGCCTCCTTCTGTTCCTGTGTAACAGGCTCGAGGGGCTGAATGGCCTCCTCCTGTTCCTATGGTAACAGGCTGGAGGGGCTGAATGGCCTCCTCCTGTTCCTAATGTAACAGGCTCGAGGGGCTGAATGGCCTCCTTCTGTTCCTGTGTAACAGGCTCGAGGGGCTGAATGGCCTCCTTCTGTTCCTGTGTAACAGGCTCGAGGGGCTGAATGGCCTCCTCCTGTTCCTATGGTAACAGGCTGGAGGGGCTGAATGGCCTCCTCTGTTCCTGTGGTAACAGGCTCGAGGGGCTGAATGGCCTCCTCCTGTTCCTATGGTAACAGGCTGGAGGGGCTGAATGGCCTCCTCCTGTTCCTGTGTAACAGGCTCGAGGGGCTGAATGGCCTCCTCCTGTTCCTATGGTAACAGGCTGGAGGGGCTGAATGGCCTCCTCCTGTTCCTATGGTAACAGGCTGGAGGGGCTGAATGGCCTCCTCTTGTTCCTGTGTTCCTATTTACTCTCCCCTGCCCTCCATCCTATCGCACAGACCTTCCCTTTTGTTCTTTCCTCCCCTCCCCACTTTCCCTGCCCCTGCACTTGCTTAAAAATCTGTTCCATCTCCAACTTTTTCCAGTTCTGACGAAGGGTTATCGAGCTGAAATGTTAACTCTGTTTCTCTCTCCACAGATGCTGCCTGACGCGCTGAGCATTTCCAGCATTTTCTGTTTCTACTTCAGATTTCCCATATCCGCAGTTTTTTTGCCTTTGTGTTCGCATGTGACCACAACATAATTAGATTCAACTTAATTGGACAAGCTAGCATTGTAGAGAATTCAACGCGAAAAGAAAGACTCCCATTTCTCCCGCGCCTTTCACCACCTCAGGACGTCCCAAAGCGCTTCACAGCCAATGAAGTACTTTTTGAAGTGTGGTCACTGTTGTAATGTAGGAAACGCAGCAGCCAATTTGCGCACAGCAAGCTCCCACAACATCAATGTGATAATGACCTGGATCATCTGTTTTAGTGATGTTGGTTGAGGGATAAATATTGGGCCCAGGACACCGGGGAGAACTCCCCCTGCTCTTCTTCCAATAGTGGCCGTGGGATCTTTTACATCCACCTGAGAGAGCAGACGGGGCCTCGGTTTAACGTCTCATCCAAAAGACACCACCTTGTCATAGAGGGAGTGCAGCGAAGGTTCACCAGACTGATTCCTGGGATGACAGGACTGTCGTATCAGGAGAGATTGGGTCGACTAGGCCTGTATTCACTAGAGTTTAGAAGAATGAGAGGGGATCTCATTGAAACGTATAAAATTCTGACAGGGCTTGACAGACTGGATGCAGGGAGGATGTTTCCTCTAGCTGGGGGGTCTAGAACGAGGGGTCACAGTCTCAGGATATGGGGTAGGACATTTAGGACTGAGATGAGGAGAACTTTCTTCACTCAGAGGGTGGTGAACCTGTGGAATTCTCTACCACAGAAGGCTGTGGAGGCCAAGTCACTGAATATATTTAAGAAGGAGAGAGATAGATTTCTAAACACAAAAGGCGTCAAGGGGTATGGGGAGAGAGCGGGAATATGGTATTGAGACAGAGGATCAGCCATGATCATATTGAATGGCGAAGCAGGCTCGAAGGGCCGACTCCTGCTCCTATGTTTCTATGTTTCTACCTCTGACAGTGCAGCGGACTGCATGTCTAGATTTATGTGCTCAAGTCCCTGGAGTGGGTCTATGAACTCACAACCTTCTGACTCAGAGGCGAGTGTGCGACCCACTGAGTCACGGCTAGTACAAGATTTCAAGAGGGCTAGATGTACAAAGGTGGCAGAGGAGTTCTAGCGGGTTGATTGGGCAACCCTTCTAGGCAGCAACCTTACCAACACAGAAGAGAAATGGAATACCTTTAAAAGCATCTTAATGTAAAAGGTAAGTCCGGGGTGGTCCCTATTGTGAAACAAAGCCAAGTTGGCGAACTGGTCCAGGGCAAATTTTTTTATTTCTTCATTCCCGGGATGTGGGTGTCGCTGGCAAGGCCCAGCATTTATTGCCCATCCCTAATTGCCCCTGGAGAAGGTGGTGGTGAGCCGCCTTCTTGAACCGCTGCAGTCCATGTGGTGAAGATGCTCCCACAGTGCTGTTCGGGAGCGAGTTCCAGGATTTTGATCCAGCGACGATGAAGGAACGGCCGATGTATTTCCAAGTCAGGATGGTGTGTGACTTGGAGGGGAACTTGGAGGTGGCGGTGTTCCCATGTGCCCGCTGCCCTTGTCCTTCTAGGTGGAAGAGGTCGCGTGTTTGGGAGGTGCTGCCGAAGAAGCCTTGGCGAGTTGCTGAGTCCCACTCCAGAGACTTGAGTACCAAATTCAGGCTGATGCTCCCCAGTGACAGTACTGAGGGAGTGCCGCACTGTCGGAAGGTCGGTACTGAGGGAGCGCCGCACTGTCGGAGGGACAGTACTGAGGGAGCGCCGCACTGTCGGAGAGGCGGTACTGAGGGAGCGCCGCACTGTCGGAGGGGCAGTACTGAGGGAGTGCTGCACTGTCGGAGGGGCAGTACTGAGGGAGCGCCGCACTGTTGGAGGGGCAGTACTGAGGGAGCGCCGTACTGTCGGAGGGGCAGTACTGAGGGAGTGCTGCACTGTCGGAGAGGCAGTACTGAGGGAGCGCCACACTGTCGGAGGGGCAGTACTGAGGGAGCGCCGCACTGTCGGAGGGACAGTACTGAGGGAGCGCCGCACTGTCGGAGGGTCAGTATTGAGGGAGCGCCGCACTGTCGGAAGGTCAGTACTGAGGGAGCGCCGCACTGTCGGAGGGGCAGTACTGAGTGAGCGCCGCACTGTCGGAGGGGCAGTACTGAGGGAGCGTCGCACTGTCGGAGGGGCAGTACTGAGGGAGCGCCGCACTGTCGGAGGGGCAGTACTGAGGGAACGCCGCACTGTCGGAGGGGCGGTACTGAGGGAGCGCCGCACTATCGGAGGGGCAGTACTGAGGGAGTGCCGCACTGTCGGAGGGGCAGTACTGAGGGAGCGCCGCACTGTCGGAGGGGCAGTACTGAGGGAGTGCCGCACTGTCGGAAGGTCGGTACTGAGGGAGCGCCGCACTGTCGGAGGGACGGTACTGAGGGAGCGCCGCACTGTCGGAGAGGCGGTACTGAGGGAGCGCCGCACTGTCGGAGGGGCAGTACTGAGGGAGTGCTGCACTGTCGGAGGGGCAGTACTGAGGGAGTGCCGCACTGTCGGAGGGGCAGTACTGAGGGAGCGCCGTACTGTCGGAGGGGCAGTACTGAGGGAGTGCTGCACTGTCGGAGAGGCAGTACTGAGGGAGCGCCACACTGTCGGAGGGGCAGTACTGAGGGAGCGCCGCACTGTCGGAGGGTCAGTATTGAGGGAGCGCCGCACTGTCGGAAGGTCAGTACTGAGGGAGCGCCGCACTGTCGGAGGGGCAGTACTGAGGGAGTGCCGCACTGTCGGAGGGGCCGTACTGAGTGAGCGCCGCACTGTCGGAGGGGCAGTACTGAGGGAGCGTCGCACTGTCGGAGGGGCAGTACTGAGGGAGCGCCGCACTGTCGGAGGGGCAGTACTGAGGGAACGCCGCACTGTCGGAGGGGCGGTACTGAGGGAGCGCCGCACTGTCGGAGGGGCAGTACTGAGGGAGTGCCGCACTGTCGGAGGGGCAGTACTGAGGGAGCACCGCACTGTCGGAGGGGCAGTACTGAGGGAGCGCCGCACTGTCGGAGGGGCAGTACTGAGGGAACGCCGCACTGTCGGAGGGGCGGTACTGAGGGAGCGCCGCACTGTCGGAGGGGCAGTACTGAGGGAGCGCCGCACTGTCGGAGGGGCAGTACTGAGGGAGCGCCGCACTGTCGGAGGGGCAGTACTGAGGGAGCGCCGCACTGTCGGAGGGGCAGTACTGAGGGAACGCCGCACTGTCGGAGGGGCGGTACTGAGGGAGTGCCGCACTGGCGGAGGGGCAGTACTGAGGGAGCGCCGCACTGTCGGAGGGGCAGTACTGAGGGAACGCCGCACTGTCGGAGGGGCGGTACTGAGGGAGCGCCGCACTGTCGGAGGGGCAGTACTGAGGGAGCGCCGCACTGTCGGAGGGGCAGTACTGAGGGAGCGCCGCACTGTCGGAGGGGCAGTACTGAGGGAGCGCCGCACTGTCGGAGGGGCAGTACTGAGGGAACGCCGCACTGTCGGAGGGGCGGCACTGAGGGAGTGCCGCACTGTCGGAGGGGCAGTACTGAGGGAGTGCTGCACTGTCGGAGGGGCAGTACTGAGGGAGTGCTGCACTGTCGGAGTTGTCATATTTCGGATGAGACGTTAAACTGAGGCCCCGTCTGCTCTCTCAGGTGGATGTTAAAGATCCCACGGCCACTATTGGAAGAAGAGCAGGGGGAGTTCTCCCTGGTGTCCTGGGGCCAATATTTATCGCTCAACCAAAATCACTAAAAACAGATGATCTGGTCATTGTCACATTGCTGTTTGTGGGAGCTTGCTGTGCGCAAATTGGCTGCTGCGTTTCCTACATTACAACAGTGACCACACTTCAAAAAGTACTTCATTGGCTGTAAAGCGCTTTGGGACGTCCTGCGGTTGAGAAGTCTCCGTGCTCTTCAAGTAGTGGCGGTGGGATCTTTAACAGCCACCTGAGGGGGCAGACGGGGGTCTCGGTGGAGTCTACACCTCAGCCCTGCGCCGGGAGTGCCGGCCCTGGATTACCCGCTCCATTCCCGGCAGCAAACCGGGCGATCCGCGGCCGGGGACGCCACAGGACGGCTGGCGTGGGTTTTGGGGGAGAAAGGAGAGAGCGTCAGCCTGCTTTCAATTCATCTGGCCCTGCCGTGGGAGCCCGAGTCGAAAGGGTTCGATTTCTCTTCATCGATGAGCAGAAGTGTCACCAGAAAGGAAAGCTATTAAAGAAAAACCCTCTGTATGTCTGATTAATTTTCCTCTCCTTACCACTGGTGCATTCAATGCACTCAACTACTAGTCGACTGGATGATTAACCCCCCCCCTCCCAAGTCTTTCTCCTGCAGTGACCTTCCCCGACGTCCTTGGCTGTGCCTCTGAAGGCAATTCCAGACAATAATCTTTATCTGATTGAATGGCTTTCGGGATCAATGTCATCTCCGGCACCTCTTCCTCAGTCAGACGGAGCTCCGGCCCTGCGCAGTGAGGGGATGGGAGCGACAGTAAGCTCGCGCTCACACACACACACACACACACAACACAGAGCCAGTGAGTTATTAACGTTTCGCCGTGGTGACCGAGCGTGTTAGTGAGTCACAGGTAACAGGGCGAAGCAACACAGAGTCTGGTAAACTCCAGAGCCACAGACAAAAAATTCAGTTGGTTGCGCCTCCCGTTAGCGCCTTAAGAGGGCGCTAATGGGGCGCAAAGCATCGAGCGCCCAGGCGCGGGAATGTTTGCGCCGCTTGCGAAATTAACTAGACATTTTGCGGCGGCGCTAAACACTACCGCCACGATCTCCTGCGCCGGCAGATCGTGACGTCAGTCGAGCGTGCAATGCCCCGGAGCGGATATTGAGTGTCGCCCCCTGCCTTACCGCCTGCCGCTAGCAATGACAGGTTGAGGGGAGCGTTTTGCAGTCAGGAAGGGACTGGGGGAGCGCTATTTAAAGGCGACCGCTTCCTGCCTTTTTTTGTTGGTGACATTTTTGAACCTCACATTCTGAGAGAGAGAGAGAGACTTCTGGAGAGATTCAATGCTGTGTGAAGGAGTTTTGGGTACTGAGCAGCACTTTGCAGGTTCATTTTGATTTGCCCTTCCTTGTATCGATTTAGAAGAGACTGTCGGGGCTGCACTCTGAGCTCTTTCCCTGGTACTCTCCATTGTTCTTTCCAGCAGATTTGATGTACAGGTCTCTCCAGGCCGAGATTCAAGGCTGCAATGAGCAGGATGTGGATGGAAAGCAAGATCGACCCGCCCCTTTAAGAACTGGCCCGCGCCATTGTGTGTGTGTTCCATTGCTGACTGACATCACATGAGCTTCGCCAGCGTTCTGAGGTAGCGCCTCGCTCATCGGTCTTTCACCTTAAGACAGGTGTAAAGCGCCTGATTTAGCGCTCCAATCACCTCCAGGGGCGATAAAAGTCAAGTTTGCAGTTGGTGGCGATAATTAGCGCCAGGTGCTAATCTTTGCGCCCGGCCGATAATTGCGCCCCAAATGGGGCGATACTGAATTTCTCCCCCGCAGTCCTTCACTCACGCAGCCTCACTGAACTGGTAGGCAATGTGACACCAACCGCCCCCTCCCTGCGGAGTCAGTGAGTTATTAACGTTTCGCCGTGGTGACCGAGCGTGTTAGTGAGTCACAGGTAACAGGGCGAAGCAACACAGAGTCTGGTAAACTCCAGAGCCACAGACATTATCTCATCCATCAGCAACATAGGATTACATGGGATATACGGCACAGAAACAGGCCATTCGGCCCAACCAGTCCGTGCCGGCGTTTATGCTCTACACCAGCCTCCTCCCGTCTTTCCTCATCTCACTCTATCAGCCTAACCCTCTATTCCCTTCTCCCTCATATGCTTTAATAAAAACAAAAAATGCTGGAAATACTCAGCTGGTCAGGCAGCATCTGCGGAGAGAGAAACAGAGTTAACGTTTCAGGTCGGTGACCCTTCGTCAGAACTGGCAAAAGTTGGAGATGGGACAGGTTTTTAAGCAAGTGTAGGGGCAGGGAAAGGGGTGAGGGAGGAAAGAACAAAAGGGAAGGTCTGTGATAGGATGGAGGGCAGGAGAGATTAGAAGACGTTAAGAGATGGTGCAAGGCAAAAAGAGATGGTAATGGGACAAGTTAAGAAACAAAAGATGACTCTAGATGAAGTGTAAATGGCGATGGCAGAATGATCGACAGCTGCCATGTGAGAGAGAGAAAAAAAATAATCATATGCTTGTCTAGCCTCCCCTGAAATGCATCGATACTATTCGCTTCAACCACTCCCTGCGGTAGCGAGTTCCACATTCTCACCACTCTCTGGGTAAAGAAGTTTCTCCTGAATTCCCTATTGGATTTCTTGGTGACTATCTTATATTGATGGCCTCTAGTTTTGCTCTTCCCCACAAGTGGAAACACTCTCTCTGTATCCACTCTATCAAAACCTTTCATAATTTTAAAGACCTCTATTAGGTCTCCCCTCAGCCTTCTCTTTTCAATATTAACGGCTGCTCCCCCTCGCGGTTGGAAAAACCCCTTCCCACCAGGCATGGAGATTACAAGATGGTCCTCTAGCCTATTCGACCCCGTCCTTCTAAGCCCAGCGTCTTCCCCTTTAACATGTGTCTCGAGAAGCCCTCAGGACTTCGATTCAACATCTCCAACAATGCAGCATGTCCTCATTACTACACCAGCGTGTCCGACTATACTGGAGAGTTTTTTTTTTATTGTTCATGGGATCTGGGCGTCGCTGGCCAGGCCCAGCATTTATTGCCCATCCCTAGTTGCCCCTTGAGAAGGTGGTGGTGAGCCGCCTTCTTGAACCGCTGCAGTCCGTGTGGTGAAGGTGCTCCCACAGTGCTGTTAGGGAGGCAGTTCCAGGATTTTGACCCAGCGACGATGAAGGAACGGCCGATATATTTCCAAGTCAGGATGGTGTGTGACTTGGAGGGGAACTTGGAGGTGGTGGTGTTCCCATGCACCTGCTGCCCTTGTCCTTCTAGGTGGAAGAGGTCGCGGGTTTGGGAGGTGCTGCCGAAGAAGCCTTGGCGAGTTGCTGCAGTGCATCTTGTAGATGGTACACACTGCAGCCACGGTGCGCCGGTGGTGGAGGGAGTGAATGTTTAAGGTGGTGGATGGGGTGCCTATCAAGCGGGCTGCTTTGTCCTGGATGGTGTCGAGCTTCTTGAGTGTTGTTGGAGCTGCACTCATCCAGGCAAGTGGAGAGTATTCTATCACACTCCTTACTTGTGCCTTGTAGATGGTATCTGACTACCCTGCAGTGTGTGTCTGCACTGGTGTGTGTGTCTCAGTGATGACTCAAGCACTGGTGAGGGGCTCCAGCCCACAACATACTGACCCAGAGGCACTGGTGGCAGCAACCTGTCAAGACGACACCTTGATAACAATGTAGATGGGCTGGCTGAGAATAAGGACTGCCTAGACAAATTGAATAACCTGACATTAAGTGAATGAATTAAAGTCCTTGGATCTGCTCAGTCAGCCTGCCCACCACGGTTTTAGAAGCTGTTTTCATACTGCCGCCGTGTGTTTAAGCACATAATTAAGGCAGGAACACTGCCTGTTATTAAAATCTGAGCTCTGCCATTTTAGGCGAGGGAAGCATGCGATCCAATTCCGCAATCAGGCTGTGGCTCAGTGTGTCGCACACTCGCCTCTGAGTCAGAAGGTTGTGGGTTCGAGTCCCACTCCAGGGACTTGAGCACAAAAATCCAGGCTGACACTCCAGTGCAGTACTGAGGGAGCGCCGCACTGTGGGAGGGGCAGTACTGAGGGAGCGCCGCACTGTCGGAGGGGCAGTACTGAGGGAGCGCCGCACTGTCGGAGGGGCAGTACTGAGGGAGCGCCGCACTGTCGGAGGGATGTACTGAGGAAGCGCCGCACTGTCGGAGGGATGTACTGAGGGAGCGCCGCACTGTCGGAGGGGCGGTACTGAGGGAGCGCCGCACTGTCGGAGGGGCGGTACTGACGGAGCGCCGCACTGTCGGAGGGATGTACTGAGGGAGCGCCGCACTGTCGGAGGGATGTACTGAGGGAGCGCCGCACTGTCGGAGGGGCAGTACTGAGGGAGCGCCGCACTGTGGGAGGCAGTACTGAGGGAGCGCCGCACTGTTGGAGGTGCAGTACTGAGGGAGCGCCGCACCGTCGGAGGGGCAGTACTGAGGGAGCACTGCACTGTCGGAGGTGCAGTACTGAGGGAGCGCCGCACTAACGGAGGGGCGATACTGAGGGAGTGCCGCACTGTCGGAGGGGCAGTGCTGAGGTAGCGGCGCACTGTCGGAAGGGCAGTACTGAGGGAGCGCAGCACTGTCGGAGGGGCAGTACTGAGGGAGCACCGCACTGTCGGAGGGGCGATACTGAGGGAGCGCCGCACTGTCGGAGGGGCAGTACTGATGGAGCGCCGCACTATTGGCGGGGTGGCACTGAGGGAGCACCGCACTGTCGGAGGGACAGTACTGAGGGAGCGCCGCACTGTTGGAGGGGCAGTACTGAGGGAGCGCCGCACTGTCGGAGGGGCAGTAATGAGGGAGCGCTGCACTGTCGGAGGGGCAGTACTGAGGGAGCGCCGCACTGTCGGAGGGGCAGTACTGAGGGAGCGCCGCACTGTCGGAGGGATGTACTGAGGGAGCGCCGCACTGTCGGAGGGGCGGTACTGAGGGAGCGCCGCACTGTCGGAGGGGCGGTACTGACGGAGCGCCGCACTGTCGGAGGGATGTACTGAGGGAGCGCCGCACTGTCGGAGGGATGTACTGAGGGAGCGCCGCACTGTCGGAGGGGCAGTTCTGAGGGAGCGCCGCACTGTGGGAGGCAGTACTGAGGGAGCGCCGCACTGTTGGAGGTGCAGTACTGAGGGAGCGCCGCACCGTCGGAGGGGCAGTACTGAGGGAGCACTGCACTGTCGGAGGTGCAGTACTGAGGGAGCGCCGCACTAACGGAGGGGCGATACTGAGGGAGTGCCGCACTGTCAGAGGGGCAGTGCTGAGGGAGCGGCGCACTGTCGGAAGGGCAGTACTGAGGGAGCGCAGCACTGTCGGAGGGGCAGTACTGAGGGAGCACCGCACTGTCGGAGGGGCGATACTGAGGGAGCGCCGCACTGTCGGAGGGGCAGTACTGAGGGAGCGCCGCACTATTGGCGGGGTGGCACTGAGGGAGCACCGCACTGTCGGAGGGGCAGTACTGAGGGAGCGCCGCACTGTTGGAGGGGCAGTACTGAGGGAGCGCCGCACTGTCGGAGGGGCGGTACTGAGGGAGCGCCGCACTGTCGGAGGGGCGGTACTGACGGAGCGCCGCACTGTCGGCGGGGCAGTACTGAGGGAGCGCCGCACTGTCGGAGGGATGTACTGAGGGAGCGCCGCACTGTCGGAGGGATGTACTGAGGGAGCGCCGCACTGTCGGAGGGGCGGTACTGAGGGAGCGCCGCACTGTCGGAGGGATGTACTGAGGGAGCGCCGCACTGTCGGAGGGATGTACTGAGGGAGCGCCGCACTGTCGGAGGGGCAGTACTGAGGGAGCGTTGCACTTTCGGATGAGACGTTAAACCGAGGTCCCGTCTGCCCTCTCGGGTGGACGTAAAAGATCCCATGGCACGATTGGAAGAACAGCAGGGGGAGTTCTCCCCGGTGTCCTGGGGCCAATCTTTATCCCTGAACCAACATCACTAAAAACAGATGATCTGGTCATCATCACATTGCTGTTTGTGGGAGCTTGCTGTGCGCAAATTGGCTGCCGTGTTTCCCACATTACAACAGTGACCACACTTCAAAAAGTACTTCATTGGCTGTAAAGCGCTTTGCGACGTCCTGAGGTGGTGAAAGGCGCTGGAGAAATGCAAGTCTTTCTTTTTTTCCGATCATGCCGTGGTGTTTCTCGACTGATGGTATTGGGAAGTGGCCGGTTCAACGCCCCCTTTCCCGTGGGCCTTCATCTGGACCTGGAGGGGAGAGCCCGCCCGAGGCAGCGAATGCCGCTCCTCGGGCAGCTCGCCCGCGGAGAGAGCCGAGGTTTGGCGATGCCGTTTGCTGAAAGTCCACCTTTGGGTTGCCAGCCTTGGCGCGAGTCGGGGGGGGGGGCGGCGGATGTTGCTGAAGTGTTTTTCTTGCAGCGTTTCAGTGTAATCGAAATGTTAACACGAGCCTGGTGACTTCTGTTTGGGTCACAGCTACAGGCAGAAATAAACCTGGCCCCCAGGGGGCAGCAGACAATCATCGTGGCTTCACTTTGACTGGGGGGAGCAGCGCCGACGTTTCCGAGGCCTGGCCGTTCCGTTCCGGATTGAATTACTCCCCTCTTGTGTATTCTGCGTCGCGGTCACATACCCTGTTCATGTTGGGTGGGCAATGACACCACGCTGTACAGAGCTGGAGTCTTATCAGATCTCCAATGGTGCTTAGTGGGTTAAAGTGGAGCCTGTTTAGATTAGACTTAAGAATATAAGAGATAGGAGCAGGAGTCGGCCATACGGCCCCTCGAGCCTGCTCCACCATTCAATAAGATCGTGGCTGATCTTCCACCTCATCCCCACTTTCCCGCCCGATCCCCATATCCCTTGATTCCCCTGGAGTTCAAATATCTATCGATCTCTGTCTTGAATATACTCAACGACTGAGCCTCCACAGCCCTCTGGGGTAGAGAATTCCAAAGATTCACCACCCTCTGAGTGAAGAAATTCCTCCTCATCTCAGTCCTAAA
>JASTWF010002498.1:0-24958 GCA_030390025.1 Squalus acanthias | reverse complement strand
GTAGGGAATTACTAATTTTAAAATAGAGCTGATACGTTTTCTTAAAAGCTCATACTGGAATTGTATGCAAAAAAGGGGAACTGCTGTTTGATCGCATCATATAGAAGGTAAGTGGATTTACACATGGTCTATGACTGGTTTTGATCGCCTGATGCTGATAGAGATGAATTTTCAATTTTTTTGCCTCTCCCAGGAGATTGCATGACTGTAGTGCGGGAATAGGAAGTGTCTAGTCATGATTCTCTGGCCATCATGAGTGTGGGGTAGGCTTGAGGGACCAGCTGGTGTTTTCCTTCATCATTTTTTTATGTTCATATGTTTCAAACATTGAATAATCTACTTATAAATAAAATTCTATACACACACACACACAAAAGAAAATCACTGCTTTCCTGCAAGTAGAAATAGCAGTTTACCTGCAATCGGAACAGAATCTGGCAAAGCAATATTTTAATTTGCATGGTCAAAGTTACAAAGCTTTCTCTCCAACTAAGCTAAGAATGCAGATTTTAACATTTAAATGGTTGGGTTGTTACCACCTGTAAAAGTAATGGTGAGTTTACTTCTGAAATATTAGAAAAACCCACAACAGTTCTGTACATTTCACGTCTTCTGGTAGGCAACATGTCCAATCCTCCAGTACATCTTACGATAATACACCACTAACTGTATCCTCCGTCATCAGAAATGACTTTTATAGTTCTCATCAGTAAATTACAGAACACCGATCGTTTCTGTGAAGGATATATATGGCATCAGCAGGTAGCACCGCTTTGTAATTCTTACGGACTGTAGTTTCCTTTGTTTGGTTTTCACTATAATTAGTGCGGTATAAAGGAGGGAGCCATCACTTCAGACTTACATTTACCTTTTTGCTTTTAGAAAAAGGGGAAAATAGACCCGTATATTTTCAGGTTTGTTAATTTCCTAGCCAGTCATCAATAGGTGCTAAAACAATTGGTAAATAGGCCCTTAAAAATCAGCAATTTGCACAGCATCATTAGGAAAATCCATTGGTAATGGCCCATCTACGTTGATTCTATTAATAGTTTGTGCATTTAATCCTTCATAATAAATTCATATTTACATTTTTCTTTTGTAATTTAATGCTCAAGAGGCTGCAAATTAGACTCATAATATTTTGTCCTGCAGACTTTTACAATGTTTAACAGTTACATAAGTATGTTTTTCACATGCCTCAGTTCCATCAAGTTGTGTCCCTCATAGCACATGCTTCCTTTCTATTGTTGCAATGTTAACCAGATTCTAAGGCAGCTTCACTTTGCTTTTTCAATCACCCTTTAGTAGTGACCCATCTACATTGATTTTAAATAAAGAGAGAAAATGCTGGAATTACTCAGCAGGTCAGGCAGCATCTGTGGAGAGAGAAACAGAGTTAACGTTTCAGGTTGATGACCCTTCGTCAGAACTGGGATTTTAAAATGGTTTATGCATTTAATCTACTTTTATAATAAATTCAGCGTGGCACTGTGTATTTCCTGGAGGTAGGTCTGGGTAGAGGATGCAGGCTGGGGGCATCAGTCCTTTTCAATTTTTGATATATGCCAGGGAGTAAAAGTCAGGTAAGAACAGAACCTGCAGACAGCAGTGCAGAGAAGAGACATCAGAGGAGAATGGAGTGGACAACTGGTCGAAGGCAGTAGAAAGGTCAAGGAGGGGGAGAAACACCATCACAATTGCACCAGATGTCATTTGTGACTTTGACCATTACAGTCTTGGTATTGCAGGAGGGGCAGAAGACATATTGCAGGGACTTGAACAAGGAATAGCAAGAGAGATGGAAGCATCGTTACAAGATTTGAGATGGCCTGAAAGTAAAAACAAACCTGGCAATCTCTTAGTCAAATGAATAAGATACACTAGATAAGTCACAATGGTGCTGCAGTGGCACTTCAGTTTGGGGCTGAGGTAAATTACAAGGTACAACACAGGGAAATGTATAAAAGGAAAAAAACTGTATGATGGAAATTCAAAATAATTAGAAAATGCTGGAAGTACAGAGCAGATTGTCGGCATTTGTAAAAGGAAAAACAAGAGCAGCACCAGGCGTACCTAAATGCGGTGCCAACCTGGGGAAGCTGCAACACAGGACTACATGCATGCTAAAAAGCGCAAGCAGCATGCTATAGACAGAGCTAAGCGATCCCACAATCAATGGATCAGATCAAAGCTCGGCAGTCCTGCGTCATCCAGTTGTGAGTGGTGGTGGACCATTAAACAACTAACGGGAGGAGGCGGCTCCATGAATATCCCCATCCTCAATGATGGTGGAGACCAGCACGTGAGTGTGATAGACAAGGCTAAAGCATTTGCAACCATCTTTAGCCAGAAGTGCCAAGTGGATGATCCATGTCGGCCTCCTCCCGAGGCCCCCACCATCACAGAAGCCATTCTTCAGCCAATTCGATTCACTCTACGTGATATCAAGAAACGGCTGAGCGCACTGGATAAAGCAAAGGCTGTGGGCCCCGACAACACCCCGGCTGTAGTGCTGAAGACTTGTGCTCCAGAACTAGCTGCGCCTCTAGCCAAGCTGTTCCAGTACAGCTATAACACTGGCATGTATCCGACAATGTGGAAAACTGCCCAGGTATGTCCTGTCCACAAAAAGCAGGACAAATCCAATCCGGCCAATTACCGCCCCATCAGTCTACTCTCAATCATCAGCAAAGTGATGAAAGGCATCGTCGACAATGCTATGAAACAGCACTTACTCACCAATAACCTGCTCACTGATGCCCAGTTTGGGTTCCGCCAGGACCACTCGGCTCCAAACCTCATTACAGCCTTGGTAAACATGGACAAAAGAGCTGAATTCCAGAGGTGAGGTGAGAGTGTCTGCCCTTGACATCAAGGCAGCATTTGACCAAGTGTGGCATCAAAAGAGCCCTAGTAAAACTGAAGTCAAATGGGAATTGGGGGGGGGAAAACGCTCCAATGGCTGGAGTCATACCTAGCACAAAGAAAGATGGTTGTGATGGTTGGAGATCAATCATCACAGCCCCAGGACATCGCTGCAGGAGTTCTTCAGGGCAGTGTCCTAGGCCTAACCATCTTCAGCTGCTTCATCAATGACCTTCCCTTGATCATAAGGTCAGAAGTGGAGATTGGCAATAAATGCTGGCCTTGGCAGCGACGCCCACATCCCATGAACGAATAAAAAAAGTTAACGCTTCTGGTGTAGACTCAGTCTCAGAAATGGTATAGGAAGTCAAGAGAACCTCTTTGTAGGATTGATTCATATAGTACTTGAAAGTTTACATTACATTTGGCTCAAGAACGGCTGGTATAAAAATTAAAAAAATCGGAAATAATTCTCTCCCCTAGTACATTGTAGGTACAATGCCCCGTAAATTGCCTGAAGGGTGCCTTCAAGGATTGTGCAGGAAATCACCTAAAATGGAGTTTTAGCTTGAAAGCTGACCACACAAAATGGAGCTCAGCTGTTGAACTGAATGTTGGGATAAGGCTTTAAGTTAACACAAGCGAAGCTAACCATCACACAGGCTTTATTGCTATGGAGTTTCCCAGATAATTTGGCCATAAAAATCTTCCAAGTTGAAGGCCATAAAACAATTAAAGCCATAAAAGTTCCTAAGCAATGACCCGAGAAAGGATATGTTTATGCTACATGCATTGCTTACTAGTACGAGAAACCATTATTCCTAACATACCACTTAACTATCAGTTTGATCAAATTAACTGCATTATAAATTCTATGTAGGAACCTCACTTTTAAACCAAGTGGTTACATTCTGCAGCTACCTCATGTCATTTTCGGCAAATGACCAATCCCACTGATTATGCCATGTTTGGCATATACACAAAAAATGTCAACATCTGTTCATCGGGACTAAAACTTCAGGAGCAGCTACCTTAGAACAGCTGTAGATATTGAAGACAAAAAAAGGGTACGGTTATGAATTTTTCATATATTTTAAAAAGGAAATTTTAATCCAATTTAGGAAAATTAAGGCAGAACAAGTATGCATCACATCTGAACCCGATCGTACCTCATCCAACATTCACATGTGCACTTTCCAACAGGAAACATTGGCTAGTGATTAAGAATGGGAACATTGCTGATTTTCCCCTCAGAAAAAGGAGGCTTATGACAAATGTCAGGAGCAAGATTCAGTTAATAACTAGGAAGATTATGTTAAGTACAGGAGGGAATTGAAAATGTTAATACAGGAGCCAGAGAGAAGTTACAAAAAAAGATCAGCAGGCAACATTGAATTGAACCTTAAAATATTTTATATACGTATAAAGTGTAAGCAGTTTGTTAGAGAAAAAGTTGGGCCTATTAAGGACCCAAAGGGAAATCTTCATGTAGCGGCAGAGGACATGGCAAAAGTATTAAATGAGCACTTTGCATCTCTCTTCCCAAAGGAAGCGGATGATGTGAAGGTTACATTAAGAGAGAGGGAAGTTTTTGACAGGATAGATAGAGAAGACGTACTAAAAAGGTTAGCATTACTGAAAGTTGGTAAGTCACCTGGTCTGGATGGAATGCATCCAAGGCTGCTTAAAGAAGCAAAGGTAGAAATTGCAGAGGCATTGGTCGCAATCCTTCAATCCTCATTGGATACAGGAGTAGTGCTGGAGGGTTGCTAACATTATATCACTATTCAAGAAAGGGGAGATGGAGTTCAATGCGGAGAAGTGTGAAGTGAGGTTTTCAAGATGATGAGAGGTTTTGAGTAGATAGAGAAAAACCAGAGGTCATAGATTTTAAATCATTGACAAAAGATGAGGAGAATTTTTTTTCACTCAGTTGTCGGGATCTCGAACGCTCTCCCTGAAAAGGTGGCGGAAGCTGATTCCATTAATTATTTTAAAAAGGATTGGACAGGTACTTGACGATAAGGAACTTACAGGGTTATGGACAAAAAGCGGGGGTGTGGAACTAAGCACGACTGCTCTTTCAAGGAACCAGCATAGACACGACGGGCCTCCTTCTGTGCTGTAAGTTTCTATGATGTGGTTTTCGGCTACTTCCTTATTTGGGTGCTGGACTGATGGTCACTAATAAATCCAAGGCAGCGACTGCTGCCAATGAAATGAATTGGTTGCGCATGCGCAGTTTCAGTTTTTTTTTTTTTGGTTGTTCGCTAACTGAAAAGAAAATATTGTTGCCATCACAAAAATGCGGCAGATAATTCGCAGAAACGCCATAAAAGATTTAACAGTTCCGAGTGGGAAAAAACTATTGGGTGAAACGATGCTGTGAAGCCATTTGCAGCGACTGTTAAATACATCTGTTCGTTGCTCCGTGATGAGGCTGCCACAATCATATCGGAAGTGCTTATTTTGTATAGGTTTTGTTTACTTTTTAATTTGGACGAAACTTGATAAAATAACGTGGACACCATGTCGTCTGGAGAAAGTTTGGAGGCTTGGTTTGAAAAAAAATCTAATCCATGTTAAAGGATCCCAAGTGCGAAGTGAACAGTGAATGTTTGCTGGTAGGTGTACGGAGCTTGTACCTCAAACAAATAAATCTCTGCAACCCTCCCCCCAGCGAAATTATTATACATTCATACTTAAACCAACCCGTGATAATTATGGTTCCAAGTGAAAATAAACTGTTAGGTGAAACTATACTTACGATATTATTATACATTAATAATTAAACCACCACAGAATGCTTCCGCGCAGCTTCCAGTTCATTGGCAGCAGTGACTCTGTAAATCTAATAGGGAATTCAGGAGAAACTTCTTTACCCGGAGAGAAAGAAAAGACAGACTTGCATTTATATCGCGCCTTTCACGACCACCGGACATCCCAAAGCGATTTACAGCCAATGCAGCACTTTTTGATGTGTAGTCATTGTTGTAATGTAGGAGAGTGGTTAGAATGTGGAACTCGCTACCACAGGGAGTAGTTGAAGCGAATACCTTGGATGCATTCAAGGGGAAGCTAGATAAGCAAATGAGGGAGAAAGGAATAGAAGGATATGTTGATGGGGTTAGATGAAGAAAGGTGGGAGGAGGTGCATCTGGAGTATAAACACCAGCATGGACCAGTTCGGCCGAATGGCCTGTTTCTGTGCTGTAAATACTTTGTAATACATGTAAGGCACCGTTAAAAATAATCCCAATTCTGTGAGGTTCTATATCACATCCCAAAATCCTGTGAAGTCTTATATCAGTCGGTATCGTATAAATGCCAGCAAAAACATTTTTGCCACAGAGTAGTACACTACATGTCACTAATCTAATCTCATCTCAAGAGTTCAGTTGAGATTCACTCCTGTCCCTTTAAGATTCCTTCTGAACCCCTCAACTGGATTACTAGCTTGTAATCCATCATCAGCCATCCAATATCTTCAAAACCATTATCTACTACTTAACAGAATACCATGAGAATTTTATTTGTTTCCACGCTTTTTTCGGTGTAGATCACTTAGCGGCACATATAGAAGCTATCAAAAATCTAAAAGGAAAAATGTACATAGTATATAGGAAAAGCCTGATCATAATCAGGGTACACTATCTCTTGTAATGTTCGTTACGTTACTGTAATATCCCATTTTTGCCATCGGGCAGTACTGTAATAAACCTCCATAATCCAAGCTATTGTTCAATTCTGCCACTGTGCTGTGTGCTATAGATAGTTGTCTACTGCAGTTGTTCTGTGTTTCTGCACAGCACCACTCAGCGGCAAAAAATGAGAATTGCAGGAACAGAACTGTAGAAACAGAGATGTTTACAGTATTGAATTTATCCCATTGTCTGTGCTGACTTGGTACTAAATCAATTCAAAACTAATCCCATTGGCACACTCTCTCTCCAGACACCTATATCTTCCTCTGCTTCAAATAAATCACTTCAAGATGAGTGTCAAAACAAAGACAGTAAATGCTGGATGTAGACAGCCAGTTTATTAGCATATATGTGATTTCCACTCCCATCACTCCACCATTAGCAGCCATGCCTTCAGCCGTCTAGACCCTACACTCTGGAATTCCCTTCCTCAATCTTTGACTCTTCACTCCTCTTCTCATTTAAGATCCTCCTCAAAACCCTCTGACCAAGATTTTAGTCACTCTTCCTAATATCCCCTTTGGCTCGACATTAATTTTTGTCTGATTAAGCTTCTATGACTTTTTTTCCAGCATAAATCAAAGCTGTCGTCGTTGGAAGAAGTGGTTCTGACTAAAAGTCTACATCTGAAATATTAACCCGCCCTTCTGTTGACAGACCTGCTGTAAATTTCCTGCATTTTCTATTTTTATTTCAAACTTACAGATTTCTAGCCTTCTCAGTATTTGTCTATGATGTTTCACCCAAGGACAAGAATCATAGGATTACATGGGATATACGGCACAGAAACAGGCCATTTGGCCCAACCAGTCCATGCCGGCGTTTATGCTCCACTCGAGCCTCCTCCCATCTTTCCTCATCTAAATCTATCAGTATAACCCTCTATTCCTTTCTCCCTCATATGCTTGTCTAGCCTCCCCTTAAATGCATCTATACTATTCGCTTCAACCACTCCCTGTGGTAGCGAATTCCACATTCTCACCACTCTTTGAGTAAAGAGGTTTCTTCTGAATTCCCTATTGGGTTTCTTGGTGACTATCTTATATTAATGGCCTCTAGTTATGCTCTTCCCCATAAGTGGAAACATTCTCTCTATCTACTCTATCAAAACCTTTCATAATTTTAAAGACCTCTATTAGGTCACCCCTCAGCCTTCTTTTTTCAAAAGAAAAAAAGAGACCCAGCCTGTTCATCCTTTCCTGATATGTATACCCTCATATTTTTGGTATCATCCTTGTAAATCTTCTCTGCACCCTCTCCAGTGCCTCGATATCCTTTTTATAATATGGCGACCAGAACTGTACGCAGTACTCGAAGTGTGGTCTAACCAAGGTTCGATACAGGTTTAGCATAACTTCCCTACTTTTCAATTCTATCCCTCCATAAATAAACCCTAGTGCTTGGTTTGCTTTTTTTATGGCCTTGCTAACCTGTGTCACAACTTTGTGATTTGTACTCCGAGATCCCTTTGTCCTCTACCCCACCTAGACACGCACCCTCCAAGTGACCTCCCTATTCTTCCTACCAAAATGTAATATCTCACATTTATGTGTTGAACTTCATTTGCCAATTATATGCCCATTCTGCAAGTTTATTAATGTCCTCCTGTAATTTGTTGCAGTCCTCTTCAGTATTGACTATCCCCCCCACAATTTGGTATCATCCGCACTGATCCTTGTGGAACACCACTACCCACCTTCTGCCACTGTGAATCAGTTGCTACAATTTCATCAAATGTACTAGTCAGTAATTTTCAATTTTCCAGTAATATTGCTCACAGTGAGGCAGAGAATATGCTGTTTTTAACACTAGAGGTATTTATGTCATCCAGGCCATTGATTTGCAATGACTAAGTCAAAAGCTAGTTTTATTAAAAGGGGTATTTTGGAATTTTTAAATGGTGCTTTGGAGATTGAATTCCACGACTTGTCCATTATTGTTTGAAAACCACAAATCATTCTTTATTATATATGTGTGAATATATACTTAATTTATATGCCACTATTAGCATCGACTCCCAACCCCACCAAGCCAGATTCCCAGCGGCTCATACCACTGCCCCCACCTCCCATCGAGGCAGATTCCTGGCCCCTCAATGTCCCCATCTGAAGCAGATTACTAGCCCTTCAACCCCCCTCCCCCTACTGAGGTAGATTACCATTCCCCCACAACTCTCCTTCCCCACTCACCAAGGCTCTTGATAACCCCCATCCTGTGCCAGATGACCAGCTATCAACAGACCCCCCCACACTGAGGCACAGTGCTGACCCTCCATCACCGATCCCCACACCCAACTGAAGCATATTACTGACCTTCATGTCCCTGCCGGGGCAAGTTTCTGACACTAAGATCATCCCCCCTTCAGACAGCCAGATTTTCCACTCTTCAATACTTCCTCCCCTGCTGAGGCAGCTGTCCCTCTTTTGCACCCCCCCCTCCCGAGAGACAGAAGCGGAGGATGAGAGAGATGATGAGAAGGTAGGGAACACTTCTACACGCAAAGGGTGGTAGAAATTTGGAAAACTCTTCCACAAATGGCAATTGATGCTCGGTTAATTGTTAATTTTAAATCTGAGATTGTTAGATTTTTGTTAACCGAAGGTATTAAGGGATATGGGACAAAGGCGGGTCTTTGGAGTCAGGTTACGGATCAAGCATGATCTCATTGAATGGTGGAATAGGCTCGAGGGGCTAAATGGCCTACTCCTGTTACTACGAGAGAGTAAAAGAAAGAAAGACTTGCATTTATATAGTGTCTTTTACGTCCACTGGACATCCCAAAGTGCTTTACAGCCAATGAAGTACTTTTTGAATGTAGGAAATGCAGCAGCCAATTTGTGCACAGCAAGCTCCCACAAACAGCAATGTGATAATAACCAGATAATCTGTTTATTTTAGTGATGTTGATTGAGGAATAAATATTGGCTAGGATACTCTCCCTAGAGTGAGAGAGAAAACAAGCACAAAGAATGAAAAGGTAACACAAAGACAGCAGCGGCAGGTTAAGAGAGTGACCATCTTTCTGCCTTACTCTGCGCAACACCACGGGAAACGGACTAGCAATATATAAACAAATCTTATGTCTGAATGCACTTCCTGTCAACTTTTTCATTATAAATTCCTACGCTCACATAAAAAAAACGACCTATTTAAACTTCTCACTCTGTAATTACACCCTCCTGGCAGTGGAGGCGCTGCAGCACCATTACTGGCAGGAGGATGTAATTACAAAGTGACAAGTTTATATGGGGAGTTTCCAATATAACTGGACAGAGGAATTTATAAAAAGGAGGACAGAATGTACAACTTTAAAATGGGGACCGAATTACCCCTCGCCCTCTAACCCCACTTCACCTGAAGCCTACAATTAGTTTAGACTCCCGTGTGCAAGGCCATAATTTCAACTAGTGTTTTCGGAAAAATCTATAACTTTGAATGTTTGCATGTGATATCATTGCAAGACTGTAGTGAACTCTGAAACACAAAGGTTTATTAAAATAAAATGGTTAATAAGATATTTTGTGTCACATAGAAAGAAAAAGACTTGCATTTCTAGAACGCCTTTCACGACCACCGGAAGTCTCAAAGCGCTTTACAGCCAATGAAGTGCTTTTGAAGTGGAGTCACTGTTGTAATGTGGGAAACGCGGCAGCCAATTTGCGCACAGCAAGCTCCCACAAACAGCAATGTGATAATGACCAGATAATCTGTTTTTGTTATGTCGATTGAGGGATAAATATTGGCCAGGACACCGGGCATAACTCCCCTGCTCTTCTTCGAAATAGTGCCATGGGATCTTTTACGTCCATCTGAGGTCACAAAGATGGGTGCAAAAATCAGCATTTAAAAAAACTAATGTATTTGGCACCCCAAAAAAACCCTTTCCCATGTGGCATCTTTTGGACTTTACATCACATCATGCTGATTATGTCACACATCTACTCACCACTTCCAACCCTGGTTCTAAAGATTGGGGAGAAAAGAGGAATGAAACGTTGTCATCAAAATTAAATCCACACAGGTGTTATAAACACACTTTCACTAGGTATTGAGTAAATAAGAATTTGAATGCATTTACAATTACAAAGAAACACTCTTGTAACTCACTAATGACTTCACTGCTGAGAGGTTGGGTCTTGCAACATCATCAATCCTGATCAAGTAACCTTTATGTACTAGCTGCGAAGGTAAGTACTTTCAACAAAATGTTCCATTTACCTTTTAATTAGTACAGTCCCTTATAGTGGACTGAAAAAATGAACAGAATGTGTGTTATCTGACTTATACCCTACTTACACCGGAAATGGAAACACATTTCAAACCAATATACTGGCTCCATTTCTCGATTCCCCGCTGACTTGGAACAGCCAAGCATTATAGCATCTTCCTTTCAAAGCACAGAGACTTTGTGAGACTGCATTGAACCCCACATAGATAACAGTGTAAAATATAGCAAGTCATTTCATATAGTTTTTTTCTATTTCAACTGAAGCATTTTCATGTTATCTATATAAACCAAGGTTTAAAGTATTACCAATGAAGATTCAGGTTAACCAATAATTCATGCAATACTTTATCACTATACCTTAATTTTAGTGGCAAGGGTCTCAGAGGCTTCCCTCTCTCTCCGCACATCTCCCATCTTTTTCTCCTTTTCACACAAGAGCTTCTGTTTCTCATCCGCCACTAAGCTGTGGTCATCTAGAATGGCTTTCTTTTCTCTCTCCAGCTTTTCCTGTTGTGCCCTCCAGTATTCAGGTTCATTTTTAATTCCTTCTTCATCCTCTTCTCCATCTCCGTCATCTTCCTCTATCTCCTCCTCTCCTTCTCCCCCCTGTCTCCTTCGATTCTTCTTCTTCCGCTTGTCCACACCCCGCTTCTCCAGCTGAGCTTTCAGCCGAGCTATCTCCTCCTGGAACTCTCTCAAAAGTGCATCTTTGGGATCTTCATTTACTCGAGGTTTATTCTTAATGTTCTTGGCCCGATTTGCATATCGTAGTGTTGTAAGAGTCTCTTCACAATTATAGGAAGCAGGACCAATATTTGCCACCATAACGGTTTTGGCATTCCCTCCCAATGAGTCCTGAAGCAATCGAGTTAGCTTTGAATCCCTGTAGGGAATGTGAGTGCTTTTACCATCCACAAGTGCAGATATCACATTGCCCAGTGCTGAGAGAGAAAGGTTAATCTTTGTTGCTTCTTTTAGCCGTTCCCCTTGGGCTCCAGTTTTAGCTTGTCGTTCACTGCCAGCAAGGTCTACTAAATTCAACTTTCCGACACGGATATGGTTCTCTCCGTCAAGTCCAATTTCACTGCACTCAACTGTTATAACAAAGATGGCATGGGAACGAGAGCTGTGTTCATTCATATTTGTGGCACCAACAGACCGATTCTGATTGCCAACATTCATAACGTGTTCAATTTCTTTCACATTTTTTGTCACAAAAGAAGACAAGTCTTTGACATATACACCAGTGTCTGGCCTCTCCTTTAGCTCCAACCTTTTTGTTTGATCTTTTGCTAGTAAATCCTTTATTTCCTCTTGGTAAATCTCGAGATACGATGCCCTTACCAAGTACTGCTGATTTTGTGATCGAGAGATGTGTGTGAATATGTGCTCAAAGGAGTTTGGGATGACACCTCTCCTTTCAGGGTCTGTGCGGAGTCCCTCCATGGTGTATGTTTTCCCGGTTCCAGTCTGTCCATAAGCAAAAATTGTCCCATTAAAACCCAGTAGAACTGATTCCACAAGAGGCCGAAAGGTCTCATCATAGAGTTCTACTTGTTTAGAATTGGAGTCATACACAGCATCAAATGTGAAAGTCTTGGGTAATTCACTTGGACCGCCTCTGGGGTTTTTCACCAAAATCTGACCCAGTTTTACATCTATGTCAACAATTCTTCCATAACCACCTGCAATTTCCTTGTCGTTCATTGGCCGACACCGCACAACCACCTTAACTGATTCAGAACTTTTTAACTTTGACATTGTGAGCGGTGATGAAATTCAAATGCTAAGAAATGTTCTTGCCAGTGAGCACCACCAACCTGTAAAAGAGATTTAACACTCATCAATCTCCTATTAAACTCAATTAGTCTACTAAACACAAACTAATGGCAATATATCACATTGACAAAATCAATTAATAATCTTAAAAATCTTCATTCAGTGTGGTCTACATGAGATTAAATGCAGAAAGTCATTTATAATATGGTGTGCGTTCTTGGTTGCATTACCTAGCCATTCATTTAGGATGCGGACACTAACTTGCACAGTATTTAACAGCAACACTATAGCTTTCCAAAGTTGATCCTTGTCCTAGCTGATATTTGCGCTGAACATCTGAAAAATTTCCTTGCTCAAAAATGTAAAGCTAAAAAAATATTGGGCAATTTACAACCTTTTAAGCATTATTTTGCCAATTTCATACCAAAAGATGAAGTCTGCCACAGTTCAATATTTTTCCATTTTGCCCCACAGAACAGCATTAAGCATTCATGCGCTATGCTCAAGATTGTACAACTCAGCAAACCTAGGCTTTTTATTTTATTAATTCTTGGGAGGCTGGCATTGCTGGCATTTATTGCCCATCCTTAGTTGCCCTCGACAAGGTGGTGGTGGGCCTTACACTTGAACAGCTGCTGTACGTGTGGTGAAGGTGCTCCTACAAAGCTGTTAAGTAGGGAATTCCAGGATTTTGACTAGGGGCACGGCTAGTTCGGGAGCATGGGTCTTTAGCACTACAGCCAGGATGTTGTCAGGGCCCTTTGCTGTATCCAGTACACTCAGCTCTCGCGTGGTGAATTGAATTGGCTTTAGACTGGCATTTGTGATGGTGGGGACATCAGGATAATGCCAAGAAGGATCACCCACTCGGCACTTCTGGCTGAAGATGGCTGCAAACCCTTCAGCTTTGTCTTTTGCACTCACGTGCTGGGCTCTGGCATCGTTGAGTATAGGGATGTTCACGGAACCTCCTCCTTCCGTTAGTTGCTTAAGCATCTACCACCATTTGTGACTGGAAGTAGCAGGGTTGCAGAGCTTTGTCCTGATCTGTTGGTTGTGGGAATCACTTAAATCTATTTATAGCATGCATGTAGCCCATGAGGTCACAGATTGTGGCGATATACAATTCTGCTGCTGCCCCACAGTGCCTAATTGCTACCCAGTTTTGAGCTACTAGATGTGTTCCTAATCTATCCCACTCAGCATGTTGGTAGTGCCATACAACATGATGTAAGGCATCCTTGGTGTGAAGACAGGACATTGTCTCTACGAGGATTGTGAGGGAGTCACTCCTACCAATGTTTTCATGGACAGATGCATCTGCAACAGGTAGACTGGTGAGGATGAGGTCAAGTAGGTTCTCTCACCACCAAGTCCAGTCTTGCAGCTATGTCCTTCAGGACTCAGCCAGCTTGGTCAGTAGTGGTACTACTGAGCCACTCTTGGTGATGAACATTGAAGTCTCCCACCCAGAGCATATTCTGTGCCCTTGCTACCCTCAGTGCTTTCTCCAAGTGGTGTTTAGATTTGAATTTTACCAATTCATCAACTGAGGGAGGGCAGTAGTTGGTAATCAGCAGGAGGTTTCCATGCCCATGTTTGACCTGAAACCAGGAGAATTAATGGAATCAATGTTGAGGATTCCCAGAACTGCTCCGCCCAGACCCCTGCAAACTGTATACCACTGTGCCCCCACCTCTTGTGGGTCTGTCCTGCTGGTGGAACATGACATATGCAGGGATGGTGATGGAGGAATCTGGGACATTGGCTGATAGGTATGATTCTGCGAGTATGACTATGTCAGGCTGTTGCTTGACTAGTCTGTGGCACAGCTCTCCCCCAACATTAGTGAGGAGAACTTTGCAGGGTCGACCAGGCTGGGTGTGCATTTGTTGTGTCCTGATTCGATACCTAGGCAGCTGAGTGGTGCATCCGGTTTGATTCTTGCTTGTCTTTCTGGTAGTTTGATACAATGGAATGACTTGCTAGGCCACTTCAGAGGGTATTTAAGAGTCAAACACGTTGGTGTGGGACGGGATTCACATACAAGCCAGACCGGGTAAGGACGCCAGGTTTCTTTTCCTAAACAACATCAGTAAACCAGTTGGGTTTTTAAACAACTATCTGGCAGCTTCACGGTCAGGTTTTTTTTTATAAATTGAATTCAAATTCTCAAACTGCCATGGTATGATCTGAACTCACGTTTTCTGCATTACTCATCCAGTAACATAACCACTACGTTACCATACCCTATTTTCCCCAACAATATGTTAATTTCACAAAACGGTCAAGTCCTTGCATCCTTGTTCTGCTACATTACACCAGGGTTTTATCATCGTCAGTTTATTGGTCCATTTTTTCCACAAACTTGACATGAATTCTATCCAATAAAATGACATCATTAGATTTTAAATTTACTTTCACCATGGATACAATGTCAGCTAATAAAGCTTTACTTCGTGTCCACAATTCAATTCAGGCATTAAAAATTATGCAAAGATTGCAATTTCACTGCTGTATTGTTTACTGGCTGAAGTAAATCCCGTATAAATCGGTTACTTAATCTTGCGCTTTCCTTCCATGGCTTGTGAGGTAATCTGAACCCCTGGAATTTTTTAAGCCATAATACTCACTCCCAATCATCCACAATTCTAGATATAATTTACTCGAGGGGTTCAGATCACTCAACCCGCAGAACTGAAGTCAAAAAACCTCTACTTGCATCTAAAATTTTTATGAACTTATTATAGTCTCCCTCTCATGAGAATAAATAAAGACTGGAAGAAACCTTTATTTACAAAAAAATGTTTTTTGTGCGCATCAATGTTAGGGATGTCAATAGAGGGGAAAGGAACACTTTCCATTTCAGGCACCTAGGGGGAAAAATTGAGTCCTGCCCCCTTTGGGACGCTAACTTCGCCGGGGCCCCGAAAAAATTAGCGCCCCTGCGGCCAAAATTGAGTGGTAGCGCCCCAAGAGGGAAGCGGGGCGCTACTGGAAGCATTGCGTCCGTCGGTAAGTCAGGGGGCGCTGCGCACGGTGATGACGTCATCGCCCGCAGGGCGCTATTGGTTACTGCCACCGCTAACCTGAATCTCACGGGAGGTGTTGGCAGCACCGCGCCCGGGCGCTAGTTGCTTAGGGCACTAACGGGAGGCGCAAAGCAACCAAATTTTCCCCTAGTGTCAGCAAATACTCCCTATACTCCGTTCCAATAATGTGCCTCAGCTCCCACCTCAGAAGAGCACCCCCCTTACTGCACCACAGTAATATAAATGTGTTTTTCCATGCCAACTTTGGTCTGAATGACTGTCTGATAGAAAAATCTTTTGTGATATCACCACCATAAAATATTGCCATGATTTATATGGGGCTATACCAGTAATAATGGACTTGTTTAATTGTTAAGTGTAAAGGAGTTAAAAGTGTAGTATATTGTATATCAGATAACACACAGTCCACACTGTGATAACACAAAGGTTTGAGATTATGTCATGATTTATCAATTATTATATCTCAATTCTGAGATGTCTCATTACCTTAGAAGAAACACCAGGGTGTATTAATCTATATAATGATTTTTTTACTGTTTTTAATATTTTATTGGCAGGAGTGTTATAGCAAAGAGTTAAAGATGCCCAGCTCTTGCAGACAAACCACGTGATTTGCTAATGCAGCAATATTGTAATGCATTTTGACGAACAGCGGTAGGAGGATTTATTTTATTAACTAACAGAGAACATGATAGCTTTTACATATTTATTCACTAAAGACATTTACACTTTTAAATAGAATTAGGTAGATGTATACACCTTACTGAAAATCCTTTCTTCCTTCCCCAACCCAAATTTCTCCCTTCATGACCTGAAGGCAAAGATCCATGTTAAGGTATGGTTCCATGAATCCTTCTGTCCTCTTGTACCTCATAACATGTGTGCAGTTTACTGAACGAGTGAGGTAATACAGCAATGACCAGACCTGTCTTCAGCCACATACATACACACACCCTCCTGCTGAAGCCACTGATAAGCACTCAGGAGGTGGAATCCTCTTTCTTGCAGAGACAAACTGTTAGACCCCTACAACAGAGATTAATTAACTCAACAGAAGCTGGGATCTGAACCTGGTACAGTACTTTCCCAGTGTGTAAAGTTCAGTTCCACACTGGGTTTACAAACTGAGCCATCAGGGTATCCTAACCCAAATTTGGATTTAAAAAATGTGTTTTCCATTATTCTATTGATGTCCTTGGTTGTATTTGCATTATCCTATTTCCAGAGAGGGTCATTGTTGCTTAAGTTAAGTTAATAAGGCAGCAGAGAGAAAAGTGGACTGGGACCCACTCCCCTTCTTAATTCACAGTTGTGCCGACTGGATCGACCCGTAAAAATCTAAATTCAAACTTAAGTCTTCCTGTCAGGAGCCAAATACCCCAGAGCTATTCCAACACAAATCAAATTTCACCTCAAAGATATTGCTACTAGCCTCATGGGATTGAAACATTTTTTTATTGGATAGAGGAAGTTGAAGAAATGAAACCCTACATAAATATTTCATTAAATTAAATTAAATCATTCAAATTATCATAGAAGACTATTTCTAGTCATGTACCAATTGTACTCTACCAATAAGGGGGGGCGGGGGAGACAAAAGTAATTTCAAAATAGAGGGAAAGAGAAGCTGAATGAACTACAATGTACTACACATGAGAATCTTGATTCATCCTAATTACACTCTCGGGAATAAGAAAGGCCCATGAGGGGAATACAAATGAGAGAACTAGAACCAAATTCTCACGCTGCATCCTGCATTTATGGTGCACACCAACTGGAGCCAACACACCAAGTGAATTAAAATACAAAAATATCAACATCTCAAATGAGCTCCATTCATAAGGAGACATGAAGTTTCAAGAAGTAGCTCCCACAGAAGACTGAGAAATACTAAAAGGAGGCTTTGTGGATTCTGTGCCCTCACTGTTGATTGCTATGGAAACAGATGTAAGCAATGAGAGAATTCCTTGCACCAGTGCGTGTTTATTTGCCTTACTGCACTAGTAAATACACAATCTGCATCTTACATCAGTGAAAATAAAAGTCCAATGTTGTGAAATTACAATGACAAAGTCATATTACTAAAGGAGTTTCAAATGATTTTCTTATACTATAAAAATAGTTGAAAACGTTCAAGTATTACATAAATTGAACAGACTATGGTCAACAGCACGATAGAGTATCTTCACTCATGAGGCTGACCATAACTCACTTACGATTTTGGCAGTTTTTTCTGCAGGACACAATATATTATCTATATAATGAGTGAGAGTGTTTGCGCAGCAACAATATACTACATTCAATGCCAATGCTAAGTTTGTTGGCACTGCTTTTTGGTTTTGTTCATGTTAGCTTTAAAAATTACAATGCAAAGAACCTAACGATATCCTATACAGCACTTATTAGCCTTCAACCTTTGGATCAATGCACTGGTTTAGATGTACTACAATACAAAAGGAGGGAGCATAACACACTGTGCATTTGCACTACAAGTTTAGCATCTGTATGAAGTGGTTTGGGCTTTGCACCAATACTAAAATTGTTGAGGCTAAAACTGATTCCGCAGCAAAGTGAAACCCCTCCACTTTGCTTCAGTGTCAGGTTGATCCCTCTCTTGAGATTCAGTCTGTATTTCAATTTTGACAATCAAGCAAGACTGTCAAGTGCACTATGTTTGACATCCTGCAGGAGAATGTCTCAAAGAGTGAGGTATAATCCAGCCTCTCACAGCTATGGAAACAGCTACAAGGATTCAGCTAAGCTATGCCAGAGTCCACAGGGTGTATTTTTTTTAGTTCAGTGCAATCACTACATATATTCTCAGTTCTCTGGCTGATATTACTTCCCAAAACACTGAGGCAATTACAGTACTACAGGGATAAGCAGCATGTGCCGCAGTAAAATCCAGTTTTACAGCTGAAGATCTTATTCTGCACTCACTCGCAGCTGTGCGCCAGAGATGAGCTCGTTCTCAGTGAAGCATTAAACCTCAATTTACTATGATCACCAGATATGTGGTAGAGTTATACTCACCACAATGCAATTGCTTTTACTGCTATTGTGTTATGCAGCCATATAGAATGTGGAACCTCCCAGTATTCGTGGGAGATCCTATAAAGTAATTTAAATATCAGTATGGCAGACTTAGATAAACCTGAACATGTCACAAAGAAAGCACATTCAAAAACCTTATAAGATTAAATACAATACCACAAAAAATAAAATAGAAAGCACTTAAGTGTTGATTGAAAATCAGGTATTTTAAACGTCCAAAATATGCCCATCAGGAGCCGGGATTACACTAGATGACCAATTTAATAGAGAGTAACCGGCCTGCGGGAGGCAGCAATGGCCAGGCACTCGTTGGCCCTTACACCCTGCATCTCTACCACTTCCCCAACACACCAGGCCCTCCTTCCTCCCTCCACCCCCGCAGCTCTCAAGGCCAGACAATCGTTGACCCATCTTCTACCTCACCACCCCGACAATCAATCCTGGACCGGGCACTCTCCACTCCCCCCGCTTTCACCTCGCCACTTCTGGACCGTCACACTCAGGCCCTCCACACCCACCCACACCCCGCTGCCCCCACCCATCACTCCTGAGTCGGACACTCTCCCTCCTCCCTCTCCATCACTCCCGGACACTCTCCCTCCTCCCCCATCACTCCCGGGCACTTACTCGCCCCTCCCGCCATCACCCAAGGGTGCCCCTCCCGCCAACACTCCCAGGCACCCCCCCTCTCAGCACCACTCTGGGGCCCGCCCCCTCCTGCCACCACTCATGGGCCCGTCCCCCCACTTCACTCCTGGGCTTGCCACCGCCCCCCCATCCCCTTCACTCCTGGGCTCGCCTCCCCCCACCCCGTCCCCTTCACTCCTGGGCTCGCCTCCGCGCCCCCACCCCGTCCCCTTCACTCCTGGGCTCGCCCCCCCACCCCGTTCCCTTCACTCCTGGGCTTGCACCCCCACCCCGTTCCCTTCACTCCTGGGCTCGCCCCCCCCCACCCCGTCCCGTCCCCTTCACTCCTGGGCTCGCCCCCCCACCCAGTTCCCTTCACTCCTGGGCTCGCACCCCCACCCCGTCCCCTTCACTCCTGGGCTCGCCCCCCCCCCCCCACCTCGTCCCCTTCACTCCTGGGCTCGCCCCCCCCCACCCCGTCCCCTTCACTCCTGGGCTCGCCCCCCCCACCCCGTTCCCTTCACTCCTGGGCTCGCACCCCCTCCCCTACACTCCTGGGCTCGCTCCCTCCCGCCATCACCCCTGGGCCCGCCCCCTCCCGCCATCACCCCTGGGCTCGTCCCCCTCCCCATCACCCCTGGGCTCGCCCCCTCCCCTTCACTCCTGGGCTCGCCCCCCTCCTTCCCTTCACTCCTGGGCGCGCCCCCCCCTTCCCTTCACTCCTGGGCGCGCCCCCCCCCCCTTTCCTTCACTCCTGGGCGCCCCCCCCCCCCCTTCCCTTCACTCCTGGGCGCGCCCCCCCCCCCTTCCCTTCACTCCTGGGCGCGCCCCCCCCCCCCTTCCCTTCACTCCTGGGCGCGCCTCCCCCGTCCCTTCACTCCTGGGCGCGCCCCCCCCCCCCCCCGTTCCTTCACTCCTGGGCGCGCCCCCACCCCCTTTCCTTCACTCCTGGGCGCGCCCCCACCCCCTTCCCTTCACTCCTGGGCGCGCCCCCCCCTTCCCTTCACTCCTGGGCGCGCCCCCCCCCTTCCCTTCACTCCTGGGCGCCCCCCCCCCCCCCTTCCCTTCACTCCTGGGCGCCCCCCCCCCCCTTCCCTTCACTCCTGGGCGCGCCCCCCCCCCCTTCCCTGCACTCCTGGGCCCCACCCCCCCTCCCCTTCTCGCCTCCACCCCCCTCCCCCTCACTCCTGTGCCCTCCCGCCACCACTCCTGGGCTCGGCCCCCCTCCCGCCACCACTCCTGGGCTCGGCCCCCCTCCCGCCACCACTCCTGGGCTCGGCCCCCCTCCCGCCACCACTCCTGGGCTCGGCCCCCCTCCCGCCACCACTCCTGGGCTCGGCCCCCCTCCCGCCACCACTCCTGGGCTCGGCCCCCCTCCCGCCACCACTCCTGGGCTCGGCCCCCCTCCCGCCACCACTCCTGGGCTCGGCCCCCCTCCCGCCACCACTCCTGGGCTCGGCCCCCCTCCCGCCACCACTCCTGGGCTCGGCCCCCCTCCCGCCACCACTCCTGGGCTCGGCCCCCCTCCCGCCACCACTCCTGGGCTCGGCCCCCCTCCCCGCCACCACTCCTGGGCTCGGCCCCCCTCCCGCCACCACTCCTGGGCTCGGCCCCCCTCCCGCCACCACTCCTGGGCTCGGCCCCCCTCCCGCCACCACTCCTGGGCTCGGCCCCCCTCCCGCCACCACTCCTGGGCTCGGCCCCCCTCCCGCCACCACTCCTGGGCTCGGCCCCCCTCCCGCCACCACTCCTGGGCTCGGCCCCCCTCCCGCCACCACTCCTGGGCTCGGCCCCCCTCCCGCCACCACTCCTGGGCTCGGCCCCCCTCCCGCCACCACTCCTGGGCTCGGCCCCCCTCCCGCCACCACTCCTGGGCTCGGCCCCCCTCCCGCCACCACTCCTGGGCTCGGTCCCTCCCCTTCACTCCTGGGCTCGGCCCCCCCTCCCGCCATCATAGAAATATAGAAGATAGGAGCAGGAGTAGGCCATTCGGCCCCTCGAGCCTGTTCCACCATTTAATGAGATCATGACTGATCATCCAAATTCAGTACCCTGTCCCTGCTTTCTCCCCATATCCCCTTTAGCCTTAAGATATATATCTAACTCCTTCTTGAATATATTTAATGAATTGGCCTCAACTGCCTTCTGTGGTAGAGAATTCCACAGGTTCACCACTCTCTGGGTGAAGAAATTCCTCCTCATCTCAGTCCTAAATAGCTTACCCCTTATCCTTAGACTGTGACCCCTGGTTCTGGACTCCCCCGCCATCGGGAACATCCTTCCTGCATCTAGTCTGTCTAGTCCTGTTAGAATTTTAGAAGTGTCAATGAGATCCCCTCTCATTCTTCTAAGCTCTAGCGAATATAAGCCTAATCGACCCAATCTCTCTTCATATGTCATTCCTGCCATCCCAGGTATCAGTCTGATGAATCTTCGCTGCACTCCCTTCATGGCAAGAACATCCTTCCTCAGATAAGGCGACCAAAACTGCACACAATACTCAAGGTGTGGTCTCACCAAGGCCCTGTACAACTGCAGCAAGACATCCTTACTCCTATACTCGAATCCTCTCGCTATGAAGGCCAACATACCATTTGCCTTCTTAACCGCCTGCTGCACCTGCATGCTTACCTTCAGCGACAGGTGCACAAGGACACCCAGGTCTCATTGCACTTCCCCTTTTCCCAATCTATTGCCGTTCAGATAATAATCTGTCTTCCTGTTTTTGCCACCAAAGTGGATAACCTTGCATTTATCCACATTATACTGCATCTGCCCAATCACCCAACCTATCCAAATCATACTGGAGTTTCTCTGCATCCTCCTCACAGCACACACACCCACCCACCCAGCTTTGTGTCGTCTGCAAACTTGGAGATATTACATCTAGTTCCCTCGTCTAGATCATTAATATATATTGTGAATAGCTGGGGTCCTAGCACTGATCCTTGCGGTACCCCACTAGTCACTGCCTGCCACTCGGAAAAGGACCCGTTTATTCCAACTCTTTGCTTCCTGTCTGCCAACCAGTTCTCTATCCAAGTCAGTACCTTACCCCCAATCCCATGTGCTTTAACTTTGCAAGCTAATCTCTTATGCAGGACACTATCAAAAGCCTTCTGAAAGTCCAAATACACCACATCCACTGGTCCTCCCTTATCTATTCTACCAGTCACAGCCTCAAAAAATTCCAGTAGATTAGTCAAGCATGATTTACCTTTTGTAAATCCATGTTGACTTTGTCCAATCCTGTCACTGTTTTCCAAGTGCTCTGCTATTACATCTTCTATAATGGACTCTAGCATTTTGCCCACTACCAATGTCAGGCTTACCAGTCTATAATTCCCCGTTTTCTCTCTCCCACTCCTGGGCTCGGCCCCTCCCCATCACTCCTGGGCCGGACACTCTCCCTTCCCTCCTCCATCCCCCGATCTTCCGGGCCGGACACTCGACGCGAGGCCGCACCTTCCCCCCCACCCCCGGTGCGCCAGCCGCTGCCCGCATTCACCTGAACTCCCGCTGCCGCCTCTCCATCACCAGCGGCCTAGCAACGGCAAAACAAGGCGCTCGCCTGCCCCACAAATACCGCTGCCGCCCGCCCGCTCGGCAGTCCGGGCACCCGATCGCACCGCCTGAGTTCCCCCCGCACCCTGGCGGCCGTGGACAGCGGCGCCGGGAGAAGGCGGAAAGAAGCGTTTCTGCGGCTCTACCTGTTCCCTCAGAAGCGGTCAGCCATTAGCGCAGGAGACACGGCCCTGGCAACACTGCCCCGGATGAGAAGGAAAGTCAGGAGCTGGAACAGGAGTCGGAGTCGGAGCCGGAATCAGAGTAGGAGCCAAACCAGGAATGGAATTCCAGCCGGAGCTGGAGCTAAACCAGGAATAGAATTCCAGCCGGAGCTAAACCAGGGATAGAATTCCAGCCGGAGCTGGAGCTAAACCAATAATAGTGAATGTAATGGATTTACTATGTAATGGATTTACTATGTAATTGATGAGTTGTACAGGTATTATTGTTTTTGAATAAAAATATTTAAACCAGTGATAGAATTCCAGCAGGAGCTGGAGCTAAACCAGGTTGCTGTGGTGACAAAGTTATCTTGCCAAGTTGCCCCCTATGGCAAAGGCCAACAGATCCCTTTTCTTTTTAGTTTAAACTATAAGGAGACACTGGGTTGTTCCAGTGTCACCAAACGGAAAAAAACCTAACAAAAGTGCCCCCTTTTTCGAGCGGCACAACTAATAGGAAACTTGTAACTTAAATAATATTCTTTACACTATCCACCACGTTCTCCTGTCTCAGCGGTGCCCACCGGTCGTGGAAGGACAACAGATGCAAATTACAAATCGGGAAGTTGGAAAGAAAATGAGACAAAAATGAGGTGATTTTTTTTTTCCATTAAAAAGCTGCTTTTAAACTGGGGCTGCTTTCCAAAAAAAAACAGCAGGAAACTGCCATTGGTGCACTGGCTCCTTTGAGTTTTTGGTGTGACTACAAATCTGCTGCTGGAGTGAAGGAGACAGATTTAGGTCGGTAAACCAGGGCGTCAGCTCAGTCTCCTGAAATACAAAATACCACCACTGTACAGCCATTGAGTTGTGATGTAAGGTACCAGGCAAGGTCATTGAAGGAGGCACTACAAATAGGTTCAAGAGGCAATTAGAAACATTTCTAAATGGAGAGGAATTCAGCAGTGCTTGAAGTGAAATTGTAATAAGGGGTACTTTAATTCCACCAAATAACTTTGATCTTACGTGACCGGTGGGCACTGCAGGACATATAGGCCTAGAGTTTCCACTAGTTTGCACTGGTTTTACCAGTGCAATTCGCCTGAAATCAGCCAAACCAGTGTAAAAGATCGAGGAATTTTAAGCACAGTTACATCGAGCATAAATCGAGTTTCTGCAATCTATAACGCTGGTTTAAAAAACATCACACTGGAAGACAGCCCCGCCCTTAAAAACTGCCCCACCCCCAGATCAAAATAATGAGCAGGGTGAGTTTCTGCCGATTGTGCCAATTCGAGGAGGCTTTTCAATTTAAGCTTTTTTTAAAGGCACTAGTAGGCTCGTTTTAGAAGTTTTTAAATATTAAAACATATTTAATTTACTAAGAAACTGACTAGTGTACACCAATGAAACTAGTAAATGGTTCAGTATAGTTTAAAGTCATTTTCAGTGATTTTAAAATCAGGTTATTCACGAGTGGTGCACTGAACACTTATTAAAAATGTTTATTTTTTGTGATAAACCCATTTTCAGCAGTATTTATAAAACTGCACCAGGTTACCACTCTTAAATACTTCAAGGAATATTTTTTAATGCAAGAAAAAAATAAACAATTACGTTCTATTGCATTGGTTCATGGAAGATTTTACGTTTGTGATTATGCAAATGAGTTTGAGCAGAAACTTGAACCATAGCTTCACTTCGGAAAAATAATTCGTGCCCAGATTGCCAACTGCGGCTAAAGCGGAAACTCTACCCGATAATGTTTAATCGACAGTGATAGCAATATTATGATTTAGTTATAACTTAAGCTTCTTTAATTTTAATTGGACTTCATATTCAGAATATTATATTAGTGGTGCCTCTTCAGATGAGGGGACTCTTCTTCTGGTTAGTGGCACTGGGGTAACCTAGTATCAC
>JASTWF010002497.1:3007-24969 GCA_030390025.1 Squalus acanthias | reverse complement strand
CTCCCCACACCACCTAATATCTCATCTCTTTTCCACCCCACCTAATATCACCAGCTCAACCCCAACCCACCTAATATATCAGCTCCTCCCCACCCCACCTAATATCCTCAGCTCCGCCCCACCCCACCTAATATCCTCAGCTCCTCCCCACCCCACCTAATATCCTCAGCTCCTCCACATCCCACCTAATATCCTCAGATCCTCCCCACCCCACCTAATATCCTCAGCACCTCCCCACCCCACCTAATATCCTCAGCTCCTCCCCACCACACCTAATATCCTTAGCTCCTCCTCACCACACCTAATATCCACAGCTCCTCCCCACCCCACCTAATATCCTCAGCTCCTCCCCACCCCACCTAATATCCTCAGCTCCTCCCCACCCCACCTAATATCCTCCACACCTCCCCTCCCCACCTAATATCCTCAGCACCTCCCTCAGCACCATATATCCTCAGCTCCTCCCCACCCCACCAAACATCCTCAGCTCCTCCACACCCCACCTAATATCCTCAGCTCCTCCACACCCTACCTCATATCCTCCGAACCTCCACTCCCCACCTAATATCCTCAGCTCCTTCCCACCCCACCTAATATCTCATCTCCTTCCCACCCCAACTAATATACTCAGCTCTGCCCCACCCCACCTAATATTCTCAGCTCCTCCAAACCCCACCTAATATCCTCAGCTCCTCCCCACCCCACCTAATATGCTCAGCTCCTCCCCAACCCACCTAATATCCTCAGCTCCTCCCCACCCCACATAATATCCTCATCTCCTCCCCAAACAAGCTAATATCCTCAGCTCCTCCCCACCCCACCCCACCTAATATCCTCAGCTCCTCCCCACCCCACCTAATATCCTCAGCTCCTCCCACCCCACCTATTATACTCAGCTCCTCCCCACCCCACCTAATATCCTCAGCTCCTCCCCAACCCACATAATATCCACAGCTCCTCACCATCCCACCTAATATCCACAGCTCCTCCCCACCACACCTAATATCCTCTCCTCCTCCCCACCCAACCTAATATCCTCAGCTCCTCCCCACCCCACCTAACGTCCTCAGCTTATCCCCACCCCAACTAATATACTCAGCTCCTCCCCACCCCACCTAATATCCACAGCTCCTCCCCACCTAATATCCTCAGCTCTTCCCCACACCACCTAATATCCTCATCTCCTCCCCACCCCACCTAATATCCTCAGCTCCTCCCCACCCCACCTAATATCCTTAGCTCCTCCTCACCCCACCTAATATCCTCAGCTCCTCCCCACCCCACCTAATATCCTTAGCTCCTCCCCAACCAACCTAATATCCTCAGCTCCTCCCCACCCCACCTAATATCCTCAGCTCCTCAACACCCCACCTACTATCCTCAGCTCCTCTCCACCCCACCTAATATCCTCAGCTCCTCACCACCCCTCCTAATTTCCTCAGCTCCTCCACAACCCACCTAATATCCTCAGCTCCTCCTCACCCCACATAATATCCTCAACTTCTCCCCAACCCACCTAATATCCTAAGCTCTTCCCCACCCCACCTAATATCCTCAACTCCTCCCCACCCCACCTAATATCCTCAACTCCTCCACACCCCACCTAATATCCTCAGCTCCTCCCCACCCCACCTAATATCCTCAGCTCCTCCCCACCCCACCTAATATCTTCAGCTCCTCCCCACCCCACCGAATATCCTCAGCTCCTCCCCACCCCACCTAATATCCTCAACTCCTCCCCACCCCACCTAATATCCTCAGCTCCTCCACACCCCACCTAATATCCTCAGCTCCTCCCCACCCCACCTAATATCCTCAGCACCTCCCCAAACACCATATATCCTCAGCTCCTCCCCACCCCACCTAACATCCTCAGCTCCTCCCCAGCCCACCATTATCCTCAGCTGCTCCCCACCCCACCTAATATCCTCAGCACCTCCCCAAAACACCATATATCCTCAGCTCCTCCCCACCCCACCTAACATCCTCAGCTCCTCCCCAGCCCACCTAATATCCTCAGCTGCTCCCCACACCACCTAATATCTCATCTCTTTTCCACCCCACCTAATATCACCAGCTCAACCCCAACCCACCTAATATATCAGCTCCTCCCCACCCCACCTAATATCCTCAGCTCCTCCACATCCCACCTAATATCCTCAGATCCTCCCCACCCCACCTAATATCCTCAGCACCTCCCCACCCCACCTAATATCCTCAGCTCCTCCCCACCACACCTAATATCCTTAGCTCCTCCTCACCACACCTAATATCCACAGCTCCTCCCCACCCCACCTAATATCCTCAGCTCCTCCCCACCCCACCTAATATCGTCAGCTCCTCCCCACCCCACCTAATATCCTCCACACCTCCCCTCCCCACCTAATATCCTCAGCACCTCCCTCAGCACCATATATCCTCAGCTCCTCCCCACCCCACCAAACATCCTCAGCTCCTCCACACCCCACCTAATATCCTCAGCTCCTCCACACCCTACCTAATATCCTCCGAACCTCCACTCCCCACCTAATATCCTCAGCTCCTTCCCACCCCACCTAATATCTCATCTCCTTCCCACCCCAACTAATATACTCAGCTCTGCCCCACCCCACCTAATATTCTCAGCTCCTCCAAACCCCACCTAATATCCTCAGCTCCTCCCCACCCCACCTAATATGCTCAGCTCCTCCCCAACCCACCTAATATCCTCAGCTCCTCCCCACCCCACATAATATCCTCATCTCCTCCCCAAACAAGCTAATATCCTCAGCTCCTCCCCACCCCACCCCACCTAATATCCTCAGCTCCTCCCCACCCCACCTAATATCCTCAGCTCCTTCCCACCCCACCTATTATACTCAGCTCCTCCCCACCCCACCTAATATCCTCAGCTCCTCCCCAACCCACATAATATCCACAGCTCCTCACCATCCCACCTAATATCCACAGCTCCTCCCCACCACACCTAATATCCTCTCCTCCTCCCCACCCAACCTAATATCCTCAGCTCCTCCCCACCCCACCTAAAGTCCTCAGCTTCTCCCCACCCCAACTAATATACTCAGCTCCTCCCCACCCCACCTAATATCCACAGCTCCTCCCCACCTAATATCCTCAGCTCTCCCCACACCACCTAATATCCTCATCTCCTCCCCACCCCACCTAATATCCTCAGCTCCTCCCCACCCCACCTAATATCCTTAGCTCCTCCTCACCCCACCTAATATCCTCAGCTCCTCCCCACCCCACCTAATATCCTCAGCTCCTCCCCAACCAACCTAATATCCTCAGCTCCTCCCCACCCACCGAATATCCTCAGCTCCTCCCCACCCCACCTAATATCCTCAACTCCTCCCCACCCCACCTAATATCCTCAGCTCCTCCACACCCCACCTAATATCCTCAGCTCCTCCCCACCCCACCTAATATCCTCAGCTCCTCCCCACCCCACCTAATATCCTCAGCTCCTCCCCACCCCAATTAATATCCTCAGCTCCTCCCCACCCCACCTAATATCCTCAGCTCCTCCCCACCTCACCTAATATACTCAGCTCCTCCTCACCTCAACTAATGTCCTCAGCTCCTCCTCACCCCAACAAATATCCTCAGCTCCTCCCCACCTCACCTAATATACTCAGCTACTCCCCACCCGACCTAATATCCTCAGCTCCTCCCCACCCCACCTAATATCCTCAGCACCCCCCACCCTCCTAATATCCTCAGCTCCTCCCCACCCCACCTAATATCCTCAGCTCCTCCCCGCCTCACCTAATATCCTCAGCTCTGCCCCCACCTCACATAATATCCTCAGCTCCTCCCCACCCCACCTAATATCCTCAGCTCCTCCCCACCCCACCTAATATCCTCAGCTCCTCCCCACCTCACCTAATATCCTCAGCTCCTCCTCACCCCACATTATATCCTCAACTTCTCCCCAACCCACCTAATATCCTAAGCTCTTCCCCACCCCACCTAATATCCTCAACTCCTCCCCACCCCACCTAATATCCTCAACTCCTCCACACCCCACCTAATATCCTCAGCTCCTCCCCACCCCACCTAATATCCTCAGCTCCTCCCCACCCCACCTAATATCTTCAGCTCCTCCCCACCCCACCGAATATCCTCAGCTCCTCCCCACCCCACCTAATATCCTCAACTCCTCCCCACCCCACCTAATATCCTCAGCTCCTCCACACCCCACCTAATATCCTCAGCTCCTCCCCACCCCACCTAATATCCTCAGCTCCTCCCCACCCCACCTAATATCCTCAGCTCCTCCCCACCCCAATTAATATCCTCAGCTCCTCCCCACCCCACCTAATATCCTCAGCTCCTCCCCACCTCACCTAATATACTCAGCTCCTCCTCACCCCAACTAATGTCGTCAGCTCCTCCTCACCCCAACAAATATCCTCAGCTCCTCCCCACCCCACCTAATATACTCAGCTCCTCCCCACCCGACCTAATATCCTCAGCTCCTCCCCACCCCACCTAATATCCTCAGCACCCCCCACCCTCCTAATATCCGCAGCTCCTCCCCACCCCACCTAATATCCTCAGCTCCTCCCCGCCTCACCTAATATCCTCAGCTCTGCCCCCACCTCACATAATATCCTCAGCTCATCCCCAACCCACCTAATATCCTCAGCTCCTCCCCACCCCACCTAATATCCTCAGCTCCTCCCCACCTCACCTAATATCCTCAGCTCCTCCTCACCCCACTAATATACTCAGCTCCTCCCCACCCCACTAATATCCTCAGCTCCTTCCCACCCCACCTATTATACTCAGCTCCTCCCCACCCCACCTAATATCCTCAGCTCCTCCCCAACCCACATAATATCCACAGCTCCTCACCATCCCACCTAATATCCACAGCTCCTCCCCACCCCACCTAATATCCTCTCCTCCTCCCCACCCAACCTAATATCCTCAGCTCCTCCCCACCCCACCTAACGTCCTCAGCTTATCCCCACCCCAACTAATATACTCAGCTCCTCCCCACCCCACCTAATATCCACAGCTCCTCCCCACCTAATATCCTCAGCTCTTCCCCACACCACCTAATATCCTCATCTCCTCCCCACCCCACCTAATATCCTCAGCTCCTCCCCACTCCACCTAATATCCTTAGCTCCTCCTCACCCCACCTAATATCCTCAGCTCCTCCCCACCCCACCTAATATCCTTAGCTCCTCCCCAACCAACCTAATATCCTCAGCTCCTCCCCACCCCACCTAATATCCTCAGCTCCTCAACACCCCACCTACTATCCTCAGCTCCTCTCCACCCCACCTAATATCCTCAGCTCCTCACCACCCCTCCTAATTTCCTCAGCTCCTCCACAACCCACCTAATATCCTCAGCTCCTCCTCACCCCACATAATATCCTCAACTTCTCCCCAACCCACCTAATATCCTAAGCTCTTCGCCACCCCACCTAATATCCTCAACTCCTCCCCACCCCACCTAATATCCTCAACTCCTCCACACCCCACCTAATATCCTCAGCTCCTCCCCACCCCAATTAATATCCTCAGCTCCTCCCCACCCCACCTAATATCCTCAGCTCCTCCCCACCTCACCTAATATACTCAGCTCCTCCTCACCTCAACTAATGTCCTCAGCTCCTCCTCACCCCAACAAATATCCTCAGCTCCTCCCCACCTCACCTAATATACTCAGCTACTCCCCAACCGACCTAATATCCTCAGCTCCTCCCCACCCCACCTAATATCCTCAGCACCCCCCACCCTCCTAATATCCTCAGCTCCTCCCCACCCCACCTAATATCCTCAGCTCCTCCCCGCCTCACCTAATATCTCAGCTCTGCCCCCACCTCACATAATATCCTCAGCTCCTCCCCACCCCACCTAATATCCTCAGCTCCTCCCCACCCCACCTAATATCCTCAGCTCCTCCCCACCTCACCTAATATCCTCAGCTCCTCCTCACCCCACATTATATCCTCAACTTCTCCCCAACCCACCTAATATCCTAAGCTCTTCCCCACCCCACCTAATATCCTCAACTCCTCCCCACCCCACCTAATATCCTCAACTCCTCCACACCCCACCTAATATCCTCAGCTCCTCCCCACCCCACCTAATATCCTCAGCTCCTCCCCACCCCACCTAATATCTTCAGCTCCTCCCCACCCCACCGAATATCCTCAGCTCCTCCCCACCCCACCTAATATCCTCAACTCCTCCCCACCCCACCTAATATCCTCAGCTCCTCCACACCCCACCTAATATCCTCAGCTCCTCCCCACCCCACCTAATATCCTCAGCTCCTCCCCACCCCACCTAATATCCTCAGCTCCTCCCCACCCCAATTAATATCCTCAGCTCCTCCCCACCCCACCTAATATCCTCAGCTCCTCCCCACCTCACCTAATATACTCAGCTCCTCCTCACCCCAACTAATGTCGTCAGCTCCTCCTCACCCCAACAAATATCCTCAGCTCCTCCCCACCCCACCTAATATACTCAGCTCCTCCCCACCCGACCGAATATCCTCAGCTCCTCCCCACCCCACCTAATATCCTCAGCACCCCCCCACCCTCCTAATATCCTCAGCTCCTCCCCACCCCACCTAATATCCTCAGCTCCTCCCCGCCTCACCTAATATCCTCAGCTCTGCCCCCACCTCACATAATATCCTCAGCTCATCCCCAACCCACCTAATATCCTCAGCTCCTCCCCACCCCACCTAATATCCTCAGCTCCTCCCCACCTCACCTAATATCCTCAGCTCCTCCTCACCCCACTAATATACTCAGCTCCTCCCCACCCCACTAATATCCCCAGCTCCTCCACACCCCACCTAATATCCTCAGCTCCTCCCCACCCCACCTAATATCCTCAGCTCCTCCACACCCCACCTAATATCCTCAGCTCCTCACATCCCACCTAATATCCTCAGCTCCTCCACAACCCACCTAATATCCTCAGCTCCCCCCCACCCCACCTAATATCCTCAGCTCCTCCCCACCCCACCTAATATCCTCAGCTCCTCTTCACCCCACCTAATATCCTCAGCTCCTCCCCACCCCAACTAATATCCTCAGCTCCGCCCCACCGCGCCGAATATTTTCAGCTCCTCCCCACCCCACCTAATATCCTCAGCTCCTCCACTCCCCACCTAATATCCTCAGCTCCTCCCCACCCCACCTAATATCCTCAGCTTCTCCCCACCCGACCTAATATCTTCAGCTCCTCCGCACCCCACCTAATATCCTCAGCTCCTCCTGAACCCACCTTATTTTCCTCAGCTCCTCCCCACCCCACCTAATATTTTCAGCTCCTCCCCACCCCACCGAATATCCTCAGCTCCTCCACACCCCATTTAATATCCTCAGCTCCTCCTCACCCCACCTAATATCCTCAGCTCCTCCCCACCCCACCTAATATCCTCAGCTCCTCCCCACCCATTCTAATATCCTCAGCTCCTCCCCAACCCACCTAATATCCTCAGTTCCTCCCCACCCCACCTAATATCCTCAGCTCCTCCACAGCCCACCTAATATCATCAACTCCTCCACACCCCACCCCAGTTTGAGGATCTGTATTAGCTTGAGCAGCTTTATTAGTTTGAGGTTCTCTATATTTTTGAGTGGATGTATTAGTTTGAGGGGCTGTATTAGTTTGAGGTGCTGTATTAATTTGAGGGTCTATATTTGTTTGAGGGTCTGTATTAGTTTGAGGAGCTATATTAGTTTGAGGGGCTGTATTAGTTTGAGGGGCTGTATTAGTTTGAGGTATTGTATTCGTATGAGGGTCTGTATTAGTTTGAGGCGCTGTATTAGTTTTAGGTACTGTATTAGTTTGAGGGTCTATATTTGTTTGAGGGTCTGTATTAGTTTGAGGTACTGTATTAGTTTGAGGATCTGTATTAGTTTGAGCAGCTTTATTAGTTTGAGGTTCTCTATTTTTTTGAGTGGATGTATTAGTTTGAGGGGCTGTATTAGTTTGAGGGTCTGTATTATTTTGAGGGGCTGTATTAGTTTGAGGGGCTGTATTAGTTTGAAGGGCTGTATTAGTTTGAGGGGCTGTATTAGTTTGAGGGGCTGTATTAGTTTGAGGGGCTGTATTAGTTTGACAGGCTGTATTAGTTTGAGGGGCTGTATTAGTTTGAGGTTCTGTATTAGTTTGAGGGGCTGTATTAGTTTGAGGGGCTGTATTAGTTTGAGGGTCTGTATTCGTTTAAGCGGCTATATTCGTAAGCGGGTCTGTATTAGTTTGAGGGGCTGTATTAGTTTGTGGGTCTGTATTAGTTTGAGGGACTGTATTAGTTTGAGGGGCTGGATTAGCTGGAGGTACTGTATTAGTTTGAGGGTCTGTATTAGTTTGAGGAGCTGTATTAGTTTTAGGGGCTGAATTAGTTTGAGGTGCTGTATCAGTTTGAGGGTCTATATTTGTTTGAGGGTCTGTATTAGTTTGAGGTACTGTATTAGTTTGAGGATCTGTATTAGTTTGAGGGGCTGTATTAGTTTGAGGGGCTGTATTAGTTTGAGGTACTGCATTAGTTTGAGGTTCTGTATTAGTTTGAGGAACTGTATTATTTTTAGGGGCTGTATTAGTTTGAGCTGCTGTATTAGATTGACGATCTATATTAGTTTGAGGGTCTGTATTAGTTTGAGGTGCTGTATTAGTTTGAGGGGCTGTATTAGTTTGAGGAGCTGTATTAATTTGAGGGGCTGTATTAGTTTGATGGACATTATTATTTTGAGGGGCGGTATAAGTTTGAGGGTCTGTAATATTTTGAGGAGCTATATTAGTTTGAGGGGCTGTATTAGTTTGAGGGGCTGTATTAGTTTGAGGGGCTGTATTAGTTAGAGGTATTGTATTCGTATTTGGGTCTGTATTAGTTTGAGGCGCTGTATTAGTTTTAGTGGCTGTATTAGTTTGAGATGCTGTATTAGTTTGAGGGTCTATATTTGTTTGAGGGTCTGTATTAGTTTGAGTTACTGTATTGTTTGAGGATCTGTATTAGTTTGAACAGCTTTATTAGTTTGAGATTCTCTATTTTTTTGAGTGGATGTATTAGTTTGAGGGGCTGTATTAGTTTGCGGGTCTGTATTAGTTTGAGGGGCTGTATTAGTTTGAGGAGCTGTATTAGTTTGAAGGGCTGTATTAGTTTGAGGGGCTGTATTAGTTTGAGGGGCTTTATTAGTTTGAGGGGCTGTATTAGTTTGAGAGGCTGTATTAGTTTGAGGGGCTGTATTAGTTTGAGGTTCTGTATTAGTTTGAGGGGCTGTATTAGTTTGAGGGGCTGTATTAGTTTGAGAGTCTGTATTCGTTTAAGCGGCTATATTCGTAAACGGGTCTGTATAAGTTTGAGGGGCTGTATTAGTTTGTGGGTCTGTATTAGTTTGAGGGACTGTATTATTTTGAGGTGCTGGATTAGCTGGAGGTACTGTATTAGTTTGAGGGTCTGTATTAGTTTGAGGAGCTGTATTAGTTCGAGGGTCTATATTTGTTTGAGGGTCTGTATTAGTTTGAGGTACTGTATTAGTTTGAGGATCTGTATTAGTTTGAGGGGCTGTATTAGTTTGAGGGGCTGTATTAGTTTGAGGTACTGCATTAGTTTGAGGTTCTGTATTAGTTTGAGGAACTGTATTATTTTTAGGGGCTTTAATAGTTTGAGGTGCTGTATTAGTTTGAGGGTCTATATTAGTTTGAGGGTCTGTATTAGTTTGAGGTGCTGTATTAGTTTGAGGGGCTGTATTAGTTTGAGGTGCTGTATTAGTTTGAGTTGCCGTATTAGTTTTAGGTACTGTATTAGCTTGAGCTACTTTATTAGCTTCAGGTACTGTATTAGTTTGAGGGTCTGTATTTGTTTCAGGTGCTGTATTAGTTTGAGGTGCAGTATTAGCTTGAGGTGCTGTATTAGTTTCAAGGGCTGTATTACGTTGAGGTACTGTATTTGATTGAGGGGCTGTATTATTTTGAGGGGCAGTATTAGTTTGAGGTACTGTATTAGTTTGAGGTGCTGTATTAGTTTGAGGGGCTGTATTAGTTTGAGGGGCTGTATTAGTTTGAGGTACTGTATTAGTTTGACGGTCTGTATTAGTTTGTGGGGCTGTCTTAGTTTGAGGGGCTGTATTAGTTTGAGTGGTTGTATTAGATTGATGGTCTGTATTAGTTTGAGGGGCTGATTTAGATTGAGGGGCTGTATTAGTTTGAGGAGTTGTATTAGTTTGAGGAGTTGTATTAATTTAAGGATCTGTATTAGTTTCAGGGGCTGTATTAGTTTGAGGGACTGTATTAGTTTGAGGGTCTCTATTAGTTTGAGGAGTTGTATTAGTTTGAGGTGCTGTATTAGTTTGAGGTGCTGTATTAGTTTGAGGGGATGTAATAGTTTGAGGGTCTGTATTAGATTGATGTACTGTATTAGTTTGAGGGGCAGTATTAGTTTGAGGGGATGTATTAGTTTGAGTTGCTGTATTAGTTTGAGGGTCTGTATTACTTTGAGGGGCTGTATTAGTTTGAGGGGCTGTATTAGTTTGAGGGGCTGTGTTAGTTTGAGGGGCTGTATTGATTTGAGGTACTGTATTAGTTAGAGGAGCTGTATTAGTATGAGGAGCTGTATTAGTTTGAGCGGCTGTATTGGTTTGAATGTCTGTATTAGTTTGAGGGGCTGTATTCGTTTGAGGGTCTATATTAGTTTAAGGGTCTGTATTAGTTTGAATGTCTGTATTAGTTTGAGGGGCTGTATTCGTTTGAGGATTTGTATTAGTTTGAGGTGCTATATTAGTTTGCGGAGTTGTATTAGTTTGAGGGGCTGTATTAATTTGAGGGGCTGTATTAATTTGAGGGTCTGTATTAATTTGAGGGGCTGTATTAGACTGAGGGGCTGTATTAGTCTGAGGGGCTGTATTAGTTTGAGGGTCTATATTAGTTTGAGGGGCTGTATTAGTTTGAGGATCTGTATTAGTTTGAGGTGCTGTAATAGTTTGAGGAGCTGTATTATTTTGAGGGGCTGTTTTAGTTTGAGGGGATGTAATAGTTTGAGGGTCTGTATTAGATTGAGGTACTGTATTAGTTTGAGGAGCTGCATTAGTTTGAGGTCTGTATTAGTTTGAGGGGCTTTATTAGTCTGAGGTACTGTATTAGTTTGAGGAGCTGTATTAGTTTGAGGGTCTGTATTAGTCTGAGGGGCTGTATTAGTTTGAGGGCCTGTATTAGTTTGAGGGTCTGTATTTTTTTGAGGTGCTGCATTAGTTTTAGGTACTGTATTAGCTTGAGGTGCTGTATTAGTTTTAGGGGCTATAATAGTTTGAAGTACTGTATTTGTTTGAGGGTCTGTATTAGTTTGAGTGTCTGTATTAGTTTGAGGAGCTGTATTAGTTTGAGGTACTGTATTAGTTTGAGGTGCTGTATTACTTTGAGGTGCTGTATTAGTTTGAGGTGCTGTATTATTTTGAGGAGCTGTATTAGTTTGAGGGGCTGTATTATTTTGAGGGGCTGTATTAGTTTGAGGGTCTGAATTAGTTTGACGGTCTGTATTAGTTTGAGGGTCTGTATTAGTTTGAGGAGCTGTATAAGTTTGAGGTACTGTATTAGTTTTAGGTGCTGTATTAGTTTGAGTTGTTGTATTAGTTTGAGGTGCTGTATTAGTTTGAGGGTCTGAATTTGTTTGAAGTGCTGTATTAGTCTCAGGTACTTTATTAGCTTGAGGTGCTGTATTAGTTTTAGGGGCTGTATCAGTTTGAGGTACTGTATTTGTTTGAGGGGCTGTATTAGTTTGAGGTGCAGTATTAGTTTGAGGTACTGTATTAGTTTGAGATGCTGTATTAGTTTGAGGGGCTATATTAGTTTGAAGGGCTGTAATAGTTTAAGGTACTGTATTAGCTTGACGGATTGTATTAGTTTGAGGGGCTATATTAGATTGAGGGGCTGCATTAGTTTGAGGGCATGTATTAGTTTGAGGATCTGTATTAGTTTGAGGGGCTGTATTCTTTTGAGGAGTTGTATCATTTTGAGGAGCTGTATTAGTTTGAGGAGTTGTACTAGTTTGAGGATCTGTATTAGTTTGAGTGTCTGTATTATTTTGAGGGGCTGTATTAGTTTGAAGGGCTGTATTAGTTTGAGGATCTGTATTAGTTTGAGGTACTGTATTAGTTTGAGATGCTGTATTAGTTTGAGGGGCTATATTAGTTTGATGGGCTGTATTAGTTTGAGGTACTGTATTAGTTTGATGGTCTGTATTAGTTTGAGGGGCTATATTAGTTTGAGGGGCTGTATTAGTTTGAGGGGCTGTATTAGTTTGAGGGTCTGTATTAGTTTGAGGGGCTGTATTCGTTGGAGGAGTTGTATTAGTTTGAGCTGCTGTATTACTTTGAGGAGTTGTACTAGTTTGAGGATCTGTATTAGTTTGAGGGTCTGTATTAGATTGAGGGGCTGTTTTAGTTTGAGGGGCTGTATTAGTTTGAGGATCTGTATTAGTTTGAGGAGCTGTATTAGTTTCAGGGGCTGTATTAGTTTGAGGTTCTGTATTAGTTTGAGGGGCTGTATTAGTTTGAGGAGTTGTATTAGTTTGAGGTGTTGTGTTAGTTTGAGGATTTTTTTTAATTTAAGGATCTGTATTAGTTTGAGGGGCTGTATTAGTTTGAGGACTGTATTAGTTTGAGGATCTGAATTTTTTGAGGAATTGTATTAGTTTGAGGTGCTGTATTAGTTTGAGGTGCTGTAAAAGTTTGAGGGGATGTAATAGTTTGAGGGGCTGTATTGGATTGAGGTACTTTATTAGTTTGAGGGTCTGTATTGGTTTGAGGGGCTGTATTAGTTTGACGGTCTGTATTGGTTTGATGTACTGTATTAGTTTGAGGAGCTGTATTAGTTTGATGGGCTGTATTAGTTTGAGGGGCTGTATTGGTTTGAGGTACTGTATTAGTTTGAGGAGCTGTATTAGTTTGAGGTACTGTATTAGTTTGACGAGCTGTATTAGTTTGAGGGGCTGTATTAGACTGAGGGGCTGTATTAGTCTGAGGGGCTGTATTAGTTTGAGGGTCTGTATTAGTTTGAGGGGCTGTATTAGTTTGAGAAGTAGTATTAGTTTGAGGTGCTGTAATAGTTTGAGGAGTTGTATTAGTTTGAGGATCTGTATTAGTTTGAGGGGTTGTATTAGTTTGAGGGACTGTATTAGTTTGCGGGTCTGTATTAGTTTGAGGAGTTGTATTAGTTAGAGGTGCTGTATTATTTTGAGGGGCTGTTTTAGTTTGAGGGGATGTAATAGTTTGAGGGTCTGTATTAGATTGAGGTTCTGTATTAGTTTGAGGAGCTGCATTAGTTTGAGGTGCTGTATTAGTTTGAAGGGCTGTATTCGTTTGAGGTACTGAATTAGTTTGAGGAGCTGTATTAGTTTGAGGGTCTGTATTAGCTTGAGGGGCTGTATTAGTTTGAGGGCCTGTATTTGTTTGAGGGTCTGTATTAGATTGAGGTACTGTATTACTTTGAGGGACTGTATTAGTTTGCGGGTCTGTATTAGTTTGAGGAGTTGTATTAGTTAGAGGTGCTGTATTAGTTTGAGGGGCTTTATTAGTTTGAGGGGCTTTATTAGATTGAGGGTCTGTATTGGTTTAAGGTACTGTATTTGTTTGAGGAGCTGTATTAGTTTGAGGGACTGTATTAGTTTGAGGGTCTGTATTAGTTTGAGGATCTGTAGTAGTTTGAGGAGCTGTATTAGTTTGAGGTCCTGTATTAGTTTGAGGTGCTGTATTAGTTTGAGTTGCTGTATTAGTTTGAGGTACTGTATTAACTTGAGGTACTGTATTAGCTTCAGGTACTGTATTAGTTTGAGGGGCTGTATTAGTTTGAGGTGCTGTATTAGTTTGAGTTGCAGTATTAGCTTGAGGTGTTGTATTAGTTTCAAGGGCTGTATTACTTTGAGGTAATGTATTTGATTGAGGGGCTGTATTAGTAAGAGGGGCTGTATTAGTTTGTGGTACTGTATTAGTTTGAGGTGCTGTATTAGTTTGAGGGGCTGTATTAGTTTGAGGGGCTGTATTATTTTGAGGCACTGTTTTAGTTTGAGGTGCTCTATTTGTTTGAGGGGCTGTATTAGTTTGAGGGGCTGTATTAGATTGATGGTCTGTATTAGTTTGAGGGGCTGTATCAGATTGAGGGGCGGTATTAGTTTGAGGTTCTGTATTAGTTTGAGGAGTTGTACTAGTTTGAGGATCTGTATTAGTTTGAGGGTCTGTATTAGATTGAGGGGCTGTATTAGTTTGAGGGGCAGTATTAGTTTGAGGATCTGTATTAGTTTGAGGGGCTGTATTCGTTTCAGGGGCTGTATTAGATTGAGGTTCTGTATTAGTTTGAGGGGCTGTATTAGATTGAGAGTCTGTATTAGTTTGAGGAGTTGCATTAGTTTGAGGTGTTGTGTTAGTTTGAGGAATTGTTTTAATTTAAGGATCTGTATTAGTTTGAGGGGCTGTATTAGTTTGAGGACTGTATTAGTTTGAGTGTCAGTATTATTTTGAGGAGTTGTATTAGTTTGAGGTGCTGTATTAGTTTGAGGAGCTGTAATAGTTTGAGGGGATGTAATAGTTTGAGGGTCTGTATTAGATTGAGGTACTTCATTAGTTTGAGGGGCTGTATTAGTTTGAGGGGCTGTATTAGTTTGAGGGGCTGTATTAGTTTGATGTATTATATTAATTTGAGGGTCTGTATTATTTTGAGTTACTTTATTACTTTCAGCTACTGTATTAGTTTGAGGGCTGTATTAGATTGAGGGGATCTGTTAGCTTCAGGGGCTGTATTAGTTTGAGGTGCTGTCTTAGTTTGAGGGTCTGTATTGTTTTGAGGTACTGTATTAGTTTGAGGAGCTGTATTAGTTTGAGGGGCTGTATTAGTTTGAGGGTCTGTATTGGTTTGATGTACTGTATTAGTTTGAGGAGCTGTATTAGTTTGAGAGGCTGTATTAGTTTGAGGGGCTGTATTGGTTTGAAGTACTGTATTAGTTTGAGGATCTGTATTAGTTTAAGGTACTGTATTAGTTTGAGGGACTGAATTAGTTTGAAGTACTGTATTAGTTTGAGGGTCTGTATTAGTTTGAGGGGCTTTATTAGATTGAGGGGCTGTATTAGTTTGAGGGGCTGTATAGTTTGAGGGGCTGTATTGGTTTGAGGTACTGTATTAGTTTGAGGAGCTGTATTAGTTTGAGGGACTGTATTAGTTTGAGGGTCTGTATTAGTTTGAGGGTCTGTAGTAGTTTGAGGAGCTGTATTAGTTTGAGGTACTGTATTAGTTTGAGGTACTGTATTATTTTGAGGGGCTGTATTATTTTGAGGGGCTGTATTAGTTTGAGGAGCTGTATTAGTTTGAGGGACTGTATTAGTTTGAGGGGCTGTATTAGTTTGAGGTACTGTATTAGTTTGTGGTTCTGTATTAGTTTGAGGTACTGTATTAATTTGAGGTACTGTATTCGTTTGAGGGGCTGTATTAGTATGAGGAGCTGTATTAGGTTGAGGGACTGTATTAGTTCGAGGGACTGTATTAGTTTGAGGAGCTGTAATAGTTTGAGGAGCTGCATTAGTTTGAGGAGCTGTTTTCGTTTGAGCAGCTGTATTAGATTGAGGAGCTGTATTAGTTTGAGGAGCTGTATTAGTTTGAAGGGCTGTATTAGTTTGAGGTGCTGTATTCGTTTGAGGAGCTGTATCAGTTTGAGGGGCTGTATTAGTTTGAGGGACTGTATTAGTTTGAGGAGCTGCATTAGTTTGAGGAGCTGTATTAATTTGAGGGTCTGTATCAGTTTGAGGGTCTGTATTAGTTTGAGGGGCTGTATTAGTTTGAGGGTCTGTATTAGTTTGAGGGTCTGTATTAGTTTGAGGGGCTGTATTAGTTTGAGGGGCTGTATTAGTTTTAGGAGCTGTATTAGTTTGAGGAGCTGTATGAGTTTGAGGAGCTGTAGTAGTTTGATGAGTTGTATTAGGTTGAGTGTCTGTATTAGTTTGAGGGGCTGTATTAGATTGAGGAGCTGTATTAGTTTGAGGAGCTGTATTAGTTTGAGGAGCTGTATTAGTTTGAGGTGCTGTATTAGGTTGAGTGTCTGTATTAGTTTGAGGGGCTGTATTAGTTTGAGGGTCTGTATTAGTTTGAGGGGCTGTATTAGTTTTAGGAGCTGTATTAGTTTGAGGAGCTGTATGAGTTTGAGGAGCTGTAGTAGTTTGATGAGTTGTATTAGTTCGAGGGGATGTATTAGTTTGAGGGGCTGTATTAGTTTGAGGGTCTGTATTAGTTTGAGGTACTGTATTAGTTTGAGGGAATGTATTAGTTGGAGGGGCTGTGTTAGTTTGAGGAGCTGTATTAGAATGAGGAGCTGTATAAGTTTGAATGTCTGTATTAGTTTGAGGGGCTGTATTAGTTTGAGGAGCTGTATTAGTTTGAGGAGCTGAATTAGTTTGAGGGTCTGTATTAGTTTGAGGGTCTGTATTAGTTTTATGAGCTGTATTAGTTTGAGGAGCTGTATTAGTTTGAGGAGCTGTATTAGTTTGAGGAGTTGTATTAGTTTGAGGGGATGTATTAGTTTGAGGGGCTGTATTAGTTTGAGGTACTGTATTAGTTTGAGGGTCGTATTAGTTTGAGGTACTGTATTAGTTTGAGGTACTGTATTAGTTTGAGGGGCTGTATTAGTTTGAGGGGCTTATTAGTTTGAGGAGCTGTATTAGTTTGAGGGACTGTATTAGTTTGAGGGGTTGTATTAGTTTGAGGAGTTGTATTAGTTTGAGGTACTGTATTAGTTTGAGGGACTGTATTAGTTTGAGGGACTGTATTAGTTTGAGGGACTGTATTAGTTTGAGGGGCTGTATTAGTTTGAGGGTCTGTATTAGCTTGAGGTACTGTATTAGTTTGAGCAGCTGTATTAGTTTGAGGTGCTGTATTAGTTTGAGGGACTGTATTAGTTTGAGGAGCTGTATTAGTTTGAGGAGCTGTATTAGTTTGAGGTGCTGTATTAGGTTGAGGTGCTGTATTAGGTTGAGTGTCTCTATTAGTTTGAGGGGCTGTATTAGTTTGAGGAGTTGTATTAGTTTGAGGGGATGTATTAGTTTGAGGGTCTGTATTAGTTTTAGGAGCTGCATTAGTTTGAGGAGCTGTATTAATTTGAGGGGCTGAATTAGTTTGAGGGTCTGTATTAGTTTGAGGGTCTGTATTAGTTTTAGGATCTGCATTAGTTTGAGGAGCTGTATTAGTTTGAGGAGTTGTATTAGTTTGAGGGGATGTATTAGTTTGAGGAGCTGTATTAGTTTGAGGTACTGTATTAGTTTGAGGGTCGTATTAGTTTGAGGTACTGTATTAGTTTGAGGTACTGTATTATTTTGAGGGACTGTATTAGTTTGAGGGACTGTATTAGTTTGAGGGACTGTATTAGTTTGAGGTACTGTATTAGTTTGAGGTACTGTATTGGTTTGAGCAGCTGTATTAGATTGAGGAGCTCTATTAGTTTGAGGAGCTGTATTAGTTTGAGGGGCTGTATTAGTTTGAGGGTCTGTATTAGTTTGAGGGTCTGTATTGGTTTGAGCAACTCTATTAGTTTGAGGGTCTGTATTAGTTTGAGGAGCTGTATTAGTTGGAGGAGCTGTATTAGTTTGAGGAGCTGTATTAGTTTGAGGGGCTGTATTAGTTTGAGGGGCTGTATTAGTTTGAGGGGCTGTATTAGTTTGAGGGTCTGTATTAGTTTGAGGGGCTGTATTAGTTTTAGGAGCTGTATTAGTTTGAGGAGCAGTATTAGTTTGAGGAGCTGAATTAGTTTGAGGGTCTGTATTAGTTTGAGGGTCCGTATTAGTTTTAGGAGCTGTATTAGTTTGAGGAGCTGCATTAGTTTGAGGAGCTGTATTAGTTTGAGGAGTTGTATTAGTTTGAGGGGTTGTATTAGTTTGAGGGGCTGTATTAGTTTGAGGTACTGTATTAGTTTGAGGGTCGTATTAGTTTGAGGGGCTGTATTAGTTTGAGGGGCTGTATTAGTTTGAGGGTCTGTATTAGTTTGAGGGGCTGTATTAGTTTGAGGAGCTGTATTAGTTTGAGGGACTGTATTAGTTTGAGGGGTTGTATTAGTTTGAGGAGTTGTATTAGTTTGAGGGGCTGTATTAGTTTGAGGGACTGTATTAGTTTGAGGAGTTGTATTAGTTTGAGGGGCTATATTAGTTTGAGGGACTGTATTAGTTTGAGGGACTGTATTAGGTTGAGTGTCTCTATTAGTTTGAGGGGCTGTATTAGTTTGAGGGTCTGTATTAGTTTGAGGGGCTGTATTAGTTTTAGGAGCTGTATTAGTTTGAGGGTCTGTATTAGTTTGAGGGGCTGTATTAGTTTGAGGTGCTGTATTAGGTTGAGTGTCTGTATTAGTTTGAGGGGCTGTATTAGTTTGAGGGTCTGTATTAGTTTGAGGGGCTGTATTAGTTTTAGGATCTGTATTAGTTTGAGGAGCTGTATTAGTTTGAGGAGCTGTATTAGTTTGATGAGTTGTATTAGTTTGAGGGGCTGTATTAGTTTGAGGGTCTGTATTAGTTTGAGGTACTGTATTTGTTTGAGGAGCTGTATTAGCTTGAGGGACTGTATTACTTTGAGGGACTGTATTAGTTTGAGGGGCTGTATTAGTTTGAGGAGCTGTATTAGTTTGAGGGACAGTATTACTTTGAGGGACTGTATTAGTTTGAGGAGTTGTATTAGATTGAGGGGCTGTATTAGTTTGAGGGTCTGTATTAGTTTGAGGAGCTGTATTAGTTTGAGGGTCTGTATTAGTTTGAGGGTCTGTATTAGTTTGAGGGACTGTATTAGTTTTAGGAGCTGTATTAGTTTGTGGAGCTATATTAGTTTGAAAAGCTGTATTAGTTTGAGGAGCTGTATTAGTTTGAGGAGTTGTATTAGTTTGAGGTACTGTATTAGTTTGAGGAGTTGTATTAGTTTGAGGTACTGTATTAGTTTGAGGGGCTGTATTAGTTTGAGGGTCTGTATTAGTTTGAGGGGCTGTATTCGTTTGAGGAGCTGTATTAGTTTGAGGAGCTGTATTAGTTTGAGGAACTGAATTAGTTTGAGGGTCTGTATTAGTTTGAGGGTCTGTATTAGTTTTAGGAGCTGTATTAGTTTGAGGAGCTGTATTAGTTTGAAGAGCTGTATTAGTTTGAGGAGCTGTATTAGTTTGAGGAGTTGTATTAGTTTGAGGTACTGTATTAGTTTGAGGGGCTGTATTATTTTGAGGGGCTGTATTAGTTTGAGGAGCTGTATTAGTTTGAGGGACTGTATTAGTTTGAGGGGTTGTATTAGTTTGAGGAGTTGTATTAGTATGAGGGGATCTATTAGTTTGAGGGGCTGTATTAGTTTACATAGATACATAGATACATAGAAGATAGGAGCAGGAGTAGGCCAACCGGCCCTTCGAGCCTGCTCCGCCATTTAATGAGATCATGGCTGATCCTCCAATTCAGTATCCCGTCCCCGCCTTCTCTCCGTAACCCTTAACCCCTTTTGCCTGTAGAAATATATCTAATTCCCTCTGAAATATATTTAATGAGCTGGCGTACACTGCCCTCTGTGGCAATGAGTTCCACAGGTTCACCACCCTCTGAGTGAAGAAATTCCCCCTCATTTCTGTCCTAAATGGTTTAGCCCTTATCCTTAAATTATGTCCTCTAGTTCTGTTCTCACCCGCCAAGGGAAACATTCCTTCTGCATCTAGTCTGTCTAGACCTGTCAGAATTTTATACACTTCTATGAGGTCCCCTCTCAATCTTCTAAACTCCAGTGTGTACATCCCTAAACTACATAGTCTCTCCTCATAGGTCAATCCCGCCATTCCTGGTATCAGCCTGGTGAATCGCCGCTGCACCCCCTCCATGGCAAGAACATCTTTCCTCAGATGAGGCGACCAAAACTGTACACAGTACTCGAGGTGTGGTCTCACCAGTGCCCTGTACAGCTGCAGCAAGGTATCCCTGTTCCTGTATTCCAACCCTTTTGCTATGAAGGCCAGCATACCGTTTGCCTTCTTGATCGCCTGTTGCACCTGCATGCTCGCCTTCAGTGACTGGTGTACAAGAACACCCAGGTCTCTCTGTACTTCCCCCTCTCCCAATTTATTGCCATTTAAATAATAATTTGCCCTCCCGTTCCTGCACCCAAGGTGGATAACTTCGCACTTGTCCACATTATAGTGCATCTGCCATTTATCCGCCCAATCACCCAGTCTGTCCAAATCGCTCTGGAGCTTCCTGGTCTCCTCCTCTGAGCCCACCCCCTCTCCTAGTTTAGTGTCGTCTGCAAATTTGGAAATGCTGCATCCGACTCCCTGATCCAGGTCATTAATGTAAATTGTGAACAGCTGGGGACCCAGGACAGATCCCTGTGGTACCCCATTTGTTACTGCCTGCCATTCAGAAAATGAGCCGTTTATTCCAACTCTCTGTTTTCTATCTGACAGCCAGTTCTCTATCCACGTCAATACTTTCCCCTTTATCCCATGAGCTTCAATTTTCCCTGCTAATCTTTTATGTGGGACCTTATCGATGGCCTTTTGGAAGTCCAGGTACACCACATCTACTGGCTCTCCCCCATCTATTTTACCAGTTACTCCCTCAAAAAATTCCAATAGATTAGTCAAGCACGATTTACCCTTTTGTAAATCCATGTTGACTCTGTCCTATCCTGTCCCCATTTGCTAAGTGCTCCGCTATTTCATCCTTAATGATGGACTCCAGCATTTTGCCCACAACTGATGTAAGGCTTACAGGTCTGTAATTACCTGCTTTTTCCCTACCCCCCTTTTTGAATAGTGGGGTAACGTTAGCTACCCTCCAATCCATGGGCACTGTTCCCGAGTCTAATGAATTCTGAAAAATCATACTTAGTGCATGCGCTATCTCTAGGGCCACCTCCTTCAGCATCCTAGGATGCATGTTATCAGGCCCTGGGAATTTGTCCGCCTTCAATCCCTTTAGCTTCCTTAACACCATATCCTTAGAGATATTGACTTACGTCAGTTCCTCCTTTGCAAATGTCCCTATTTTTCCCGATATCCCAGGGAGGTTTTTTGTGTCTTCCTTCGTAAAGACTGACCCAAAGTATGCATTTAGTTGGTCTGCCATTTCTTTATTTCCCGTTATATATTCCCCCGTATCTGACTGCAATGGGCCAACTTTGGTTTTCACCAGTCTTTTCCTCTTGATATACTTATAAAAGCTTTTGGAGTTAGTTTTTATATTTTCCGCCAGCTTGCTTTCGTAAGCTATTTTGCCCCTCTTGATTAAGCCCTTTGTCCTCCTTTGCTCTATCTTAAACTGTTCCCAATCTTCCGCTCTGGCGCTTTTTTTGGCTATTTTATACGCCCTATCTTTGGATTTTATGCTGTCTCTAATTTCCCCTGTTATCCACGGTTGAGTCACCTTTTTAGATTTCCTTTTATGCCAGATTGGTATAAACAATTTTTGCAATTTTGTCATTCTATCTTTAAATGCTTGCCATTGTTTATCTACCTCCAGTCCTCCCAGGAACGTTGTCCAATCATACCTACTCAGTTCCCGTCTAATGGCATCATAATTCCCCTTGTTTAAATTCAGGACCTCAGGGGGAAAAATTCAGCTGCTTGCGCCTCCCGTTAGCGCCTTAAGAGGGCGCTAATGGGGCGTAAAGCAGCTAACGCCCGGGCGCAGCGCCGCCCACGCCTCCCGAAAAATTTAGTGGGAGGTTAGCGGCGGCGGCAGCCGGTAGCGCCCTGTGGCGCTGCGCCGCCGGCGATGACGTCATCGCCGTGCGCAGCACCCCGCTCGCGCCCCGGCCGTGATCTTCAGTCGCGCCCCCTGATTTACCGCCAGACGCTATGTCCGACGGGTTCAGGGAGGCGTACGTGCAGCCGGGGCGGCGATATTTAAAGCGGAGGTGGCAGGCGGCCATTTTTGTTGCTGGCCGCCTGCCAGCACCTGCCCCCGGCCACCGTGAAGCCCCCCCACCGTGAAGTTCCGGCTG
>JASTWF010002496.1:0-25000 GCA_030390025.1 Squalus acanthias | reverse complement strand
TTACAACACGACATAAACAGACTCTTCAGGTGTGAGACATCAGACTTCAGAACAACACGTCTGCCAGCTCTGGCCACAAACCTCAGTACAGTCAACCTTTCAGCAGCTGCAGCCCTGATTAAATAACTAGTAGTTTAACATGTCTAGTAGAGCTTTTGTATCAAAATAGAAGAAATGTATTTGTGACACACACACAATTAATAATTAAATCACAATGTGATTGTGAGGATCGATTATCGCCTCTTGATACCTTCCGTGCCCACCGGTCGAGGAAGGTATCAAGTGAACCGGTGGACACCGCCTGCTCCCTCTCCAGGGCCACCCGGGCAGGGACAAGACCACGGGAGAGAGGCAGGCAGCCAGAGTGACCCCCCCATGGGCCCCGCCCATCCTGGACCTACAAATTGCTGTTTTCGCCAGGCCCAAGAGCAGGTCCAGGAGAAGATCCTCCGACTTACCCACCCCCCTCCGCACCGGGCGGCCAAAGATTAGGAGCGTGGGGCTAAAGTGTAACCAAGAGTTGAGGAGCAGCCCCTTCAGGTAACTATACAGGGGCTGCAACCTCTCACACTGAATATATACACGGCCCGTGGACTCCTCTAGGCCGCAAAAACCACATCTGACCTTGGAGTCCGGAAAGGAGCTTAAACTGTTGCACACGACAGCTCCTTGCAACAGTCTCCACCCCAGATCCCCAATGGTGCAGGGAAGGACCCCCGCGTAGAGAGCCCTCCATTGGGGAACCTCGCCTCCACCGGACAGCAAGATGACCCGCCAGTCTGATTGAGATTGGGCAATAAACTAAATTAATCAATAAATGATACAGAAACCCGAGTCCCCGGGTCTTCAGCCCTGGTGTGAAGTACGCTGGCCGCCACTTTTCCGTTACTAACTCGCACCTCAGGCCCCGCCCAGTCTGGTTTAATTACTAAATGTTTTCTAACTCGGGTTCAGGCCTGTCATTCTGAGGAAACTTACAAGGCCTCATTTATTGGTGTGTCCCACCCGAGCGGCTGTTAATGGCTTTACTAAACTGGCAGCAAGGTTTTTTTTAAAGGTGGAAAGAGGTGAAAAACACCACTAGCGATGCCTCAAAACTCACGGACAGAGAAATCCACTTCATCAGCGCCCCTGCCACAGGACTCAATATCCACCCCCTCCACCACTGGTGCACTGTGTCTGCAGTATGTACGGTCTACAAGATGACCACGGTCAGGCCGTGTGGAGTCAAAGGTCAGGCAGCAGAATGGATGGAAAGATCGCAACAAACTTCCCTTAACTCCAACCCTCTGATTTCTGTTTTGTAGCCATCTTTCCATCCATTCTGCTGCCGGGCCCTTCACTCCACACGGCCTGACCTGGGTCATCTTGTTGATCTTACAAACTGTTTATGGATAGCAAGCTGGTTACAAAACAGAAAACAGAGAGTAGGGGTTAAGAGTAGCAAAAGGTGGGAAGTGGTGTTCCACAGGGATCGGTGCTGGGATCACTGTTGTTCACCATTTACAGAAACGATTTGGACTCAGGAATCAGAAGAACAATTTCAAAATTTGTCGATGACACCAAATTGGGAGGAAGACTTAATACTGAGGAAGACAAAATGCAAGAAGACATTAATAAATTTCAGAATGGGCGTGTAATTGGCAAATGAATTTCACTGTAGATCAGTGTGAGGTGGTGTGTTTTGGTGGGAAGAATAAGGAGGCCACTCACTACTTGGACAACAAGGGGGTGAAATTGGGTTGCTTTGTGCCTCCCGCGATATTCAGCGGGAGGTTAGCGGCGGCGGTAGCCGGTAGCGCCTCGCGGCACTGCACCGCCGGCAATGACGTCATCGCCATGCGCAGCACCCCGGCTGCAACCTTGGGTTGTGACCCCTGACCTATCGCCGGACGATATGTCCGACAGGGTCAGGGGTCGTTCCTGCAGCCGCGGCGACGCCACTTAAAGGGCAGGTGTCGGGCGGCAACTTTTTATTTTGGCCGACTGCCAGCACCTGCCCCCTTCCCCTTTCTTCTTCGGGGTGCCGGCCGCGATCGCTCAGCCCGGCGCTCCTCTTGATCCGACACCCCGCTCCCCGGTGGTCCAGCAGGGCCCCGGTGTGAGCAGCTGCTAGGCCCCTCCCCTTTAATCAGGGAGGGAGGTCTGCTATGACACGGTGCTATGTGCCGACGGGCGTGGCGCTGTTGCACGAAGCGCCGCGAAATTCACTGGTAGCGCCTCAAGAGGGAGGGGAGCGCTTCCAGTAGCACCCCGCCTCCTGCTTGGGGCGCTACCACTGAATTTAATGTGCAGGGGCGCTAACTTTTTCGGGGCGCTAAAATTAGCCCCGGTGACGTTAGCGACCCAAAGGGGGCGCCACCGAATTTTTCCCCCTAAGAGTCTAAATGGGCTGGAGGAGCAGAGGGATCCAGGGATACAGATACACAAATCACTAAAAGTAGCGACACACGTTAATAAGGCCATTAAAAAAAAAGCACTGGGGTACATTCCTAAAGGAGCCTTCTGTTCCGTGCCTAGGAGCTCTGAACCATGGCAGAGAGCGGCTGGGACACGTTTCTCACAGGCCTCGAGATTAACCCACACGGGGACTTTGCTGTCAGTGAAGAGAGACGAGAAAGACCAAAGTGCCGTTTGCCCCTCTCAGTGTGGCCCTGAAGGACTGTGTCCAGGCTGAAGTTCTGTTCCCGCCGTACGATCCTCCCCCAGATTGTCCTTTCTGAGCTCCAGCCAGGTGATGCTAAACACTCAGCTGGGAAAGACAAAAATCTACAACAATGTGTTTAAAACAAAGCTGGTTTATTTGACATCTATCCAGAATATTAAACTCCAGCCCAGTTACAGGAGTTAATAACATCAGCAGAAACAAACCTCAACTGTCAGAATGAACATGGTTCAGTCCTGGATGTGATTAACAGCAGCAATAACAGCAGAATCCAACCCCTGCAGTCACTTGTGAACTCGCTGGTGTCTCAGCAGGGTGGGATGAACGAGTGAATCCCTTCCGACACACGGAGCAGGTGAACGGCCTCTCCCCAGTGTGAATGCGCTGGTGTCTCAGCAAGGTGGATGAACGAGTGAATCCCTTCCCACACACGGAGCAGGTGGACGGTCTCTCCCCAGTGTGAACACGTTGATGGAATGTCAATTCCCCGGAACTTTTATAGCACTTCCCACAGTCCAAGCATTTAAAAGGTCATCAGTGTGAGTGCGCTGATGATTCAGCAGGTGGGATGACTGAGTGAATCCCTTCCCACACTCAGAGCAGGTGAACGGCCTCTCCCCAGTGTGAACTCGCTGGTGTCTCAGCAGATGCGTTTTGCTTTTAAATCTCTTCTCACAGTCAGAACATTTAAAAGGTCTCTTATCAGTGTGAACAAGTTGGTGTTCAAGCAGGTGGGATGAACGACTGAATCCGATCCCACACTCAGAGCAGGTGAACGGCCTCTCCCCAGTGTGAGTGCGCTGGTGTGTCAGAAGGTGGGATGACTGAGTGAATCGCTTCCCACACACGGAGCAGGTGAACGGCTTCTCCCCAGTGTGAGTGCGCTGGTGTTCAGTGAGGTCAGATGATCGCCTGAACCCAGTCCCACAGTGAGAGCACCTGAACGGTCTCTCGTCAGTGTGAACTCGCTGGTGTTTCAGCAGGGTGGATGACTGAGTGAATCCCTTCCCACACACGGGGCAGGTGAACGGCCTCTCCCCAGTGTGAGTGTGCTGGTGTGTCAACAGGTCGGATGAACGAGTGAATCCCTTCCCACACTCAGAGCAGGTGAACGGCCTCTCCCCGGTGTGACTGCGCTTGTGTCTCAATAGGTCAGATGATTGGCTGAAGCCTCGTCCACACACAGAACACGTGTGCGGTTTCTCCCCACTGTGAACGGTGCTTTTTGCTTCCATGTTCAGAGGCCGGTGATATTCAGATCCGATAGGTCGAGTGACTCTGTTATATCTCGACGTGATGTTTGGTTTGAGCTTACCGTCTGTAAATCCTCCCCTTCTAAAACCCTGTAAAATAAATTTAAAACAGGGAGCGTGAGAGAGAACCCACAAGAAAACAAAGGCAGGTTGTGAAATTGAGCTCAGTGAATCTGGTCATTTGTGGGGCCGGCACTAGAAAAAAGTCACCATGAAAGCTGCCGGATTGTCATAAAAACCCAACTGGTTCACTGACGTCCCTCAGGGAAGGGAATCAGCCACCTGGTCTGGGCCTACACATGACTCTGGCCTCTATGGGAGGAGAGAGAGAGAGAATGGAGTCGGGGGGGGGGGGCGAAGGAGATGGACTTTATACATCTGCAACTCAACCAGAACTTTGACAGAACCTCCAAAACCCGCAACCTCCACCACCTAGAAGGACAAGGGCAGCTGTTGCATGGGAGCACCGTCATCTCCAAGTTCCCCTCCAAGTCACACATCATCCTGACTCAGATATATATAGTCATTCCTTCATCGTTGCTGGGTCAAAATCCTGGAACTCCTTACCGAACAACATTGTGGGAGTACCTTCACCACACGGACTGCAGCAGTTCAAGAAGGCGGCTCACCAGCCCCTTCTCAACGGGCAACTGGGGATTGGCAATATTTGCTGCTCTTGCGAGCGGCGCCCACATCCCAAGAATGAATTTTAAAAATCTGTACATGTAAAATGGATTAAAAGCCTGTACAGAAATACTTGTTCCTAAAACAATACTCTTTTACATTGTATGGACTGTGTCTGTTTAACAACCTAATCTCCCCCAGAATCCACCTCCCTTGACAGTCTCACATTGGAAATTGTTGGGTCCTCCTGGGCTCAGAAGTACTGGGGTTTAAACCCAGCAGCTTCTCCTCCATCTCCACTCCAGCTCAAACTGATGCAACATAAAAACCTACACAGGCGGCCAGGGACCTACCTTCCGTCAGCCTGCAATAAAACTCTTCCCGACAGCCGCTGACTAATGGCGGCCGCAGCACCCACAATTCCCTGCACCCCAGAAACCGCTCTATCCAAGGTGCTGATTTCCCCGCTGAGAGTGCGCATGCTCCCCGGGGCCGCGGGCCATTCTGGGAGCCTGGCTCCTGTCCTTTGTCCCAAGTCGGACTTGGTGGAACCGGCTGAAGAAACCGGGAAGCGGCGGCTCGGATGGGGGAGGCGCTGCACCCTGGGTTTCCTGGTGCCGGGGCCCTGGCCGCACGTCCGCCGGGCCCGGCCATTCTGATTCTGATTGAGTTTTTTGATGAGGTAACAGTGAGGGTTGATGAGGGCGATGCGGTTGACGTGGTGTACATGGATTTCCAAAAGGCGTTCGACAAGTGCCACATAAGAGGCTTGCCAGCAAAGTTGAAGCTCATGGAATAAAAGGGACAGTGGCAGCATGGATATGAAATTGGCTAAGTGACAGAAAACAGAGAATAGTGGTGAGCGGTTGTTTTTCGGACTGGAGGAAGGTATACAGTGGTGTGCCCCAGGGGTCGGTACTAGGATCACTGCTTTACTTGACATATATTAATGACTTAGACTTGGGTGTACAGGGTACAGTTTCAAAATTTGCAGATGACACAAAACTTGGAAGTATAGTGAACAGTGAGGAAGATACTGATAGACTTCAAGAGGACATAGACAGGCTGGTGGAATGGGTGGACACGTGGCAGATGAAATTTAATGCAGAAAAGTGCGAAGTAATACATTTTGGTAGGAAGAACGAGGAGAGGCAATATAAACTAAAGGGTACAATTCTAAAGTGGGTGCATGAACAGAGAGACCTGGGGGTGTGTATGCACAAATCATTGAAGGTGGCAGGGCAGGTTGAGAAAGCGGTTAAAAAAGCATACGGGATCCTGGGCTTTATAAATAGAGAGGTCGCACAACACCAGGTTATAGTCCAACAGTTTTATTTGAAATCACAAGCTTTCGGAACTATCGCTCCTTCCTCAGGTGAAGTAAATTGGATACAGAATCGTCAGAGCATATATACAGTAGATGGAAAAAAAAGCATGTGTACTTTACAATTGCAGACCAATAAATTAAATCATCCTGACTATCTGCCGAGGTGTGATAAAGTTAATTAAGTCAGCCAGGAAGGTACCACATCAAAAGACATAGCAAGATACAACTGAGACAATGAGGTGAAGTCGCAGGGGTTCTAACGTGTCAAAAGCTGCCGTATGTATGTAAAACGAAAAGCTTTAAAAAAAAATTTACTTTTTTACTGGGAAAATTTTTACTTTTTTACTGGGAATCACATCTGTGAACAAGCTAACGACGACTCGAGTCCGGATCACGTCATGTATCGTGACATAAACCCAAGATCCCGATTGAGACCGTCTTCATGAGTGCAGAACTTGGCTATCAGTTTCTGCTCGATGATTTTGCGTTGTCGTGTGTTTCTAAGGTTGCCTTGGAGAACGCTTACCCGCAGATCCGAGGCTGAATGTCCTTGACTGCTGAAGTGTTCCCCGACTGGGAGGGAACAATCCTGCCTGGCGATTGTTGCGCGGTGCTCGTTCATACGTTGTCTCAGTGTCTGCATGGTCTCGCCGATGTACCATGCCGCGGTGCATTCTTTCCTGCAACGTATGAGGTAGACAACGTTGGCCGAGTCACATGAGTATGTACCATGTACCTGGTGGGTAGTGTCCTCACGTGTGATGGTGGTATCTGTGTTGATGATCTGGCATGTCTTGCAGAGTTTGCCATGGCAGGGTTGTGTGGTGTCGTGGTCGCTGTTATCCTGAAAGCTGGGTAATTTGCTGCGAACGATGGTACTTCTGAGGTTAGGCGGCTGTTTGAAGGCAAGTAGTGGAGGCGTGGGGATGGCCTTAGCGAGGTGTTTGTCGTCATCGATGACATGTTGAAGGCTGCGAAGAACATGTCGTCCGCTCCGCTCTATTTATAAATAGAGGCATAGAGTCCAAAAGCAAGGAAGTTATGATGAACCTTTATAAAACACTGGTTCGGTCTCAACTGGAGTATTGTGTCCAATTCTGGGCACCGCACTTTAGGAAGGATGTGAAGGCCTGAGAGATGGTCCAAATTTTTTTTACAAGAATGGTTCCAGGGATGAGGGACTTCAGTTACGTGGATAGATTGGAGAAGCTGGGGTTGTTCTCCTTAGAGCAGAGAAGGTTGAGAGGAGATTTGATAGAGGTGTTCAAAATCATGAGGGTTCTGGACAGAGTAGATAGAGAGAAACTGTTCCCATTGGCGGAAGGGTCGAGAACCAGAGGACTCAGATTTAAGGTGATTGGCAGAAGAACCAAAGGCGACATGAGGAAAAACTTTTTTACGCAGCGAGTGGTTAGGATCTGGAATGCACTGCCTGAAAGGGTGGTGGAGGCAGATTCAATCACGGCTTTCAAAAGGGAATTGGATAAGTACCTGAAGGAAAGAAATTTGCAGGGCTACGGGGAAAGGGCGGGGGAGTGGGACTAGCTGAAGTGATCTTGCAGAGAGCCGGCACGGGCTCGACGGGCTGAATGGCCTCCTTCTGTGCTGTAACCATTCTATGATTCTATAAAATATTAGAAAGTTTGTGCCACAGAAGCACGGGTTTATCTGCTTTTATTCATGAATTTAAAAAGTCTGTATTAAAACCTGAGCCAGTGTGTTGTGAGACAAAGAGCCTTGTGTCCAATAAGGGGAATAAAGGCCCACAGCCTCCCCTGGCCCCGGGCCCTGAACAAGGGACTGGAGAAACTCGCTGCCCCGCGGATCAGACAATCAGCCGGCGCTAGTCCCGCCCCTCGGGCTCCCCGATTGGTTGGAGGACCCGCCGCCGGCTCGCTCCTCCAGCCCCGCCCCGCTCGCTCCCTATTGGTCGGAAGCTCCCGTCAATCAGGCCGTGGGCCCGGGTCACGTGTCCCGAGGAGATCACGTGCTCCGTCCAACTGACGCCGCTCGGTCCGGGGCCTCGCGGACTCTGAGGTTTTTCTATTTCTCTTTATTCTCTCCCGATCCACCCCTCCCCCCCACCCCGCGCGATTCTCCACCCAATCGGAGCGGAGAAAACTCACTTGCGTCACCGATCGCGACTCTGTAACGACACCAAGGCCTTTCCCCGGAATGCCCCGCGCCGACTCCGTCCGGCAGGATCCGACCGCGCAGGCGCAGCTCCGAGTGGGGGAGGGGGTTTGGTGTCCTCTGGGCATGCGCGGTTGTTGCCCTTGGTGACCGGGAGGGGTCGCTGTGTCGCCGCTCCGTGTGCGCATGCGCCTTATCTACCTGTCCTGCGACCTTCAGGGATCTGTGGACATGCTCTCCAGGGTCCCTCTGATCTTCTGCACTTCTCAGTGTCCTACCATTTATAGTGTATTCCCAAGCCTTGTTAGACCTCCCCAAATGCATTACCTCACACTTCTCCAGATTGAATTCCATTTCCCACTTGTCTGCCCACCTGACCAGTCCATTGATATCTTCCTGCAGTCTGCAGCTTTCTTCTTCATTATCAACCACACGGCCAATTTTTGTGTCATCTGCAAACTTCTTAATCATACTTCTTACATTCAAGTCCAAATCATTGATATATACCACAAAAAGCAAAGGTCCCAGTACTGAGCCCTGCGGAAACCCACTGGAAACAACCTTCCAGTCACAAAAATACCCTTCGACCATTACCCTTTGTTTCCTGCCTCTGAGACAATTTTGGATCCAACTTACCACTTTGCCTTGGATCCCATGGGCTTTTACTTTCGTGACCAGTATCAAAAGCCTTGCTAAAACCAATATAGACTACATCAAACGCACTCCCCTCATCGACCATCCTTGTTACCTCCTCATAAAATTCAATCAAGTTAGTAAGACACGACCTTCCCTTAACAAATCCATGCTGACTGTCCCTGATTAATCCGTGTCTTTCTAAATGAAGATTTATCCTGTCCCTCAGAACTTTTTTCCAATAATTTTCTCACCACCGAGGTTAGGCTGACTGGCCTGTAATTACTCGGTCTATCCCTTTCTCCCTTTTTAAACAATGGTACCACGTTAGCAGTTCTCCAGTCCTCTGGCACCACACCTGTAGCCAGAGAGGATTGAAAAATGATGGTCTATTTCCTCTCTTACTTCTCTGAACAGTCTGGGATACATTTCATCCAGGCCTGGGGATTTATCCACTTTCAAAGATGCTAAACCCCTTAATACTTCCTCTTTCACTATGTTTATTTCATCTAATATTTCACACTCTTCCTCCCTGATTGCAATGTCTGCATCGTCCCTCTCTTTTGTGAAAACAGACGCAAAGTATTCATTAAGAACCATACTCATGTCTTCCACTTCCACACACAGGTTACCTTTATGGTCCCTAATAGGCTCCACTCTTACTTTAGTTATCCTCTTGCTCTTAATGTATTTATAAAACATCTTTGGGTTTTCCTTGATTTTACTTGCCAATATTTTTTCATGCCCTCTCTTTGCTTTTCTTCTTCAAAATAATGGCATAGGATCTTTGACGTCCACCTGAGAGAGCAGACGGGGCCTCGCTTTAACGTCTACTCCAAAAAACGGCACCTCCGACAGTGCCACACTCCCTCAGCGCTGCACTGGAGTGTCAGCCTGGATTTTTGTGCTCAAGTCTCTGGAGTGGGATTTGAACCCACAACTTTCTGACTCAGAGGCGAGAGTGCTACCCACTGAGCCACTGGCTGACACTAAAGAACAAGCAGTTCTGACGAAAGGTCATTGACCTGAAACGTTAACTCTGTTTCTCTCTCCACAGATGCTGCCTGGCCTGCTGAGTGTTTCCAGCAGTTTCTGTTTTTATTAAAGAAACGAGGGAGTGATTGCTGACAGGAAGAATGTTGTGTCGTCCTGCGCATGCGCACCTCCCTGGCGGCTGAGGCGAAACACCGACTCGCCCCCACCTGAGCCGCGCACACGTACCAGATGTTGCGGCTCCGCATGCGCGCCCGATGTTCCAACCGCGGGGTTTTGTGCGCTGAGCATGCGTGTTGTGGACCGGTCGGGACGGGCGATTGTGGAGCAGGAGGGAGAGCGCGGGGGCCATGAGCACATGGGCGGGACTCAGAGTCAACAGAGCGCTTTCTGGAGCGCCGGGGCTTGTGGGTATTGCAGCCGCCATTACTGCTGATCCTTTCAACCAACCTGTGCAGCAGCTGGAGCCTGAAAATCAGCTTCACTGCCCCTAGGTTCGGAAAGGGGAAAATTAAACAACAGTTTGCCTCTGATCCTTTTCTGAACTCATTTTACAGGGTTATAGAAGTGGAGCAGTTACAGGCGGGAAGCTCAGACCGAACATCAGGTCAAGATCTGACAGAGTCGCTCGATTCATCCGGACCTGAATATCATCGGCCTTTGCACATGGAAGGAGAAAGCAGTGATCGCAGCGATGACAAACCGCACACGTGTTCGGTGTGTGGACGCGGATTCAGCCGATCGCCTGACCTGGCGAGACACGTGCACCGTCACACCGGGGAGAAACCGGGTAAAGGTGGGGACGGTGGGAAGGGATTCAGTTCCCCGTCTGCAATAGAAGTTCAACGGCGCAGTCACACCAGGGACAGTCCGTTCACCTGCTCCGTGTGTGGAAAGGGATTTGTTTATCCATCCCACCTGCAAACACACCAGCGAGTTCACACTGGGGAGAGGCCGTTCACCTGCTCCGTGTGTGGGAAGGGATTTGTTTGTTCATCCCACCTGCAAACACACCAGCGAGTTCACACTGGGGAGAGGCCGTTCACCTGCTCCGTGTGTGGGAAGGGATTTGTTTGTTCATCCCACCTGCAAACACACCAGCGAGTTCACACTGACGAGAGACCGTTTCAGTGTTCTGACTGTGGGAAGAGCTTTAAAAGCCCCCAGGAGCTGAAGGGACACCAGCTTGTTCACACTGATGAGAGACCATTTCAGTGTCCTGACTGTGGGAAGAGCTTTAAAAGCCCCCAGGATCTGAAGGGACACCAGCGAGTTCACACTGATGAGAGGCCGTTTAACTGTCCTGACTGTGGGAAGAGCTTTAAAAGTTCCGGGGATCTGAAGGGACACCAGCTTGTTCACACTGTGGAAAGGCTGTTCACCTGCTCCGTGTGTGGGAAGGGATTCTTGCAGTCCTGCAACCTGCTGAGACACCAGCTTGTTCACACTGATGAGAGACCATTTAACTGTTCTGACTGTGGGAAGAATTTTAAAAGCCCCCGGGAGCTGAAGGGACACCAGCTTGTTCACACTGGGGAGAGACCCTTTAAATGTTCTGAGTGTGGGAAGAGTTTTAAAAGCCCCTGGGAGCTCAAGCAACACCAGCGAGTTCACACTGGGGAGAGGCCATTCACCTGCTTCGAGTGTGGGAAAGGATTCACTCATTCATCCAACCTGCTGAGACACCAGCGAGTTCACACTGGGGAGAGGACATTCATCTGCTCTGAATGTGGGAAGGGATTCAATCAGTCATCCACGCTGCAGACACACCAGCGAGTTCACACTGACGAGAGACCCTTTAAATGTTCTGACTGTGGAAAGATCTTTAAAAGCTCCGGGGATCTGAAGAGACACCAACACCTACACACTGGGGAGTGGCCGTTCACCTGCTCCGTGTGTGGGAAGGGATTCGCTTTGTCCTCCAACCTGATGGCACATCAGCGAGTTCACACTGGAGAGTGGCCGTTCACCTGCTCCGTGTGTGGGAAGGGATTCCCTCATTCATCCACCCTCCTGTCACACCAGCTTGTTCACACTGACGAGAGACCCTTTAAATGTTCTGACTGTGGGAAGAGCTTTAAAAGCTCCCGGGAGCTGAAGAAACACCAGCGAGTTCACACTGACGAGAGACCCTTTAAATGTTCTGACTGTGGGAAGAGCTTTAAAAGCTCCGGGGAGCTGAAGAAACACCAGCTTGTTCACACTGACGAGAAACCCTTTAAATGTTCTGACTGTGGAAAGAGCTTTAAAAGCTCCCAGGAGCTGAAGAGACACCAACACCTATACACTGGGGAGAGACCGTTCACCTGCTCAGTGTGTGGGAAGGGATTCACTGAATCATCCACCCTGCTGACACACCAGCTTGTTCACACTGACGAGAGACCCTTTAAATGTTCTGACTGTGGGAAGAGATTTAAAAGCTCCGGGGAGCTGAAGAAACACCAGCGAGTTCACACTGGAGAGAGGCCGTTCACCTGCTCCGTGTGTGGGAAGGGATTCATTCAGTCATCCACCCTCCTGTCACACCAGCGAGTTCACACTGACGAGAGACCCTTTAAATGTTCTGACTGTGGGAAGAGCTTTAAAAGCTCTAAGAGCCTTAAGAGACACCAGCGTGTTCACACTGATCATCGAATCTAACAGCACAGAAGGAGGTGATTTGGCCCATCGTGTCTGTGCCGGCTCTTTGAAAGAACTGTCCAATTTAGTCCCAAACCCCAGCTTTATCCCCAGAACTCTGCAAACTAGTCCTCTTCAAGTACACGTCCAATCACCGTTTGAAAGTTCCTGTGGAACCTGATTCCAGCATCCTTTCAGATGGTGCGTTCCAGATCTTAACAACCCTCTGTGTGAAAACAATTCTCCTCATTCACCTCTAGTTCTTTTAGCAACTATTTTAAATCTGTGACCTTTGGTTACCGACCCACTTGCCAGAGTGAACAGTTTCTCCCTACTTGCTCGATCAAAACCCCTCATCATTTTGAACCCCTCTATTAGGTCTCCTCTTAACCTTCTCTGCTCTAAGGGGAACAATCCCAACTTCTCCAATCTCTCCACATAACTGAAGTCCCTCATCCCTGGTACCATCCTGGTCAACCTCCTCTGTACCCTCTCCAAGGCCTTGACATCCTTCCTAAAGTGTGGTGCCCGGAACTGTACACAAGACTCCAGCTGAGGCCAAAACCCTGCAGCTGTACAAAACCCTGGTTAGACCACACCTGGAGTACTGTGAGCAGTTCTGGGCACCACACCTTAGGAAGGATATACTGGCCTTGGAGGGAGTGCAGCGCAGGTTTACCAGAATGATACCCAGAATTCAAGGGTTAAGTTACGAGGAGAGATTACACAAATTAGGGTTGTATTCCCTAGAATTTAGAAGGTTAAGGTGTAATCTGATCGAAGTTTTCAGGATATTAAGGGGAACAGATAGGGTAGATAGAGAGAAACTATTTCCGCTGGTTGGGGATTCTAGGACTCGGGGCATAGTCTAAAAATTAGAGCCAGACCTTTCAGGAGTGAAATTAGGAAACACTTCTACACACAAAGGGTGGTAGAAGTTTGGAACTCTCTTCCGCAAACGGCAACTGATGCGAGATCAATTGTTAATTTTAAATCTGAGATTGATAGATTTTTGTTTACCAAAGGTATTAAGGGATATGGGCCAAAGGCAAGTATATGGAGTTAGGTCACAGATCAGCCCTGATCTCATTGAATGGCAGAACAGGCTCGAGGGGCTGAATGGCCTCCTCCTGTCCCATGTTCCTCACTAGTGATTTGTAAAGGTTTAGTGTAACTTCCTTGTTTTTGTATTCAATGGCCCTATTTACAAAGCCAAGTATCCCATACGCTTTCTGAACCGCCTCACCAACTTGCCGTGGCACTTTCAAAGATTTGTGAATATGGACCCCCAGGTCCCTCTGCTCTTGCACCCCCTCAAAATAGTCCCATTTAGATTATACGGCCTCTCCCTGTTGTTCCTCCCAAAGTGCATCACTTCACACTTATCCTCATTTAATTTCATCTGCCTTGTGTCTGCTCATTTCACAGTCTGTCTCTGTCCTCCTGAAGTCTGCTACTACTATGCTCACTATTTACTACGTTGCCAAGTTTTGTATCATCTGTAAACTTCAAACTTGTCCACCTATACCCAAGTCCAGGTCAGTTATATATAACAAGAAAAGCAATGGTCCTAATCCCGACCCCTGGGGGAACCCACTGCATACTTCCCTCCAGTCAGAAAAACATCCCTCAGCACTGCTCACTGTCTCCTCTCCCTTAGCCAATTATATACCCAAATTACCATCAGCCCTTTCATTCCCTGTGCTTCTATTCCCCGAATAAGTCTCTTATGTGGTACTTTATCAAATGCCTTTTGAAAGTCCATATATACAACATCTGCTGCACTACCTTCATCAACCCTCTGTTACTTCATCAAAGATCTCAATCAGGTTCGTCAGACACGATTTTCCTTTAACAAATCCATACTGGCTGCCTCTTATTAACCCATGCTTCTCCAAGGGAGAATTAATTTTGCCCTTGACAATGGTCTCTAGTCGTTCACCCATCACTGACATTAGACTGATTGGCCTGTAGTTACCAGGTTTATCCCTCTCCCCTTTTTTAAACAGGGTGTAACATTTGCAATCCTCCAGTCCTCTGGCACCACTCCCATATATCTGAGGGAGATTGAAAGATTGTGGTCAGAGCTTCTGCTGTCTCCACCCTAGCTTCCCTCAGCAACCTAGGATGCATCGCATCTGGACCGGGTGACTTGTTAACTTTGAGTGATGACAACCTATTTAGCACCTCCTTTCTATCCATTTTTATCCTATCCAATTTCTCTACTCCCCCCTCCTCTACTGCGACATTAACTTCATCCTCTTCTTTTGTGAAGACAGATGCTAAGTACTCATTCATACCTCAGCCATGCCCTCTGCCTCCGTATGATGAGCTCCTATTTGGTCCCTAATCAGCCCCACCATTCCTTTAACTATCCTTTTACTTTTCATATGTTTATAGAAGATTTTTGGGTTCTCTATTATGTTACCCGCTAATCTTTTCTCATGTTGTCTCTTTGCCCTTCTTATATCCTGCTCCAATTTCCCCCGCACTCTCTGTATTCTGCCTGGTTTTTGACTGTATTCTGTACCTGACATTTGTCATAAACCTCCTTTTTCTGTTTTATTTTAACCTCTATATCCTTTGTCATTGGGAGCTCCAGCTTTGGATGGCCCATCTTTCCTCCTTATGGGAATATGCTTGGTTTGTACCCGAACTATCTCAGTCTTGAAGGCCTGCCATTGGTCATTCACTGTTTTCCTGGACAATCTTTGTTTCCAGTCCACCTGTGCTCGATCCCTTCTCAAATCACTGAAATTGGCTCTCTTCCAGCTGGGTATTTTCACCATTGATTTTTCTTTGTCCCTTTCCTTAACTACTTTAAACCTAATGATATTGTGAGCACTGTTAACCAGATCCCTCCTGCCCCAGAACCGATGAGAGACCCTTTAAATGTTCTGACTGTGCAAAGAGGTTTCAGAGGTCATCCAACCTGCTGAGTCACCAGCCTGTTCACACAGATCTTCAAAGAAAGGAAGAGGTTTTAGAAAGGCTGGCAGTACTAAAAGTTCGCAGCCATCTCAGAGTAGTGTCCCTTTAATTACAATCTCGCAAAACAAGAAGAATCACTGTCCCTTTGCTTTGCTGATTTGTATTCCTTCACTTCACCTGACGAAGGAGCAGCGCTCCGAAAGCTTGTGATTTCAAATAAAACTGTTGGACTATAACCTGGTGTTGTGCGACTTCTCATTTTTGTCCACCCCAGTCCAACACCGGCATCTCCACATCACTGTCCCTTTAACTACCACAAATCCCTGTGTGGAGGAGAGGGGGAGACACAGTCCATCCCAGTAACTGTCGCAGAACAGAATTAGCGACCCTCCCCCACTACTGCTTTTCCTCAAGTGTCTCATCCTTAAAATTCTCATCCTTGTTTTCAAATCCCTCCATGGCCTCGCCCCTCCCTATCTCTGTAATCTCTTCCAGCTCCACAATCCCCTCGAGATATCTGCACTCCTCTAATTCTGGCCTCTTGAGCATCCCCAATTTTAATCGCTCCACCATTGGCGGCCGTGCCTTCAGCTGCCTGGGCCCCAAGCTCTGGAATTCCTTCCCTAAACCTCTCCATCTCTCTACCTCTCTCTCCTTCTTTAAGATGCTCCTTAAAACCTACCTCTTTGACCAAGCTTTTGGTCATCTGCCCGAATATCTCCTTATGTGGCTCGATGTCAATTTTTGTTTTATAACGATCCTGTGAAGAGCCTTGGGACGTTTTACTACATTAAAGGCGCTTTATAAATACAAGTGGTTGTTGTTTCCTGAAACTAATAATAAATTCCCCAGAGGGAAAAAAACTTGTACTTTTACTCCCAAATATTAAAAAGTTTGTTCCACAGGAAGCACGGGGTTTATCTGCTTTTATTCATGAATTTAAAAAGTCTATATTAAAACCTGAGCCAGTGTGTTGTGAGACAAAGAGCCTTGTGTCCAATAAGGGGAATAAAGGCCCACAGCCTCCCCTGGCCCCGGGCCCTGAACAAGGGACTGGAGAAACTCGCTGCCCCGCGGATCAGACAATCAGCCGGCGCTAGTCCCGCCCCTCGGGCTCCCCGATTGGTTGGAGGACCCGCCGCCGGCTCGCTCCTCCAGACCCGCCCCATTCGCTCCCTATTGGTCGGAAGCTCCCGTCAATCAGGCCCGGATCACGTGTCCCTCACCGACTTCACAAAGGAAGTCCCGCGCGGTCGCCGGGCGGAGCTGCTGGTCGGCGGGAGCGGGGTCGGGAGATTAATAAACTGCGGGTAGGCCGCGCCGCAGGTTTTATAAAGTTGGAGAACGGCCTCAGGCCCGAATGAAATCCAGCGGCCCGGTCTGTGTTCCGCCGGACGGCAGCGGTGAGGCTTTTTCTCGCTGACAGGCCCGGGTTACGCGCCGCCATCTTGGTGGAGGAAAGACAGACCGGTTCCACCTGCAGCAGGGCGCATGCGCGGCCATCTTGGTACAGGAACAAAGAGTGGGCGGGGCTTCAGGGTCCCAGTGACCAGGAGAGACAATCATTGACTCATTGATTTTATTCTCACTCTGCACACAGCGGGTGTGGAACTGAACCCAACCAGAGTAGAGGGAGGGAGAAACTGGGAGTGGAGGAAAGAAATGTTGGAGATGGTGCGATGGGTTTGGATTTCAGCACAGGGAGGAGGGAGAGTGTGTGGGACGGGGATTTACAGCTTTGGGGGAACAAGAGAGGAAAGAATGTTCCATAGAAACTAGAATTGTCTGTTCTGAATTTCTATCCTGTACTTACAGTGATGGCTTTTGTAAACTCCTTTTACAGGGTGTTAGAAGGGGAGGATTTACTGATGGGAAACTCAAACCAAACATCACATCAAGATCTGACAGAGTCACTCCATTTATCAGGACCTGAATATCATCGGTCTTTGAATGTGGAAGGAGGAATGTTTGTCTGTGGGAAAAGATTTCAAACATCAGTGTGACTGGTAAAGCACCGAGACACACACACCCGAGTGAGAGTGTTCCAGTGCACTGACTGTGGAAAGAGCTTTAACCAGTTACACAGCCTGAAAAAACATCGCACCATTCACAGCGGGGAGAAACCGTACACGTGTTCTGTGTGTGGACGAGGCTTCAACTGATCGTCCAACCTGGAGAGTCACAAGGACACCCGCACCACGGAGAAACCGTGGAAATGTGGGGACTGTGGGAAGGGATTCAATTATCCATCCATGCTGGAAACTCTCACTGGGGAGAGGCCGTTCACCTGCTCCGAGTGTGGGAAGGGATTCGCAGAGTTATCCAAGCTCCAGATACACCAGCGAGTTCACACTGGGGAGAGGCCGTTCACGTGTATTGAATGTGGGAAGGGATTTACTCAGTCATCCAGCCTCCATAGACACCAGCGAGTTCACACTGAAGAGAGACCGTTCACCTGCTCCGTGTGTGGGAGGGGATTCGCAGAGTTATCCAAGCTCCAGATACACCAGAGAGTTCACACTGGCGAGAGGCCGTTCGCGTGTACTGAATGTGGGAAGGGATTCACTCAGTTATACCATCTCCAGATACACCAGCGAATTCACACTGGGGAGAGGCCATTCACCTGCTCTATGTGTGGGAAGGGATTCACTCAGTCATCCCATCTTCTGACACACCAACTTGTTCACACTGTTAAGAGACCATTTAGATGTTCTGACTGTGAGAAGAGCTTTAAAAGCACAAGCGACCTGCTGACCCACCAACGCACTCACACTGGGGAGAGACCATTCCCCTGCTCTGTGTGTGGTAAGGGATTCACTCAGTCATGCACGATGCTGAGACACCAGCGAGTTCACACTGAGGAGCGATCTTTCACCTGCTCTTATTGTGGGAAGGTTTTCACTTGGAAGTCTAACCTGCTTAATCACCAGCGAGTTCACACTGGGGAGAGGCCGTTCACCTGCTCCGTGTGTGGGAAGGGATTCACTCAGTCATGCACTCTGCTGAGACACCAGCGAGTTCACCAGTGATTGCAGAGGTTGGATTCTGCTGTTGTTGCTACTGTTAATCACATCCAGGACTGAACCATGTTCACTCTGGCAATTGGGCTTTGTTTCTGCTGATGTTAATAACTAGAATAACTGGGCTTGCGATTAATATTCTGGACAAATATTAAATAAATCAGCTTTGTTTCAAACACAGTGTGTCTAATATTTGATTTCTCCATGATAAGAGGCGTCTAATTGATGTTCTGTTTCTGACTGTTCCATTTTTGGGCCTTTTCTTACTCTGGATTATTTCAGTTCTCATCTAGTTCACCTTCTACCACATCAAACCCCAAGCTTGTTCCATTTGTGTACACGGCTTGTGGGTGTCATAGACTGAACTGTAGTGTCTCACTTACACTCATCTGAAATTCCTTTGAACCACCCCTTTACAGAACTAACTTGCATAAGATTTGAAATCTGTTATTTTCTGTATCATTTAACCTCTTTTGGATCTGATTTTTTAAAAAAGCTCCTCCACACATACTGCATGTGACAGCCTTAGAAATGTTCTGATCTTTGTAACTGTCATTGCTGATTTTGATGGTCCCGTCGCTTAATCTCTTGTTACTAACATACCTTGCACTATTTCTTTAATCGAGATAATTGTTTCAAATACTTCCTTTATCAGGTCTTTAGCTCCTCCATTGATCCCTGTCAATAATCCTTGGTTAGGGGCTGGGGTTAGGGTGTAGGCTTAGGGGTTAGTGATTGGGGCCAGTGGTTATTGGTTCGGACTGGGGTTAGTGGTTGGGGCTAGTGGTTATTGGTCAGGATTGGGGTCAGTGCTTGGGGCTTGTGGTTATTGGTTAGGATTGGGGGTTAGTGATTTTTGGATAGGATTGGGGTTAGTGGTTATTGGTTAGGACTGGGGTCAGTGCTTGGGGCTTGTGGTTATTGGTTAGGATTGGGGTCTGTGTTTGGGGGTGTCGATAGAATATTAGGCTTAGGAGATAGTGATTAAGGTTAGAAACCACTATTGACAACGCCAGTGACACTGGACATGTCCGTTTTCAATTCATGTTTTTGAACCTCACGCAGACGAGTCACAAAACAGTCTCATGAATTGTTCATTCAAGGAACCTTCTTTCTGGCCCGAGCCTGATTTCCTCCCTTTCACATCTTGATATTTCTCACAGAAAATACATCAGGGACATTAGATTTTGGGATTTTGGACAAGAACAGGCGGATCCAGGTGTTGCGTTGATTACATCCAATCATCGGCCTGCCTGAAAAGGGTTTCTGATAATCTGTCACCAGGCCCCACCAGTCGCCATCTGATTCCACCGTCATATCTTCATCCATTACCCGCCTTTCACCCTCACTAGAGCTGGATTCACCACCATGACCATTCCCCATACTGAGGCTCTCTGATTCCCATTTATAGTCTCACTGTAACTGGTCCCTGGATTTGGTGTCTCAGTGTAAATGGTCCCTGGATTTGGTGCCACAGTGTAAATGGTCACTGGATTTGGTGCCACACTGTAAGTGGTACTTCGATTTGGTCTCAAAGTGTAAGTGGTCACAGGGTTTGGTGTCACAGACAACAACAATAACTTGCATTTATATAGTGCCTTTAACATAGTAAAGTTCCCATGTTGCTTCATGGGAACTTTTTCAAACAAAATTTGACAGCGAGTCATAAGATATTAGGGCAGGTAACCAAAATCTTGGTCAAAGAGGTAAGTTTTAAGGAGCATCTTAAAGGAGGAAAGAGAGGCGGTGAGGTTTAGGAATGAAATTTCAGAGCTTGGCAACATAGGAACAGGAGTCGGCCATTCAGCCCCTCGAGCCTGCCCACCATTCAATGAGATCTTACTCCATATACCCGCCATTACCCCATAGTCCTTAATACCTTTGGTTAACACAAATCTATCAATCCCAGATTTAAAATTAACAATTGATCTCGCATCAACTGCTGTTTGCGGAAGAGAGTTCCAAACTTCTACCACCCTTTGTGTGTAGAAGTGTTTCCTAATTTCACTCCTGAAAGGTCTGGCTCTAATTTTTACACTCTGCCCCCTAGTCCTAGAATCCCCAACCAGCAGAAATAGTTTCTCTCTATCTCCCCTATCAGTTCCCCTTAATATCTTGAAAACTTCAATCAAATCAACCCTTAACCTTCTAAATTCCAGGGAATACAACCCTAATTTGTGTAATCTCTCCTTGTAATTTAACCCCTGGAATCCAGGTATCATTCTGGTAAATCTATGCTGCACTCCTCCCAAGGCCAACATATCCTTCCTAAGGTGTGGTGCCCAGAACTGCTCTCAGTACTCCAGGTGTGGTCTAACCAGGGCTTTGTACAGCTGCAGCATAACTTCTACCCCCTTGTATTCTAGTCCTCGAGATATAAAGGCCAGCATCCCATTAGCCTTTTTGATTATTTTCTGTACCTGTTCATGACATTTTAATGATCTATGTACCTGGACCCCCAAGTCTCTTTGGACCTCCACTGTTTCTAGCTTTTCACCATTTAGAAAGTACCCTGTTCTATCCTTTTTAGGTCCAAAATGGATGACCTCACATTTGCCTACATTGAAATCCATTTGCCACAGTTTTGCCCATTCACTTAATCTATTAATATCTCTGTAATTTTATGCTTCCATCTACACTGCCTACAATGCCACCTATCTTTGTGTCATCGGCAACTTGGATATGTGGCTTTCTATCCCATCATCTAAGTCATTAATAAATACGGTGAATAGTTGAGGCCCCAACACAGGTCCTTGCTGGACAGCGTTAGTCACATCCTGCCAATTAGAGTACCTGCCCATTATCCCCACTCTCTGTCTCCCGCTACTCAGACAATTCCATGGGCTTCACCTTTAGCGAACAGACTCTTATGAGGGACTTTATCAAATGCCTCCTGGAAGTCCATATAAATAACATCCATAGACATTCCCCTGTCTACTTCAGTCACCTCTTCAAAAAGTTCAATCAGGTTTGTCAGGCATGACCTACCTTTCACAAATCCATGCTGGCTCTCTCTGATCAGCTGAAAATTTTCAAGGTGTTCAGTCACCCTATCCTTAATTATAGACTCTAGTAATTTCCCCACAACAGATGTTTGACTAACTGGTCTCTAATTCCCTGGTTTCCCTCTCTCACCATTCTCAAATAGCGGAGTGACATGCGCAATTTTCAAATCTGACGAAATGGTTACCAAATCGAGAGAACTTTGGAAGATTATAGTTTGGGCATCTGCAATGTTCTCACCTACTTCCTTTAAAACCCTGGCTTGGAAACCATCTGGTCCTGGCGGTTTGTTACTCTTTAGTGCCATTATTTTCTTGTTATTTTGGTGAGTCCCCGTCCCTGATTCAATATTAGATTCCTTGGGATGTCCGGCCTGCTATCCTCTTCCTCTCTGTCAATACTGACGCAAAATAATTATTCAACATGTCCACCTTTTGATTTTCATTCACAATATCACCATTATCAGTTTTCAAGGGGCCCACATTGCTCCTGACCACCCTCTTTTTCCTAATATAATTGTAATAAAAATTGTGTTGATTTTGATAACCCTTACAAGTTTCTTTTCATACTCCCTTTTTGTAGCTCTTACTGTCTGTTTTGTCACCCTTTGTTGTTCTTTGTATTTCTCCCATTCACCAGGATTTGTGCTATTTATTGCCTTTTTGTGTACTTTTTCTTTTAGTTTTATGTTGTCCCTTCTCTCTTTAGTCGTCCATGGCTGGTTTTTTTTGGCAAGTAGAGCTCTTGCCCCTCAGGGGTATAAGCTGGTTCTGTATCACATTAAATTATTTTTTGAACACCTCCCACTGATCATCTGCTGTTTTACCCATTAACAGATTTGCCCAGTTTACTGTGGACAGTCTCTGTCTCATCCTGTTGAAGTTGCCCTGAACTAACACTAGAATCTTAGTAGCTGTTTCGCGTTTCTCCCTTTCAAACATAATGTGGAACTCGATCATGTTATGATCGCTGTTAGATAAATGTTCACGCACCGTGAGGCTGTTGACTAAATCTGGCTCATTACTAAATCTAATATGGCCTGCCCCCTTGTTGGTTCTAGGACATATTGTTGCAGAAAATCATCCTGAACACACGCGAGAAATTCGCCCGAGAAGACGATAGAGAACAAAGTGCCGTTTGCCCCTCTCAGTGTGGCCCTGAAGGACTGTGTCCAGGCTGAAGTTCTGTTCCCGCCGTACGATCCTCCCCCAGATTGTCCTTTCTGAGCTCCAGCCAGGTGATGCTAAACACTCAGGTGGGAAAGACAAAAATCTACAACAATGTGTTTAAAACAAAGCTGATTTATTTCACATATATCCAGAATATTAAACTCCAGCCCAGTTACAGGGGTTATTAACATCCGCAGAAACAAACCCCAACTGTCAGAATGAACATGGTTCAGTCCTGGATGTGATTAACAGCAGCAATAACAGCAGAATCCAACCCCTGCAGTTACTTGTGAACTCGCTGGTGTGCCAGCAGGTGGGATGAACGAGTGAATCCCTTCCCACACACGGAGCAGGTGAACGGCCTCTCCCCAGTGTGAACTCGTTGATGTCTCAGCAGGTTGCCAACCAGAGTGAATCCCTTCTCACATACGGAGCAAGTGAGTGGTCTCTCCCCAGTGTGAACTCGGTGGTGTATCAAAAGGTCGGATAACTGAGTGAATACTTCCTACACATGGAGCAGGTGAACGGCCTCTCCCCAGTGTGAACTCGCTGGTGTCTCACCAGCTCTGCAGAACTTTTAAAGCTGTCCCCACAGTCAGAGCATTTAAAAGGTCTCTCCCCAGTGTGAATGAGCTGGTGTGCTCGGAGTGGGGATGAGTGAGTGAATCCCTTCCCACACACAGAGCAGGTGAAAGACCTCTCCCCAGTGTGAACTCGCTGGTGTGCCAGCAGGGGAGATGACTGAGTGAATCCCTTCCCACACACAGAGCAGGTGAACGGCCTCTCCCCAGTGTGACTGCGTCGATGAGTTTCCAGCTGCTGCGGGTACTTGAATCGCTTCCCACAGTCCCCACATTTCCACGGTTTCTCCATGGTGCGAGTGTCCTTGTGTCTCTCCAGGTTGGACGATCATTTGAAACCTCGTCCACACACAGAACACGTCAATCGAGCAATGTTTTTTCAGGCTGTGTAACTGGTTAAAGCTCTTTCCACAGTCAGTGCACTGGAACACTCTCACTCGGGTGTGTGTGTCTCGGTGCTTTTCCAGTCACTGATGTTTGAAATCTTTTCCCACAGACAGAACAGACAAACATTTCTCCTTCCACATTCAAAGATAGATGATATTTGGGTCCTGATGAATGGAGTGACTCTGTCAGATCTTGATGTGATGTTTGGTGTGAGTTTGCGGTGTGTAAATGCTGCCCTTCTCACAGCCTGTAAAAGGAGTTTCCAAAAGCCATGACTGTGAGTCCAGGATAGAAATTGACAAGATTCTCTCCTCCTGGTTCCTGGCCAAGGGGGCCGCGCATGCGCCCTGCTGCCCCCTGAGCCTCTCAAGATGGCGGCCGTTAACCCGGGCCTGTCACCGGGAGAAAGCCCCGCAGCTGCCGCCCCGCTCGGGGCAAAGGCCCGGCCCGGAGGCTCTTGTTCGGGGCCTGAGGCCCACCCCGGGTGTTTGTGAAGCGGATAATGTGGAGTGTTTTAATAATGGGGCCTGGGGCCGCACTCGGGGTGTGTGCAGCCCGCGTCCCCCCGGGGTTTATTAACCCACTCCCTGAGCTCTCTCACCTGATGTGTCAGCGGCTGCTGCCAAGGTCCGCGCATGCTCAGCTCACACTGCCCGGGTGATTGACGGGAGCTCGGACCAATAGGAAGAGCGGGGCGGGGCTGGAGGACCGAGCTGGCGGCTGGTCCTCCAACCAATCGGAGTGTGTGAGGGGCGGGGCTTGACCTTCAAACCTGAAAGCTGGGATTTGGGACTAAATTGGACGGCTCTTTCAAAGAGCCGGCACAGACACGATGGGCCAAATCACCTCCTTCTGTGCTGTTAGATTCCATGATCAGTGTGAAGACGCTGGTGTCCCTTAAGGCTCTTCGAGCTTTTAAAGCTCTTCCCACAGTCAGAACATTTAAAGGGGTTCTCTCCAGTGTGAACTCGCTGATGTACCAGCAGGTTGGAGGACCGAGCAAATCCCTTCCCACACACAGAGCAGGTGAACGGCCTCTCCCCAGTGTGTAGGTGTTGGTGTCTCTTCAGCTCCCCGGAGCTTTTAAAGCTCTTCCCACATTCAGAACATTTAAAGGGTCTCTCGTCAGTGTGAACAAGCTGGTGTCGCTTGAGCTCCTGGGGGCTTTTAAAGCTCTTCCCACACTCAGAACATTTAAAGGGTCTCTCGTCAGTGTGAACTCGCTGGTGTCCCTTCAGCTCCCCGGGGCTTTTAAAGCTCTTCCAACAGTCAGAACAGTTAAATGGTCTCTCATCAGTGTGAACAAGCTGGTGTGTCAGCAGGATGGAGGACTGCAAGAATCCCTTCCCACACACGGAGCAGGTGAACGGCTTTTCCCCAGTGTGAACTCGCTGGTGTGTTTGCAGGTGGGATGAACAAACAAATCCCTTCCCACACACGGAGCAGGTGAACGGCCTGTCCCCAGTGTGAAGTCGCTGGTGTGTTTGCAGGTGGGATGAACAAGCAAATCCCTTCCCACACACGGAGCAGGTGAACGGCCTCTCCCCAGTGTGAACTCGCTGGTGTCTCAGCAGGTGGGATGGATAAACAAATCCCTTTCCACACACGGAGCAGGTGAACGGACTGTCCCTGGTGCGACTGCGCCGTTGAACTTCTATTGCA
>JASTWF010002495.1:0-25000 GCA_030390025.1 Squalus acanthias | reverse complement strand
GTCGGAGGTGCCGTCTTTCGGATGAGAAGTTAAACCGAGGCCCCGTCTGCTCTCTCAGGTGGATATAAATGATCCCAGGGCACTATTTCAAAGAAGAGCAAGGGAGTTCTCTCCCTGGTGTCCTGGGCCAATATTTAGCCCTCAACCAACATCACTAAAAAACAGATTATCTGGTCATTATCACATTGCTGTTTGTGGGAGCTTGCTGTGCGCATATTGGCTGCCGTGTTTCCTACATTACAACAGTGACTACACTTCAAAAAGCACCTCATTGGCTGTAAAGCGCTTTGGGACGTCCTGAGGTCGTGAAAGGTGCTGTAGAAATGCAAGTTCTTTTTTCTATTTCATGACAGGAAGGCAGAGAGCAACACAAAAAATGATGTAAGAAATGATGTAATGATTGCACAGTGATGGAATCAGTGTCTGCGGCCTGTTCAGGCAACAGAGATCCGGGTTTTCTTAAATTTAAAAAAAACACTGACTTTTTTTATAAGAAGCAGAGCCCTGCCAGGGGTTTGCTGAGTGGGTGGCCTTGACAACCTAGGCCCAACTGTGGCCCTATCAGGCTGCCTAACCCCATGCCCCAAACTCACAGCTCCTGTCTCAGGCAATCACTGCCAGGGCTTGACAGGCCCGAGTTATTAACTGGCTCTGGAACAATGGGGCAAGGACACACTGAGCATGCTGAGGCCTAAGTGTGGCCTAATTGTTTCTGACCTGGCCTTGGCTCACATCTGTCAGGTGGGGACGTGTTGTTGGAGGTCAAAGGGCAGGCCTAGGCCTTGTAGCTTTCCGTCTTCTTCAATCTTAACGAACAGGCCCCCCCCTCTTCCCCTCCCTCCCTCTTCCAAAAAAAAAACCGGCCATTGTCCGATGTGTCAATGGCCAAGTAGCATCAAGTGTTGGAGCTCGATGCGAGGTGACCGGCTGGCCTGAAAGCCCTGGCATGGGAGCTCGAACAATGCTACTAATTAGGACCTGGCCCACTGGGGTTCCCACACACCCCTGCGCAGTCATGTGATGCACGGGTCGCTGAACCGTGACTCAGCCACACCAGCAGATAGACAACAAAAGAGAGAGGAACGGAAAGCTGGAAACGTGGCTGTGTCACTCACTGTCTCGGCCAGAAACAGCCAGCGCTACTTAACTCCTTCACGGAATCCAAGCAGCGCCCATCGCTCCTCCTCGAGTTTCTGCACGGTGTCCCATCATTGCCCTCCGTCCATCATCGCCCCTTCCTTTGCACTGGCCTATCCTGGCCCAATATTTATACCTCAACCAACATCACTAAATAAAAAATGACAGGTTAGAAGGATTTGTTGAAGGGGTGAGATGAAATAAGGTGGGAGGAGGCTCATGTAGAGCATAACCACCGGCGCAGTGGTTGGGCCGAATGGCCTGTTTCTGTGCTGTAATTCTATGTAGTTTATCTGGTCATTATCACATTGCTGTTTTTGGGAGCTTGCTGTGCGCAAATTGGCTGCCACGTTTCCTACATTACAACAGTGACTACACTTCAAAAGTACTTAATTGGCTGTAAAGCGCTTTGGGACATCCTGAGATCGTGAAAGGCGCTATAAAAATGCAAATCTTTCTTTCTCTTTCTAATAACAGGATGTAACCATAATTTGACAACCTTTGTGTTGGAAGGTGTGTTATTATATAATATATACAGGAGTGTTATACCCAGTAACACATGGTGTGTTATTATATAATATATACAGGAGTGTTATACCCAGTAACGCACGATGTGTTATTATATAATATATACAGGAGTGTTATACCCAGTAACACATGGTGTGTTATTATATAATATATACAGGAGTGTTATACCCAGTAACGCACGATGTGTTATTATATAATATATACAGGAGTGTTATACCCAGTAACACATGGTGTGTTATTATATAATATATACAGGAGTGTTATACCCAGTAACGCACGGTGTGTTATTATAATATATACAGGAGTGTTATACCCAGTAACACATGGTGTGTTATTATATAATATATACAGGAGTGTTATACCCAGTAATACATGGTGTGTTATTATATAATATATACAGGAGTGTTAGACCCAGTAACACATGGTGTGTTATTATAATATATACAGGAGCGTTATACCCAGTAACACACGGTGTGTTATTATATAATATATACAGGAGTGTTATACCCAGTAACACACGGTGTGTTATTATATAATATATACAGGAGTGTTATACCCAGTAACACACGGTGTGTTATTATAATATATACAGGAGTGTTATACCCAGTAACACACGGTGTGTTATTATATAATATATACAGGAGTGTTATACCCAGTAACACACGGTGTGTTATTATATAATATATACAGGAGTGTTATACCCAGTAACACACGGTGTGTTATTATAATATATACAGGAGTGTTATACCCAGTAACACACGGTGTGTTATTATAATATATACAGGAGCGTTATACCCAGTAACACACGGTGTGTTATTATAATATATACAGGAGTGTTATACCCAGTAACACACGGTGTGTTATTATAATATATACAGGAGTGTTAGACCCAGTAACACATGGTGTGTTATTATATAATATATACAGGAGTGTTATACCCAGTAACACACGATGTGTTATTATATAATATATACAGGAGTGTTATACCCAGTAACACACGGTATGTTATTATAATATATACAGGAGTGTTATACCCAGTAACACACGATGTGTTATTATACAATATATACAGGAGTGTTATACCCAGTAACACACGGTGTGTTATTATAATATATACAGGAGTGTTATACCCAGTAACACACGATGTGTTATTATATAATATATACAGGAGTGTTATACCCAGTAACACACGATGTGTTATTATATAATATATACAGGAGTGTTATACCCAGTAATACACGGTGTGTTATTATATAATATATACAGGAGTGTTATACCCAGTAACGCACGGTGTGTTATTATAATATATACAGGAGTGTTATACCCAGTAACACACGGTGTGTTATTATATAATATATACAGGAGTGTTATACCCAGTAACACATGGTGTGTTATTATATAATATAGACAGGAGTGTTATACCCAGTAACACACGGTGTGTTATTATATAATATATACAGGAGTGTTATACCCAGTAACACATGGTGTGTTATTATATAATATATACAGGAGCGTTATACCCAGTAATACACGGTGTGTTATTATATAATATATACAGGAGTGTTATACCCAGTAACACATGGTGTGTTATTATATAATATATACAGGAGTGTTATACAGGAAACTTTTGTTTATCCGGCACCCAAATATCCGGAATTCTCGCTTAACCGGCAAAAATCATCCTCCGAAAACTCCTCTCAAATAACCGGCAATGTTGCCGAGTCGCAGTCGAGTCTCCGCGAACGCCGAGTACTCCGAAAACTCCTCTCAAATAACCGGCAATGTTGCCGATCCAGAGTCCGAGTCCGAGTCCGCGAACGCCGATTTAGTCAGTAGGGGTAGTTTTCAAAAGTGCCACTACTCGGCCTCCTGGCGCTGTCGGAAGTCCGAAACACTGCAGTAGCAGGAGTTGATTCTCCCGCGCTGCCTGGAGTCTCTTTGTTAAAAATAGCCTCGGTAGATATAACTCTCCGTTATCCGGTACTTTCGATAAACCGGCACCACGCCGGTCCCGTCGGTGCCGGTTAATAAAGAGTTTCCTGTACCCAGTAATACACGGTGTGTTATTATAATATATACAGGAGTGTTATACCCAGTAACACACGGTGTGTTGTTATATAATATATACAGGAGTGTTAGACCCAGTAACACATGGTGTGTTATTATAATATATACAGGAGCGTTATACCCAGTAACACACGGTGTGTTATTATATAATATATACAGGAGTGTTATACCCAGTAACACACGGTGTGTTATTATATAATATATACAGGAGTGTTATACCCAGTAACACATGGTGTGTTATTATATAATATATACAGGAGTGTTATACCCAGTAACACATGGTGTGTTATTATATAATATATACAGGAGCGTTATACCCAGTAACACACGATGTGTTATTATATAATATATACAGGAGTGTTATACCCAGTAACACACGGTGTGTTATTATATAATATATACAGGAGTGTTATACCCAGTAACACACGGTGTGTTATTATAATATATACAGGAGTGTTATACCCAGTAACACACGGTGTGTTATTATAATATATACGGGAGTGTTATACCCAGTAACACACGATGTGTTATTATATAATATATACAGGAGCGTTATACCCAGTAATACACGGTGTGTTATTATATAATATATACAGGAGTGTTATACCCAGTAACGCACGGTGTGTTATTATAATATATACAGGAGTGTTATACCCAGTAACACACGGTGTGTTATTATATAATATATACAGGAGTGTTATACCCAGTAACGCACGGTGTGTTATTATATAATATATACAGGAGTGTTATACCCAGTAACAAACGGTGTGTTATTTATTAATATGTACAGGAGTGTTATACCCAGTAACAAACGGTGTGTTATTTATTAATATGTACAGGAGTGTTATACCCAGTAACAAACGGTGTGTTATTTATTAATATATACAGGAGTGTTATACCCAGTAGCACACGGTGTGTTATTATAATATATACAGGAGTGTTATACCCAGTAACACACGGTGTGTTATTATAATATATACAGGAGTGTTATACCCAGTAACACACGGTGTGTTATTATAATATATACAGGAGTGTTATACCCAGTAACACACGATGTGTTATTATATAATATATACAGGAGCGTTATACCCAGTAACACACGGTGTGTTATTATATAATATATACAGGAGTGTTATACCCAGTAACGCACAGTGTGTTATTATATAAAATATACAGGAGTGTTATACCCAGTAACGCACGCTGTGTTATTATATAATATATACAGGAGTGTTATACCCAGTAACAAACGATGTGTTATTTATTAATATGTACAGGAGTGTTATACCCAGTAACACACGGTGTGTTATTATATAATATATACAGGAGTGTTATACCCAGTAACAAACGATGTGTTATTTATTAATATGTACAGGAGTGTTATACCCAGTAACACATGGTGTGTTATTATATAATATATACAGGAGTGTTATACCCAGTAACACATGGTGTGTTATTATATAATATATACAGGAGCGTTATACCCAGTAATACACGGTGTGTTATTATATAATATATACAGGAGTGTTATACCCAGTAACACATGGTGTGTTATTATATAATATATACAGGAGTGTTATACCCAGTAACACACAGTATGTTATTATAATATATACAGGAGTGTTATACCCAGTAACGCACGGTGTGTTATATAATATATACAGGAGTGTTATACCCAGTAACGCATGGTGTGTTATTATAATATATACAGGAGTGTTATACCCAGTAACACACGGTGTGTTATTATAATATATACAGGAGCGTTATACCCAGTAATACATGGTGTGTTATTATATAATATATACAGGAGTGTTAGACCCAGTAACACATGGTGTGTTATTATAATATATACAGGAGCGTTATACCCAGTAATACATGGTGTGTTATTATATAATATATACAGGAGTGTTATACCCAGTAACACATGGTGTGTTATTATATAATATATACAGGAGCGTTATACCCAGTAATACATGGTGTGTTATTATATAATATATACAGGAGTATTATACCCAGTAACACACAGTGTGTTATTATAATATATACAGGAGTGTTAGACCCAGTAACACACGGTGTGTTATTATATAATATATACAGGAGTGTTATACCCAGTAACGCACGGTGTGTTATTATAATATATACAGGAGCGTTATACCCAGTAACACACGGTGTGTTATTATATAATATATACAGGAGTGTTATACCCAGTAACACATGGTGTGTTATTATAATATATACAGGAGTGTTATACCCAGTAACACACGGTGTGTTATTATATAATATATACAGGAGTGTTATACCCAGTAACACATGGTGTGTTATTATATAATATATACAGGAGTGTTATACCCAGTAACACATGGTGTGTTATTATATAATATATACAGGAGTGTTAGACCCAGTAACACATGGTGTGTTATTATAATATATACAGGAGCGTTATACCCAGCAACACACGGTGTGTTATTATATAATATATACAGGAGTGTTATACCCAGTAACACACGGTGTGTTATTATATAATATATACAGGAGTGTTATACCCAGTAACACATGGTGTGTTATTATATAATATATACAGGAGTGTTATACCCAGTAACACACGATGTGTTATTATATAATATATACAGGAGTGTTATACCCAGTAACACACGGTGTGTTATTATATAATATATACAGGAGTGTTATACCCAGTAACACACGGTGTGTTATTATAATATATACAGGAGTGTTATACCCAGTAACACACGGTGTGTTATTATAATATATACAGGAGTGTTATACCCAGTAACACACGATGTGTTATTATATAATATATACAGGAGCGTTATACCCAGTAATACACGGTGTGTTATTATATAATATATACAGGAGTGTTATACCCAGTAACGCACGGTGTGTTATTATAATATATACAGGAGTGTTATACCCAGTAACACACGATGTGTTATTATATAATATATACAGGAGCGTTATACCCAGTAATACACGGTGTGTTATTATATAATATATACAGGAGTGTTATACCCAGTAACAAACGGTGTGTTATTTATTAATATGTACAGGAGTGTTTTACCCAGTAACAAACGGTGTGTTATTTATTAATATGTACAGGAGTGTTATACCCAGTAACAAACGGTGTGTTATTTATTAATATGTACAGGAGTGTTATACCCAGTAACAAACGGTGTGTTATTTATTAATATATACAGGAGTGTTATACCCAGTAACACACGGTGTGTTATTATAATATATACAGGAGTGTTATACCCAGTAACACACGGTGTGTTATTATATAATATATACAGGAGTGTTATACCCAGTAACGCACGGTGTGTTATTATATAATATATACAGGAGTGTTATACCCAGTAACAAACGATGTGTTATTTATTAATATGTACAGGAGTGTTATACCCAGTAACACACAGTGTGTTATTATATAATATATACAGGAGTGTTATACCCAGTAACACACGGTGTGTTATTATAATATATACAGGAGCGTTATACCCAGTAACACATGGTGTGTTATTATATAATATATACAGGAGTGTTATACCCAGTAACACATGGTGTGTTATTATATAATATATACAGGAGCGTTATACCCAGTAACACACGGTGTGTTATTATATAATATATACAGGAGTATTATACCCAGTAACACACGGTGTGTTATTATATAATATATACAGGAGTGTTATACCCAGTAACACATGGTGTGTTATTATATAATATATACAGGAGTGTTATACCCAGTAACACATGGTGTGTTATTATATAATATATACAGGAGCGTTATACCCAGTAACACACGGTGTGTTATTATATAATATATACAGGAGTGTTATACCCAGTAATACACGGTGTGTTATTATAATATATACAGGAGTGTTATACCCAGTAACACACGGTGTGTTATTATATAATATATACAGGAGTGTTAGACCCAGTAACACATGGTGTGTTATTATAATATATACAGGAGCATTATACCCAGTAACACACGGTGTGTTATTATATAATATATACAGGAGTGTTATACCCAGTAACACACGGTGTGTTATTATATAATATATACAGGAGTGTTATACCCAGTAACACATGGTGTGTTATTATATAATATATACAGGAGTGTTATACCCAGTAACACATGGTGTGTTATTATATAATATATACAGGAGCGTTATACCCAGTAACACACGGTGTGTTATTATATAATATATACAGGAGTGTTATACCCAGTAACACACGGTGTGTTATTATATAATATATACAGGAGTGTTATACCCAGTAACACACGGTGTGTTATTATAATATATACAGGAGTGTTATACCCAGTAACACACGGTGTGTTATTATATAATATATACAGGAGTGTTATACCCAGTAACGCACGGTGTGTTATTATATAATATATACAGGAGCGTTATACCCAGTAACACACGGTGTGTTATTATATAATATATACAGGAGTGTTATACCCAGTAACACACGGTGTGTTATTATATAATATATACAGGAGTGTTATACCCAGTAACACACGATGTGTTATTATATAATATATACAGGAGCGTTATACCCAGTAATACACGGTGTGTTATTATATAATATATACAGGAGTGTTATACCCAGTAACGCACGGTGTGTTATTATAATATATACAGGAGTGTTATACCCAGTAACACACGGTGTGTTATTATATAATATATACAGGAGTGTTATACCCAGTAACGCACGGTGTGTTATTATATAATATATACAGGAGTGTTATACCCAGTAACAAACGGTGTGTTATTATATAATATGTACAGGAGTGTTATACCCAGTAACAAACGGTGTGTTATTTATTAATATGTACAGGAGTGTTATACCCAGTAACAAACGGTGTGTTATTTATTAATATATACAGGAGTGTTATACCCAGTAACACACGGTGTGTTATTATAATATATACAGGAGTGTTATACCCAGTAACACACGGTGTGTTATTATAATATATACAGGAGTGTTATACCCAGTAACACACGGTGTGTTATTATAATATATACAGGAGTGTTATACCCAGTAACACACGATGTGTTATTATATAATATATACAGGAGCGTTATACCCAGTAACACACGGTGTGTTATTATATAATATATACAGGAGTGTTATACCCAGTAACGCACGGTGTGTTATTATATAATATATACAGGAGTGTTATACCCAGTAACGCACGGTGTGTTTTTATATAATATATACAGGAGTGTTATACCCAGTAACAAACGGTGTGTTATTTATTAATATGTACAGGAGTGTTATACCCAGTAACAAACGGTGTGTTATTATATAATATATACAGGAGTGTTATACCCAGTAACACACGGTGTGTTATTATAATATATACAGGAGTGTTATACCTGGTAATGCACGGTGTGTTATTATATAATATATACAGGAGTGTTATACCCAGTAACACACGGTGTGTTATTATAATATATACAGGAGTGTTATACCCAGTAACAAACGGTGTGTTATTTATTAATATATACAGGAGTGTTATACCCAGTAACAAACGGTGTGTTATTTATTAATATATACAGGAGTGTTATACCCAGTAACAAACGGTGTGTTATTTATTAATATATACAGGAGTGTTATACCCAGTAACAAACGGTGTGTTATTTATTAATATATACAGGAGTGTTATACCCAGTAACAAACGGTGTGTTATTTATTAATATATACAGGAGTGTTATACCCAGTAACACATGGTGTGTTATTATATATTACATATACAGGCGTGTTATACCCATTAATGCAGAGTGTGTTATTATATCAGCTGATGAATCAGTACTCCTCCATGTTCAATACCATTTGGAAGAAGCACTGAGAGTAGCAAGGGCACAGAATTTACTCTGGGTGGGTGACTTCAATGTCCATCACCAAGAGTGGCTCGGTGGGGGGACTTCAATGTCCATCACCAAGAGTGGCTCGGTGGGGGGACTTCAATGTCCATCACCAAGAGTGGCTCGGTAGCACCACTACTGACCAAGCTGTCTGAGTCCTGAAGGACATAGCTGCCAGTCTGGGCCTGCGACAGGTGGTGAGAGAACCAACACAAGGGGAAAAACCTACTTGACCTCGTCCTCACCAATCTACCTGTCGCAGATGCATCTGTCCATGAGAGTATTGGTAGAAGTGTCCTTGTGGAGACGAAGTCCCGTCTTCACACTGAGGACACCCTCCATCGTGTTGTGTGGCACTACCACCGTGCTAAATGGGATAGATTCAGAACAGATCTAGAAGTTCAAAACTGGGCATCCATGAGATGCTGTGGGCCATCAGCAACAGCAGAATTGTATTCCACCACAATCTGTATCCTCATGGCCTAGTATATCCCTCACTCTACCATTACCATCAAGCCAGGGGACCAACACTGGTTCAATAAGGAGTGCAGAAGAGCATACCAGGAGCAGCACCAGGTGTACCTAAAAATGAGGTGCCAATCTGGGGAAGCTGCAACACAGGACTATAAGCATGCTAAAAAGTGGAAGCAGCATGCTATAGACAGGGCTAAGCGATCCCACAATCAACGGATCAGATCAAAGCTTTGCAATCCTGTCACATCCAGTCGTGAATGGTGGTGGACCATTAAACAACTAATGGGAGGAGGAGGCTCCATGAATATCCCCATCCTCAATGATGGTGGAGCCCAGCACATGAGTGCAAAAGACAAGGCTGAAGCATTTGCAGCCATCTTCAGCCAGAAGTGCCAAGTGGATGATCCATATCGGCCTCCTCCTGAGGTCCCCACTATCACAGAAGCCAGTCTTCAGCCAATTCAATTCACTCCACATGATATCAAGAAATGGCTCAGCACACTGGATACAGCAAAGGCTGTGGGCCCCGACAACATCCCGGCTATCGTGCTGAAGACTTGTGCTCCAGAACTAGCCGCGCCTCTAGCCAAGCTATTCCAGTACAGCTACAACACTGGCACCTATCCGACAATGTGGAAAACTGCCCAGGTATGTCCTGTCCACAAAAAGCAGGACAAATCCAATCCAGCCAAATACCACCTCATCAGTCTACTCTCAATCATCAGCAAAGTGATGGAAGGTGTCATCAACAGTGCTATCAAGCAACACTTACTCACTGATAACCTGCTCACCGATGCTCAGTTCAGGTTCCGCCAGGACCACTCAGCTCCAGACCTCATTACATCCTTGGTCCAAACATTGGCAAAATAGATGAATTCCAGAGGTGAGGTGAGAGAGACTGCCCTTGACATCAAGGCAGCATTTGACCATGTGTGACATCAAGGAGCCCTAGTAAAATTAAAGTCAATGGGAATCAAGGGGAAAGCTCTCCACTGGTTGGAGTCATACCTAGCAAAAAGGAAGATGGTTGTGGTTGTTGGAGGTCATTAATCTCAGCCCCAGGATATCGCTGCAGGAGTTCCTCAGAGCAGTGTCCTAGGCCCAACCATCTTCAGCTGCTTCATCAATGACCTTCCCTCCAACATAAGGTCAGAAGTGGGATGTTCGCTGATGACTGCACAGTGCTCAGTGCCATTTGCAACTCCTCAGATAATGAAGCAGTCCATGCCTGCATGCAACAAGACCTGGACGACACTCAGGCTTGGGCTGATAAGTGGCAGGTAACATTCGTACCACACAAGTGCCAGGTAATGACTATCTCCCACATGCGAGAGTCTAACCAGCACCCCTTGACACTCAGCGGTATAGCCATCGCCGAATCCCCCACCATCAACATCCTGGGGGTCACCATTGACCAGAAACTGAACGGGACCAGCCACATAAATACTGTGGCAACAAGAGCAGGTCAGAGGCGAGGTATTCTGTGTTGAGTGTCTCACCTCCTGACTCCCCAAAGCCTTTCCAGCATCTAAAAGGCACAAGACTGGAGTGTGATGGAATACTCTCCACTTGCCTGGATGAGTGCAGCTCCAACAACACTTAAGAAGCTCGACACCATCCAGGACAAAGCATCATTGGCACCCCATCTACCACCTTAAATATTTACTCCCTCCACCACCGGCGCACCGTGGCTGTAGTGTGTACCATCTACAAGATGCACTGCAGCAACTCGCCAAGGCTTCTTCGGCAGCACCTCCCAAACCCGCGACCTCTTCCACCTAGAAGGACAAGGGCAGCAGGCGCATGGGAACACCACCACCTCCAAGATCCCCTCCAAGTCACACACCATCTTGACTTAGAAGTATATTGCCATTCCTTCATCGTCGCCGGGTCAGAATCCTGGAACTCCCTGCGTAACAGCACTGTGGGAGTACCTTCACCACACGGACTGCAGTGGTTTAAGAAGGCGGCTCACCACCACCTTCTCACAGGCAAGAAGGGATTGGAAATTAATGCTGGCCTTGCCAGCGACGCCCACATCCCAGGAGCGAATATAATAAAATACAGGACGGTTATACCCAGCAACACACAATGTATTATTATATCGTCATTGGCTCCCATTCCGGCAATGCCTCGACTTCAAACTCCCTTCATTGCCTCGCCCCTCTCTATCTCTGTAACCTCCTCCAGCCCTACAACCCTCCGAGATCGCTGCGCTCCTCCTGTTCCTCTGTAACAGTCTCGAGGGACTGAATGGCCTCCTCCTGTTCCCATGTAACAGGCTCGAGGGGCTGAATGGCCTCCTCCTGTTCCTGTGTAACAGACTCGAGGGGCTGAACGGCCTCCTCCTGTTCCTGTGTAACAGACTCGAGGGGCTGAACGGCCTCCTCCTGTTCCTGTGTAACAGACTCGAGGGACTGAATGGCCTCCTCCTGTTCCTGTGTAACAGGCTCGAGGGGCTGAATGGCCTCCTCCTGTTCCTGGGTATCAGGCTCGAGGGGCTGAATGGCCTCCTCCTGTTGCGATGTGGTTAGTGTGACGATATTAAGATGGATTTGTTCCCCTCTCCCCTCCCCACTCAAATGCCCGGCTGATAACTGATCGCCCAATGCAGACCAGGGAGAGTTATGGACCTGCTCCGTGCAGGAGTATCCCAGCAGCAGTGAGCACATTCAGAGGAACAAGGAAGAGCTCCTGGAATAAAGTTGGGCAGGTTCCCAACGAATGGCCTTATGGGATTTGGAGGGTGACTGAAGGAGGGGGGCGGAAAAAAAGGGAGGAAATTAGGAAGAAAAGACTGAAAAAAGGCAAAATGGAAAGACAAAGACTTGCAAAGGCCTTTCATGACCTCAGGAGGTCTCAAAGCACTTCACAGCCAGTTAACTACATTTGAAGTGTAGTCACTGTTGCAATGTAGGAAACGCGGCAACCAACTTGTGCGCAGCAAGCTCCCACAAACAGCAATGTGATAATGACCAGATAATCTGTTTTCTTAGTGATGTTGATTGACGAATAAATATTGGCCCAAGGACACTGGGGATAGTTGCCCTGCTCTTCTTCGAAATAGTGGCCGTGGGATCTTTTACGCCCACCTGAGAGAGCAGATGGGGCATCGGTGTAACTTCTCATCCAAAAGACGGCACATCTGACAGTACAGCGCTCCCTCAGTACTGCCCCCCCGACAGTGCAGCGCTCCCTCAGCACTGCCCCTCCGACAGTGCGGCGCTGCCTCAGTACTGCCCCTCCGACAGTGCGGCACTCCCTCAGTACTGCCCCTCCGACAGTGCGGCGCTCCCTCAGTACTGCCCCTCCGACAGTGCGGCGCTCCCTCAGTACTGTCCCCCGACAGTGCGGCGCTCCCTCAGTACTGCCCCTCCGACAGTCCGGTGCTCCCTCAGTACTGCCCCTCCGACAGTGCGGCGCTCCCTCAGTACCGCCCCTCCGACAGTGCAACACTCCCTCAGTACTGCCCCTCCGACACTGCAACACTCCCTCAGTACTGCCCCACCGACAGTGCGGCGCTCACTCAGTACTGCCCCTCCGACAATGCGGTGCTCCCTCAGTACTGCCCCTCCGACAGTGCAACACTCCCTCAGTACTGCCCCTCCGACGGTGCGGCACTCTCTCAGTACTGCCCCTCCGATAGTGCGGCGCTCTCTCAGTAACTGCCCCTCCAACAGTGCAGCGCTCTCTCAGTACCGCCCCTCCGACAGTGTGGCGCTCCCTCAGTACTGCCCCTCCGACAGTGCGGCACTCCCTCAGTACTGTCCCTCCGACAGTGTGGCGCTCCCTCAGTAGTGCCCCTCCGACAGTGCGGCGCTCCCTCAGTACTGACCCTCTGACAGTACGGCGCTCCCTCAGTAATGCCCCTCCGACAGTGCGGCGCTCCCTCAGTACTGACCCTCTGACAGTACGGCGCTCCCTCAGTAATGCCCCTCCGACAGTGCGGCGCTCCCTCAGTACTGCCCCTCCGACAGTGTGGCGCTCCCTCAGTACTGCCCCTCCGACAGTGCAGCGCTCTCTCAGTACCGCCCCTCCGACAGTGTGGCGCTCCCTCAGTACTGCCCCTCCGACAGTGCAGCGCTCTCTCAGTACTGCCCCTCCGACAGTGTGGCGCTCCCTCAGTACTGCCCCTCCGACAGTGCGGCACTCCCTCAGTACTGTCCCTCCGACAGTGCGGCGCTCCCTCAGTACTGCCCCTCCGACAGTGCAGCACTCCCTCAGTACTGCCCCTCCGACAGTGCAGCGCTCCCTCAGTACTGCCCCTCCGACAGTGCGGTACTCCCTCAGTACTGTCCCTCCGACAGTGCGGTACTCCCTCGGTACTGTCCCTCCGACAGTGTGGTGCTCCCTCAGTACTGCCCCTCCGACAGTGCAGCACTCCCTCAGTACTGCCCCTCCGACAGTGCGGCGCTCCCTCAGTACTGCCCCTCCGACAGTGCGGCGCTCCCTCAGTACTGCCCCTCCGATAGTGCGGCGCTCCCTCAGTACTGTCCCTCTGACAGTGTGGCGCTCCCTCAGTACTGCCCCTCCGACAGTGCGGCGCTCCCTCAGTACTGCCCCTCCGATAGTGCGGCGCTCCCTCAGTACTGCCCCTCTGACAGTCCGGTGCTCCCTCAGTACCGCCGCTCCGACAGTGCAGCGCTCCCTCAGTACCGCCCCTACGACAGTGCAACACTCCCTCAGTACTGCCCCTCCGACAGTGCAACACTCCCTCCGTACTGTCCCTCCGACTGTGTGGTGCTCCCTCAGTACTGCCGACAGTGCGGTGCTCCCTCAGTACTGCCCCTCCGACGGTGCAACACTCCCTCAGTACTGCCCCTCCGACAGTGCGGCGCTCTCTCAGTACTGTTCCTCCGACAGTGCAGAGCTCCCTCAGTACTGCCCCTCCCACAGTGTGGCGCTCTCTCAGTAACTGCCCCTCCAACAGTGCAGCGCTCTCTCAGTACCGCCCCTCCGACAGTGTGGCGCTCCCTCAGTACTGCCCCTCCGACAGTGCGGCGCTCTCTCAGTACCGCCCCTCCGACAGTGTGGCGCTCCCTCAGTACTGCCCCTCCGACAGTGCAGCGCTCTCTCAGTACCGCCCCTCCGACAGTGTGGCGCTCCCTCAGTACTGCCCCTCCGACAGTGCGGCACTCCCTCAGTACTGTCCCTCCGACAGTGCGGCGCTCCCTCAGTACTGCCCCTCCGACAGTGCAGCACTCCCTCAGTACTGCCCCTCCGACAGTGCAGCGCTCCCTCAGTACTGCCCCTCCGACAGTGCGGTACTCCCTCAGTACTGTCCCTCCGACAGTGCGGTACTCCCTCAGTACTGTCCCTCCGACAGTGTGGTGCTCCCTCAGTACTGCCCCTCCGACAGTGCAGCACTCCCTGAGTACTGCCCCTCCGACAGTGCAGCACTCCCTCAGTACTGTCCCTCCGACAGTGTGGCGCTCCCTCAGTACTGCCCCTCCGACAGTGCGGCGCTCCCTCAGTACTGCCCCTCCGATAGTGCGGCGCTCCCTCAGTACTGCCCCTCTGACAGTCCGGTGCTCCCTCAGTACCGCCGCTCCGACAGTGCAGCGCTCCCTCAGTACCGCCCCTCCGACAGTGCAACACTCCCTCAGTACTGCCCCTCCGACAGTGCAACACTCCCTCCGTACTGTCCCTCCGACTGTGTGGTGCTCCCTCAGTACTGCCGACAGTGCGGTGCTCCCTCAGTACTGCCCCTCCGACGGTGCAACACTCCCTCAGTACTGCCCCTCCGACAGTGCGGCGCTCTCTCAGTACTGTTCCTCCGACAGTGCAGATCTCCCTCAGTACTGCCCCTCCCACAGTGTGGCGCTCTCTCAGTAACTGCCCCTCCAACAGTGCAGCGCTCTCTCAGTACCGCCCCTCCGACAGTGTGGCGCTCCCTCAGTACTGCCCCTCCGACAGTGCGGCACTCCCTCAGTACTGTCCCTCCGACAGTGTGGCGCTCCCTCAGTACTGCCCCTCTGACAGTGCAGCACTCCCTCAGTACTGCCCCTCCGACAGTGCAGCACTCCCTCAGTACTGTCCCTCCGACAGTGTGGCGCTCCCTCAGTACTGCCCCTCCGACAGTGTGGCGCTCCCTCAGTACCCCCCCTCCGACAGTGTGGCGCTCCCTCATTACTGCCCCTCCGACAGTGCAGCGCTCCCTCAGTACCGCCCCTCCGACAGTGTGGCGCTCCCTCATTACTGCCCCTCCGACAGTGCAGCGCTCCCTCAGTACTGCTCCTCCAACAGTGTGGTGCTCCCTCAGTACTATCCAAGTTTGCAGATGATACAAAGATGGGAGGGAAAGCAGTGAGTGAGGAGAACATAAAAAACCTGCAAAACGACATAGACAGGCTAATTGAGTGGGGAGAAATTTGGCAGATGGAATATAATGTTGGAAAGTGTGAAGTTACGCACTTTGGCAGAAAAAATCAAAGAGCAAGTTATTATCTAAATGGAAAGAAACTGCAAAGTGCTACAGTGCAAAGGGATCTGGGGGTCCTGGTGCATGAAACACAGAAGGTTAGTATGCAGGTACGGCAGGTGATCAGGAAGGCCAATGGAATCTTGGCTTTTATTGCAAGGGGGATGGAGTATAAAAGCAGGGAAGTCTTGCTTCAGCTATACAGGGTACTGGTGAGGCCACACCTGGAGTATTGCGTACAGTTTTGTTTCCATATTTAAGAAAAGATGTACTTGCTCTAGAGGCAGTTCAGAGAAGGTTCACTCGGTTGATTCCGGAGATGAGGGGGTTGACTTATGAGGAAAGGTTGAGTAGGTTGGGCCTCTACTCATTGGAATACAGAAGAATGAGAGGCGATCTTATCGAAACATATAAGATTGTGAGGGGGCTTGATCGGGTGGAGGCGGGGAGGATGTTTCCACTGATGGGTGAGACTAGAACTAGGGGGCATAATCTTAGAATATGGGGTTGCCGTTTCAAAACTGAGATGAAGTACTGTCCCTCCGACAGTCCGGTGCTCCCTCAGTACCGCCGCTCCGACAGTGCAGCGCTCCCTCAGTACCGCCCCTCCGACAGTGCAACACTCCCTCAGTACTGCCCCTCCGACAGTGTGGCGCTCCCTCAGTACTGCCCCTCCGACAGTGTGGCGCTCCCTCAGTACTGCCCCTCCGACAGTGCAGCGCTCTCTCAGTACCGCCCCTCCGACAGTGTGGCGCTCCCTCAGTACTGCCCCTCCGACAGTGCAGCGCTCTCTCAGTACCGCCCCTCCGACAGTGTGGCGCTCCCTCAGTACTGCCCCTCCGACAGTGCGGCACTCCCTCAGTACTGTCCCTCCGACAGTGCGGCGCTCCCTCAGTACTGCCCCTCCGACAGTGCGGCACTCCCTCAGTACTGCCCCTCCGACAGTGCAGCGCTCCCTCAGTACTGCCCCTCCGACAGTGCGGTACTCCCTCAGTACTGTCCCTCCGACAGTGCGGTACTCCCTCAGTACTGTCCCTCCGACAGTGTGGTGCTCCCTCAGTACTGCCCCTCCGACAGTGCGGCACTCCCTCAGTACTGTCCCTCCGACAGTGTGGCGCTCCCTCAGTACTGCCCCTCCGACAGTGCGGCGCTCCCTCAGTACTGCCCCTCCGATAGTGCGGCACTCCCTCAGTACTGCCCCTCTGACAGTCCGGTGCTCCCTCAGTACCGCCGCTCCGACAGTGCAGCGCTCCCTCAGTACCGCCCCTCCGACAGTGCAACACTCCCTCAGTACCGCCCCTCCGACAGTGCAACACTCCCTCCGTACTGTCCCTCCGACTGTGTGGTGCTCCCTCAGTACTGCCGACAGTGCGGTGCTCCCTCAGTACTGCCCCTCCGACGGTGCAACACTCCCTCAGTACTGCCCCTCCGACAGTGCGGCGCTCTCTCAGTACTGTTCCTCCGACAGTGCAGATCTCCCTCAGTACTGCCCCTCCCACAGTGTGGCGCTCTCTCAGTAACTGCCCCTCCGACAGTGTGGCGCTCCCTCAGTACTGCCCCTCCGACAGTGCGGCACTCCCTCAGTACTGCCCCTCCAACAGTGCAGCGCTCTCTCAGTACCGCCCCTCCGACAGTGTGGCGCTCCCTCAGTACTGCCCCTCCGACAGTGCGGCACTCCCTCAGTACTGTCCCTCCGACAGTGTGGCGCTCCCTCAGTACTGCCCCTCTGACAGTGCAGCACTCCCTCAGTACTGCCCCTCCGACAGTGCAACGCTCCCTCAGTACTGCTCCTCCAACAGTGTGGTGCTCCCTCAGTACTATCCAAGTTTGCAGATGATACAAAGATGGGAGGGAAAGCAGTGAGTGAGGAGAACATAAAAAACCTGCAAAACGACATAGACAGGCTAATTGAGTGGGGAGAAATTTGGCAGATGGAATATAATGTTGGAAAGTGTGAAGTTATGCACTTTGGCAGAAAAAATCAAAGAGCAAGTTATTATCTAAATGGAAAGAAACTGCAAAGTGCTACAGTGCAAAGGGATCTGGGGGTCCTGGTGCATGAAACACAGAAGGTTAGTATGCAGGTACAGCAGGTGATCAGGAAGGCCAATGGAATCTTGGCTTTTATTGCAAGGGGGATGGAGTATAAAAGCAGGGAAGTCTTGCTTCAGCTATACAGGGTACTGGTGAGGCCACACCTGGAGTATTGCGTACAGTTTTGGTTTCCATATTTAAGAAAAGATATACTTGCTCTAGAGGCAGTTCAGAGAAGGTTCACTCGGTTGATTCCGGAGATGAGGGGGTTGACTTATGAGGAAAGGTTGAGTAGGTTGGGCCTCTACTCATTGGAATTCAGAAGAATGAGAGGTGATCTTATCGAAACATATAAGATTGTGAGGGGGCTTGATCGGGTGGATGCGAGGAGGATGTTTCCACTGATGGGTGAGACTAGAACTAGGGGGCATAATCTTAGAATAAGGGGCTGCCATTTCAAAACTGTGATGAGGAGAAACTTCTTCACTCAGAGGGTAGTAAATCTATGGAATTTGCTACCTCAGAGAGCTGTGGAAGCTGCGACATTAAATAAATTTAAAACGGAGATAGACAGTTTCCTAGCTGATAAGGGAATTAAAGGTTATGGGGAGCGGGCAGGGAAGTGGACGTGAGTCTAGGTTCGGATCAGCCATGATCCTATTGAATGGCGGAGCAGGCCCGAGGGGTCGTATGGCCGACTCCTGCTCATACTTCTTATGTTCTTATGTTCTTAAGTACTGCACTAGGAGTGTTAGCCTGGATTTTGTGCTCAAGTCTCTGGAGTGGAGACTGTTACCCATTGAGCTACGGCTGACACCCAATGGACTTGTGGTGTTGCAACACAGATAGATACATAATCATTGATAAGCGCTTGCAGTAAATTGTTTGTCCTTAAAGTGTTAACGATCCCTCATGCTGCATGGAATCCCCAGTCGGAGACCCTGTACCAATCCCAGCTCTCAGCAGTGCCGGCAGGTCTTTGGGAATTTCTTTTGGGAAAAGATCGGAATCGTTAGCGAGGCTGGAGCGCGGCGGGGTGTCGCACAGATGTGTGTGCACAAGAGGCCCAGTACTGAGAGGTCCTGCTGGGCGGTTCACGACCTTTACAGATATGGTGACTGTGCATGTCAGATTGAATGGACGTTAAACTTTTAGCGTGATGCTGAGTGTAAACTCTCTACTCTGCTCCTCCTCCTCGCCCTCCAGAGCATTGAAACTCTTACTCTTCCTCCATGCAGCGTACAGGACCATCTCAGCTGTGAACGGACCATTAGTGGTGCTGGACAATGTTAAGGTACTGTGAGCCTGCGACACCTATTCATTGATGAGCACTGCTCCACCCGAGCCGAGTGAAGCAGTGCATCGGAGGGCACTGGGCAAACACTGCGAGCCTTCGAGCCCAGGGCTTCGACACGTTAGTTAAAGCTGTGGTTCCTTTGTTCCTTTTAACTGTGCGGCCCATTCATTAGGGGGCCGTCAGCCACATCACTTCCTGATCGAAAGGCGTCTGAGGTAATGATGCGTGAGGCGGGGGCAGCGAGGCAATTACTGGGCCAGTGTGAGAGCTGTCACTCTTGTTTAGTCAGCTGGAGCAACTGTTGAATGTCCAAGAGTAAATCTTCAGCAAGGGCCTCAGAGCACACAATCCTGAGAGGTGCAGCGCCTGACAGCCAAGAGATGCCCTCAGAAAAACATTTCATATTCTCGGTTCTTTTGGGAGATATCCTAGGTAAAATAAACTTTATCCGCTCTCCCAGGGCAGGTACAGCACGGGTTAGATACAGAGTAACGGTGGCATAGTGGTTAGCACTGTTGCCTCACAGCGCCAGGGACCCGGGTTCGAATCCGGCCTCGGAGTCGGGTGACTGTCTGTGTGGAGTTTGCACATTCTCCCTGTGTCTGCGTGGGTTTCCTCCGGGTGCTCCGGTTTCCTCCCACAGTCCAAAGATGTGCGGGTTAGGTTGATTTGGCTATGATAAATTGACCCTTAGTGTTAGGGGGATTAAATACGTGGGGTTACGGGGATAGGGTGGGATATGTGTCGGTGCAGGCTCGATGGGCCGAAATGGCCTCTATCTGCACTGTGGGGATTCTGTGATTCTGTAAAGCTCCCTCTACACTGTCCCATCAAACACTCCCAGGGCAGGTACAGCACGGGTTAGATACAGAGTAAAGCTCCCTCTACACTGTCCCATCAAACACTCCCAGGACAGGTACAACAGGGGTTAGATACAGAATAAAGCTCCCTCTACACTGTCCTATCAAACACTCCCAGGATAGGTACAGCACGGGTTAGATACAGAGTAAAGCTCCCTCTACACTGTCCCATCAAACACCCCCAGGGCAGGTACAGCACGGGTTAGATACAGAGTAAAGCTCCCTCCGCACTGTCCCCATCAAACACTCCCAGGGCAGGTACAGCATGGGTTAGATACCGGGTTAGACAGACAGTATTGATCCTGTCAACGGATACTTATGGCTCTCTGTAGCTGCCCTCCTCTCTGGAGGAGTTACCTGTTGCTGAGAATGACTCCAGAACCTTGAGTCACTCCTCACACTGGTTATTCTTTTTGTAGAAGTGAGTTTTACTCGCCTGTTCATCGCTGGAGTGTGGCTTTAATCTGTCTGATTCCCATTGTCCATTTTAGAGATTGGAAGCAAATACAAAATGTTGTGTTACATGTCCGACTCTGATAATTCGCATCTCTTTGTCCGTTCCTTTCTTGCAGTTCCCCAAATACGCTGAGATTGTTAACTTCACGCTCCCTGACAAGAGTGAGAGGAGTGGGCAGGTGCTGGAGGTGGTTGGATCCAAGGCTGTTGTTCAGGTAACTCCTCCATTTGCGGGCTGACCTATGACCTTCTCTTCCGGTGCGGGAATCCCGCAGGATGCAGTGACGGTTCACTAGGTTGATTCCTGGGATGACGGGGCTGTCCTATGATGAGCGATTGTGTTGAATGGGCCTATACTCTGGAATTTAGAAGAATGAGAGGTGATCTCATTGAAACATACAAGATTCTGAGGGGGATTGACAGGGTAGATGCTGAGAGGTTGTTTCCCCTGGCTGGAGTGTCTTGAGCTAGGGGGCATAGTCTCAGGATAAGGGGTCGGCCAACTTCCCTGCCTTTCAAATTTATCCCTCTTGAAATGAACCCCAGTGCTTTGTTTCCTTTTTCTGGCCTTATTAACCTACATCGCTGCTTTTAGCGAGCTGTGTATCTGTACCCCACCAGATCCTGCTGCTCCTCTACCCCATTCAGACACTTATTTTTCAAGGAGTGTGTGGCCTCCTTATTCTTCCTATCAAAATGTACCACCTCACACTGATCTATATTGAAATTAATTTGCCAATTACAGCCCATTCTGCAAGTTCATTAAAGTCTTCCTGTATTTTGTTGCAGTCCTCCTCTGTATTAACTCTACCCTCAATTTGGTGTCATCCGCAAATTTTGAAATTGTACTTCTGATTCCTGAATCCAAATCATTGATGTAAATGGGCAACAACAGTGGTCCCAGCATTAATCCTTGTAGAACACCATTGCCCACCATTTGCCAATCTGCCCTGAAGCTGCTCTTGACACCTACTCTCTGCTTCCTGTTATGGAGCCAGCTTGCTATCCATTCTGCTACTTGTTCCGTGACTCCACATGCTCTGACTTTAGTCATGAGTCTACTATGCGGTACCTTATCAAAGGTCTTTTGGAAATCCAAATAAATATATTGCGTCTACTACATTACCCTTATCTACCCTATCTGTTACTTCTACAATGAATTCAATAAGGTTGGTCAAGCAGGACTTTCCCTTTTGGAATCTGTGCTGACTACTCTTTATTATTTTTTCGGTTTCTAGATGTTTTTCTTTGAGTAAGGATTCCATTATCCTGCCTACTACCGACGTTAAGCTAATTGGTCTATAGTTCCCTGGACTTGTTCTATCTCCCTTTTTAAATATAGGAATCACATTAGCTGTCTGCCAGTCCTCTTGCGCTATTCCCTTTTCTAATGAATTTTTATATATATCTAATAGTGTCTCTGCTATCTCTTCCCTAACTTCTTTAAATATGTACGGATGCAATCCATCCAGGCCAGGGGTTTTATCCTCTCTGAGTTTGATTAGTTTATCAATTATCGCCCCCCTTTCTATCTTAAGTGCCTTTATATCCCTTTTGATATCAGAAACACATCCTTTATAGCTGGGTTTAAAGTTTCACGATTAATACCAAACAGAGTGCCACTCAGGTCCTGTTGCTGCCATGGACGGTTTAGATCCTTTTGTTCCCCCTCTCTCTATCGTGCTCTTGCAGCAGACTGACCTGACCTGGTGTCTACTTTTATTCGATTCACATCGATTGCTGCTTTACTGCCTGATCTCCCCATTTCCCCTGCCACCCCCACCACCTCCCTCCCTCCACACCTCAAGGTTTTTTTAATGATTTATATTTTGTTCTGCAGGTGTTTGAAGGAACGTCTGGGATTGATGCCAAGTTGACAGCCTGCGAGTTCACTGGGGACATCCTGCGAGCACCGGTCTCAGAGGACATGCTGGGTGAGTTTATCTTCACTATCGGGCAAGAAAAAAAAGAATGGTGCACTCTAACTGGGCCTGAAACAAAGGCCTGTCGAACCGCCAGACTAGGCAGGTGGTCCTCCGGGTTTCCTAGCACCGGGCATCCGTGTTATAAATCAAGCAGGCAACAGTAGGGTTGCCAAAACCTCCTGGATTGTTCTGGAGTCTCCTAGAACTAAAGCTTAATCTCCTGGACATTCATAAGAACATAAGAAATAGGAGCAGGAGTAGGTCATTCAGCCCCTCGAGCCTGCTCCGCCATTCAAAGCGATCATGGCTGATCCGATTTTGGCCTCAACTCCACTTTCCTGCCCACTCCCCATAACCCTTGACTCCCCTGTTGCTCAAAAATCTGTCTATCGTTCTTCCTAAGCAAGAATTTCTATGAGCCTGATGCGGACTGACCAAGACTCTTTACAATTGAAGCACCACTTCCTCCCCTCTATATTGCAGCCCGCTTCAGATAAAGGCCAACATTCCACTAGCCTTTTTGATTGCATTTTGCCCCTGTCCACTAACTTCTAGTGATTTGTGCACATGGACGCCCACATCTCTCTGCTCATCCACAGTTCCTAGTCTCTCCCCATTGAGAAAATACTCTGAATTATCCTTCTCAGGTCCCAAGTGGATGACCTCTCACTTCCCCACACTGAACTCCATCTGCCACAGGTTTGCCTACTCACTGAATCTATCAATGTCCCTTTGTAACTTCCTGCCCCCATCCACGCTATTTATGTTAAACCATATGTCTCAGGTTGGTGTAAATGATCCCGTGGCAGTATTTCGAAGAAGAGCAGGGGAGTTCTACCCGTTGTCCTGGGCCAACATTTATCCCTCAAATCAACATCACTAAAACAGACTATCTGGTCATTTATCTCATTGCTGTTCGTGGGAACTTGCTGTGCGCAAAGTGGCTGCCCCGTTTCCTACATTGCAACAGTGACTACATTTCAAAAAGTACTTCATTGGTTGCAAAGCGCTTTGGGACGTCCTGAGGTCATGAAAGGCGCTGTAGAAATGCAAGTTCTTTCTCAATTTTTTCTTTCTCCCAAACCTCCTGTGAATCAACTGATGGTCTATAGTATCCAGGTCCTGGAAGGTTTATAGTATCCAGGTCCTGGATGGTCTATAGTATCCAGGTCCTGGAAGGTTTATAGTATCCAGGTCCTGGAAGGTTTATAGTATCCAGGTCCTGGAAGGTTTATAGTATCCAGGTCCTGGATGGTCTATAGTATCCAGGTCCTGGATGGTCTATAGTATCCAGGTCCTGGAAGGTTTATAGTATCCAGGTCCTGGAAGGTTTATAGTATCCAGGTCCTGGATGGTCTATAGTATCCAGGTCCTGGATGGTCTATAGTATCCAGGTCCTGGAAGGTCTATAGTATCCAGGTCCTGGAAGGTCTATAGTATCCAGGTCCTGGAAGGTCTATAGTATCCAGGTCCTGGAAGGTTTATAGTATCCAGGTCCTGGAAGGTTTATAGTATCCAGGTCCTGGAAGGTCTATAGTATCCAGGTCCTGGATGGTCTATAGTATCCAGGTCCTGGAAGGTTTATAGTATCCAGGTCCTGGAAGGTTTATAGTATCCAGGTCCTGGAAGGTTTATAGTATCCAGGTCCTGGATGGTCTATAGTATCCAGGTCCTGGATGGTCTATAGTATCCAGGTCCTGGAAGGTTTATAGTATCCAGGTCCTGGAAGGTTTATAGTATCCAGGTCCTGGATGGTCTATAGTATCCAGGTCCTGGATGGTCTATAGTATCCAGGTCCTGGAAGGTCTATAGTATCCAGGTCCTGGAAGGTCTATAGTATCCAGGTCCTGGAAGGTCTATAGTACCCAGGTCCTGGAAGGTCTATAGTATCCAGGTCCTGGATGGTC